>WEIT01033530.1:4797-25417 GCA_013389985.1 Dryoscopus gambensis
CTCTTACCCTTCTGACATCTCTCCTGTCCATGTGTCGTTATTGTGGCCCCTAGCGCCACATCTGCTGACCCGACTCATCTCTTCTTTTCCTGGAGTTGCTGCTTTCTCTTCCCTTTCTCCCGCTGTAAAGGGAACAAGTGAAAAATTGGCTTCCTCAGGGCGAGGTGAAAGCAGCGCATGGAATCTCCTGGTGGTTTGCTCAGCTCAAACCCCACATTGTGCCTGCTCCTGGGACAAAAAGGACTTGCAGCCTGTCCTGACATCCTCCCTAAACACTCTGGCTGCTGAGGGAACTGCACAACCAAGTCAGCTCCAAGGCAAATTACAAACATTTTAAAACATCTGAATATTCAGCAGTTTGTCCCAAAACGACTTAAATGGAACAAATGGATCTACTTGTGTCAGAAAGCACAGCAGAGGGACCGGGGCCTGACCCCTGCCTTGGGAAGGACGGTTTGGAAATGCAGGGAAAGTTCAGGTGTTCCCACCTTCAGCCTGGGCAATCACTCCCCAAAGGCATCTGTTACCTCCGAGGGATGATGACATTCCAGGTACTTGGACAAGAGGAATTTGATCCAGGCCAACCCTTCAAGTCACGCAGACAAAGAACCAGAACAACTTTTTGGCCAATTCCGAACTAAATTTAAATTCCAAAAAAAGTGCTAACAAGCCTAATTAAGATGAATCTCCCTCTGAAAGAGGAAAGCATTATGTAATTGCAAATTATTTTTAGACAATGAACTGTTGGTTCTTAACGTGTAATTTTTCCTGTCTTGAGAATAACACAGACAATTTTTTTCTAGTTTTCTAAAATAAATCCTACCCCAAGAGAGGAAGTCAGAGCTGGTTAGATGCACTGTCAGAGAGGAGAGGGAGCATCCCTGATTAATTTAAATTAATTTCGTTTACTCTCCAAATACCAAGAGCTGAGGTGGAGAATCACTGGGCTCATGGGCAAAAATCCTCCTGTTCTTCTCATGTGACATCCAGGAGACAGCAACAAAACCTTTCCTCAGCAACTCCCACCTTGGCTGCTTTTCTGTTATTGGTGTTTCCCTTGGGCCAACTTACAGTTTTAGGAAGAAATCCTTCCCTGGGAGGGTGGGCAGGCCCTGGCACAGGGTGCCCAGAGCAGCTGGGGCTGCCCCTGGGTCCCTGGCAGTGCCCTGGGCCAGGCTGGACACTGGGGCTGGGAGCAGCCTGGGACAGTGGGAGGTGTCCCTGCCCATGGCAGGGGTGGCACTGGATGGGCTTTAAGGTCCTTCCAACCCCAACCATCCTCTGTGATGTTTCAGTTTGATCAGGGATAGTCTCTCGGTGGGGTTTTGTCTTTCGTCCACACCTAACCAGGGCTGCATGGCCACAGATGTTTTGTTTAGAGCTCAAATAACACTGAAAAAAGTCTTGGAGATATTTGAAATCATTTCTTCACCTTGCTCTCGAAGTTTCCATCACCTGACTTAAGCAGCCGCTGTCATCCACGTAGGGTGGGATGGGATTTTTATCCTTGAGATCTGCACTTGCCTTCCCACGGCCAATCCCACACCTTTAAATTGTGTCTTTGCTCCTTGAGGAGGAATATGCCAGGACACCCCCAAGGGTGGTGGCTGTCACGCCCTGCAGGAGCTGCCTGTCCCGGCTCACCCAGGTCTGGCACGGCAGCAGCTCCTGCAGAAGGAGGGGTTTCCTTGTGCGTGTGTTCTGTGACAGGATCCCAGCCCTTCCCCTGGAGGAATCGCTGCTGGGAGCAAGATGAGGAGCTAAACCTTGCTTGGGGCTTGGAGCAAGATCAAGGCTGCTCCTCAGCTGGCATTTGAAGCGTTTGGAAACAAGGGAAAACAGCAAATGCAAACAGAGAAGAGCAGTCTGTAGCCCGGGGTGGGAGAGTTATTTCTGCTGATTTAATAAGTGGCTGCTTGGTCAGCTCCTGCTCTCGATGAGGAGCCAGCTCCACTTTTCATGTGTACACTGTCAGTGTTCAGAAAATCACCTGCAGTTTAGCTGGGAACATTGCTGGAGATGGGCTCTGTGAATCGCCAGAACTCCCAGGTGTCTATTAGGGATGTTTGCCCCTGCCAGAAGGAATAAAATCATTCATAAAAATGCAAATAGTTGGGTCTTATGTTAGTAAAAAAGATATTGTCAGTTCCAAAAGGATTAAGCTCTTGCTGCGTCTGCAAAAAACATATATATTTCAATCTTCTGATTAAAAAGGAAGAAGGAATGTTTGCAATATGGAAGAACCAGTGAGTTACTGCTCCACGTCAGGAGTGCTCCCTGTGTCCTCCCTGCACAGCCAACCCTGACTGAGACACTGGGGATTCAGCTTTGGGAGAATTTTGCTGTCTGCCCTGACATTTTACAGCTCCCACCCAGATCCACAGCTCCAGCTTGAAACTGGGAACTGTAGAAATCTTTTAGGCTCAGGGCTTCTTTGTGTGTTTTTGGGTTCCCCCAAAGTTATCCCTGCAGCTGGAAAAGCCCCACGCAGACCCCTGTGTCAATCCATCTGCGCTTGCCCAAATTCTCCATCCCTGGAGTGTTTTATTGAATGAAATATCTGCTCCTCGTGCTTTAGAACCTCATTTACATTCATTTTTGTGCTTGTGTGGCACTTACGCAAAATTCAGAGAGTTCTCAAGCAAATGACTGTTGGTACTTAAATACAGAATATGCTTTTTAAACATATAATTAAACCCAAGATATTTCCACCAAGTGCACTGAAATCCATGTGCCCAAATTCACGGCTAAATCTCTGCCATGTTTTAAATTCATGTTAAAATCAATTTTTAATTAAAAATCCGTTTTGTTTTTTTTCTGGTATGGTCTAGGCATGCTTATCTTGCATAAAAGGTGGAGATTTTGGGGTGTTTCCTCAAGGTAATTTTAAGTAGGGGATTGGATTTCCTCCTAACTCCTTTCTATTTCTGGCTAACCACAGCTGAACATCTGTTTATTTCCCAGGAAAAATGTTAAAAAACAATACAAGGTTGTAAATGGAGTGAGCGTGTGATGGAACAAATTCTTGTGTATAACCCAGACCTGTACATTGGGAATTTCTCCTGACAGTTCAGAGCTCTGCATCAAAGTCACATCTCCTGAAAATTAACATCAAAGCAACTCAGCTCGTTAGGGTGGTGTTTCAGCAAAGTCTGCAACATGTCTGAAAATTAAAGTGGAATCACTGTTATCAACTTTATATTGAGTCTATCTATTGTATGGGATGCAATCCAATGGAGAGAAATGTTGAAAGAATTAAAAATAAATCTATTTTAAAAAGAAATTAGGTTGGTTTTACTTTCCTGTTGTGATATTTAAGAAAGAGTAAAACCACCATAAGCATTTTCCTTTAAAGAAAATACAGAGTGCACAGTGTGGTTCTGAAGGCAATAAAACAGGACATGATCAGCTCTGGACAGGATTTTATTTAGGGAGACAAAATCCCCAGTCAGGGAGTTCATGAAACAATGACAAATCTCATCAGAGGCCAACGAGCAGAATTTGTGTCTCTGTGGTTACGATGAGCCAGATGATATTTTTAACAGATTTTGATCATTCTGGAGAAGAGTTCAAGACTCACAGATCTCTGGGCGTCCTGAGGACATCTCACAAATGATTGCGGTGTGTATGGTTTATATCCAATAATAGTCATGTGTATATAAATGAAATTACTGGGGGTTTTACACATGGTTCACATCTAGAAGCAAGTAAATTTGCAGAGGTGACTTTTATTTGTTTAAAAACTGCTGCTGATATGGTCTGGAGCTTATGTAGTTTCTTTTCCTGAAATAGATGATTTTAACATATTTTTCTGCTGAGTTTCCCCAATAACCAAGAGTTATCCATCAATCCTAGTGGAGATTTTCATCCCTAGGTCAGCAAGATCCTCTCGGCTCAGAGTCGTGACCTCCCAGTCACAGCCTTGATTTGGCCATTTTTGTAACCTTGCGCTTATTTTATGATTTGAAAACCAATTTCAAACTGTAAACAGAAGCATGACTCATTTTATAGGCACATTCTCCAAAAGATGCTTACCCAGGGTTTCTAAATGCTTGCTAGTTTATGCTTCTGTTTCCTGGAGATATTTAGAGAAGTAATTATAACTGGGAAGATGCAAAGCTCCAACTTTTATTAATAATGCACAAACTTGTGACATCCAACAGCTTGTACACAGTTAGAGCATCCAAACGCTCCCAAGGACTCTACAGATTTTACTTTTGATATTATTTTCTTGGAAGCTTTAATACTCTGGATTTTCAAGTCAAGGCCAAGTCAATCAAGTTGGCTCAATTTATTGTTTAAACTCAGATAAAAATATTAACAATTGTGGGAATTTTGCGTGAACTAAATTTTTTTTTTCTTCCCTATTTTGTATTTGTTTATATGTTATTCTGTTGAGTATACGCCTTGAATCACGGCATATTTTCTATTCTAGCTGCTAAAATAAAACCTTCATGATCGATGCAGCACCAGCCCTTCCTCTGACTGCAGTCACCCGCATTGGAATTTCTGATCACACACAAATCCACCTCCTCTACTGAGATTTTCCAGCCCAGCAGATGGGAAATTCTACTGAATAATACTAAATACTCTTACAAAAGAGACAAACCCAACTGAAACCTGACTTTTTAGATTTTTAGCCCTTAATAGACAGTGAGGAATTTGGAGGATTTTTTGCCTACATAACTTTGGGGAGCTTTTCTGCTTTTCATCAGCAACATGCACAATCTGGCACAACGTGATAAAATGGTGAGCGAGTCCACCAGGAAATCATTTTAGTGCTTTTCCTGAGTGTTGCAAACTGCTTTAGTGGCTGGAAAGAAACTTCTTTCATTGAAAGGATCTTTCTATTTCCATGAATTTCTATGCAGCAGCCAGCTCGCTTTGCTGGGCTCTGTGTGTCCACAGGGATGTGCCCACGCAAAGTCATGGGAGGAAGCATGCCCTGGAAAAGCAATCAGAAGAATTCTTTCCCAACCTTAGGTGGTTATTTTTTCCCAAATAAAAACAGAGGCAATGCATTATTTCTGTGTTCCTCTTGTTAAAGGATATTCTTGTGATTTTTCAGTTCAGATTTGCCTGAACCAGATATTCAAAATAAAACATATTATCCATAATCCCTTCTGGCCTAATTCCATTCCAAGTTTACTGATGATGCAAGATGACATTCCCAGTAACTGAGGACTAAATTTAGCCTCCAAACATGCATGTTGCATGCAGCTTGACCAGTGCTCCCTGCAGACACGGATCTGCCCTGACTCAGAGGGATGGAATCTGCTCGCTCCGAGATGAGCAGCGGCTTCCAGCACGCAGGAGCAAAACAGATCCTCTGTGGCAGCACCCCCAGGCCATGGAGCCATGGATCCCTGTGTCCAGTTTGTCCAGAGGCCATGGAGCAGATCCCTGTGTCCAGCTTTGTCCCCAGGCCATGGAGCACATCCCTGTGTCCAGCTTTGTCCCCAGGCCATGGAGCCATGGATCCCTGTGTCCAGCTTTGTCCAGAGGCCATGGAGCACATCCCTGTGTCCAGCTTTGTCCCCAGGCCATGGAGGACATCCCCGTGTCCAGCTTTGTCCCCAGGCCATGGAGCACATCCCCGTGTCCAGCTTTGTCCCCAGACCATGGAGCACATCCCCATGTCCAGCTTTGTCCCCAGGCCATTGAGGACATCCCTGTGTCCAGCTTTGTTCCCAGACCACGGAGCAGATCCCTGTGTCCAGCTTTGTCCAGAGGCCATGGAGCACATCCCCATGTCCAGCTTTGTCCCCAGACCATGGAGCAGATCCCCATGTCCAGCTTTGTCCCCAGGCTGTGGAGCACATCCCCGTGTCCAGCTTTGTCCCCAGGCCATGGAGCACATCCCCATGTCCAGCCTTGTCCCCAGGCCACTGAGCACATCCCTGTCTCCAGCTTTGTCCCCAGGCCATGGAGCACATCCCCGTGTCCAGCCTTGTCTCCGTGCCCTGGCTCTGCAGGTGCCTGTGCTGGCCCAGCCCTTCTCTTTAACAACTAAAACCACACGGCTGCTGCACAGATAAATCCCATAGGATGGGAGAGGCTGGAAAAGCTGATGCAGAAATATTGGCCCAAATACAACCTGCACCCAAGGTGGGAGGGAATAATTTTCACCTAGATTTAATTTTAGGCTGGAAAACAGGGATTTTTTTATGTCTGATCATTGCACCTCAACACAATGCAAATCCCTAAAGAGAGGAAAAAAATTTAGATCCAAAACATTGTTCCCTGTTTAATTTGCCACTCCAGCTGGCTTGAATAGAAACCCTCATCCTCTTTCTCACCACCTTTAGTGGGGAACATTTCCAGCATTTCTGCAGAGCCACCACAGCCTCAGTGTCACTGGTCTCTGCTCGGGTTTCTCCATCCCTGCTCCCCACTGCTGTTCTCCAGCTCTTTGGCAGCACTCAGGACCACAGGATTTCTGGATCTGGCTTTGGGGACCAGTGTGTCCTCTTTAGGGAAAATGGGACTAATTCCCAGCTTTCACACTGTGCTTTCCGTACACTAATTGGTGCTTTTTTGTGTTAATAGATAAGGAGAGGGAGACGTGTAAAAACTACAGAGTGTCCCCAACTGGCTGGTGCAGACTGAGACCTGGAGCTCCAAAATTCCAGTAACCCACCCCAGAGGCCAAGCAGCTCTGCTGTCTTTTGTTTTCCTTCTTGCAAAACATCTTTATTCCTATTTGCAGACTAAAAGTGACGAGCTATTGACTGCAAAAAAGCCAGTGGCTGGAATAGTAAATAAATCTCCTCTGCCACATTGCTGCCTCCGCAGTGAGAAACTGGAGCTGACACGTCTCTCATTACTCCGTGTTGTTTCCTGTATAATTTATGACTCTCCATTGCATGTGTTTGGAGTTGTAAATGTGATGTGCAGCTGCATCTGACATCAGGCATGCAAAGGACAGCTCCCAATAATGCTGTTAGTCCTTTATGGGCAGAGTTACAGTAAATAACACTTAATGTGAAATACGTAGAGCCATAATAAACATGGCAGTGGCTGAGGTTGTTTCTGCTGAGGATGCTGAGACTGCTGGCAATGAAGGGAAGGAGCTGCACCAAGGACAGGGCCCACAGATTCTTTGCAGACTCCTCCCTTCTTGCTGCTGGGGTGAAACACTACAAGAAATGTGTTTTGATACTTCTGCTACAACAAATTCTAAGAGCTGTGTCTGGATAAAAGAATAGCTGGTCTTCATTCCATCAAGGCAGCTGCAGGCAGTCCAAGCCAGTTGATCCAGTGGAAGGTGGATGTATCTCATGCACTGCTAAATATGAACGCAATGTCTCCATCCACGGCAGTTTTTCATCACATTCCAAAACTGGTCTCAGCATCCTCCCCGTCTCCTTAAAGCCAAAGGGGAGCACTAAAAACCAGCCTGATTTTTGCTGTTAAGGTGCACTTGTGGATGGAATCCTTTGGGATCCCAGCCACTGCAGGTTTCTGAAACCACTGTAGAAACAGCTTTTGTTATTTCCCTTCATGAGCTGCTGAATGTGATCAGTTTTCAACCTTAAACCAGAACTAGAATGCTGCTTTTTAATTTCAGCAAACCATTGGAGGTAAATTTTGCTTTAAATCATGCTCATCTGAACCTATAGAAGCTCAAAGGCTGATCTTGCAGTTTCTGATATTAGGAAGAAATTCTTTGCTCTGAGGGTGGTGAGGCCCTGGCACAAGTTTCCTATGAAATGTACTGGGTATCAGCTGCATGGCTCCACAGTTTGGGACTTCCCAAATATTGGGATTTTCTTTCCTCATCACAAGGTGCTGCAAAGTTAAGAACTGGAAACCAGCCTGAAACGCAAGCAACTGGAAAGTTTCATGATCAAACATCAATTAATCTCCAGAAGTTCATCTCCCTGTTTGGGCTCTCTCCATCCATCTCACCGCAGCACTGGGCAACTTGGAAAACACAGAGAATCTTAAGTTTTTCTGGTGCTCCGATTAAGCTGTGAAAAGAAACGGGTGAATGTAAAGAGATCCACCCACTCCAGGCACGTTAATTACAGGGATTGAAAGTCAGCCAATGACGAAGACAGAAATTCAGTGCTTTAACAACTTAACAATGCCCGTTGTTCTCTCGTTTACCCACAGCTGCAGGTGTGTACGGCACAGCCTTTGTCTTCCCCGCGGGCTAATTTGAGCATTCTGAGCCCGTGACATTGCCAGCAAGAATTCCTGTATCCGTGAATACCGCGCTGCCAGCCCTGTCCTAGGCACGCACAGTTTCAGCCTCTCTATACGTTTTTTGTTTCACGCACAAATAAACAGATGAAAACCTGTTTGTTTGCCTTCCTTCAAGGACCATTGAGTTATATCAAGGACAAGAGTTGTGGCACAAAAGCTAAAATAAATATAAATTAGGCCGTTGGGACTATTCTCATAGTGCAGTGACATTTTCCTGTGGAAAAAAAAAGGATGTGTAAAAGGGTCAAACTTCAGGAAAAACCATCTTATTTCTGGTGTTAACCAGTCAAGGGCCTGCCCATACACAGCTGAATGCTACAGTGCCAGCTAAAGACACACACTTGGCCTCCTGTCCCATTCTCTCTATAATTAATCATTCAATTTTAGGGTTACTTCGCTAATTTAATTATACACAGTACAACTTTTGGGTGTAGTGTTGTCTGTCATTGAAAATAAAAAGTAATTACAATTTTTTCTGGATTCTCCTATTCTCAGTTATTCATCTGCTAAAAATATGACTTTTAGTAATGACAAGGTGGCAGCAACAAAGATCATGAACTCAGTCATAGTTTGCATTTGAATTAATGTAATACCAGAAGTGAGAAAAATTATTGGATATTAATTCCAAAGGATTAGGCATTCCCAAGCCCCTGTTGATTACACCCACACTTCTGGCAGCGGAAACCCAGGGGTTTTTTAATTTTAAGCCCTTTGCCATTGGTACTTTAATTATTCTTCCATTCAATACTTCATTTCTTTGTTTATATTTAATATCAGAGAATCCCAGATTGGTTTGGGTTGGAGGGACCTTAAAGCCCATCCAGTGCCACCCCTGCCATGGGCAGGGACACCTCCCACTGTCCCAGGCTGCTCCAAGCCCTGTCCAGCCTGGCCTTGGGCACTGCCAGGGATACATCCTTTATTTGTCCCTTAAAACAGTCAATTTCTGAAGTTTAAGATATTATTAAGAATTAAGATATTCTTTTAGAAAAAAAAATGATACCCTTTATGTGCCTGAGTGGGTTTTTTTTTCGCAATACCACTTTTTCCCCACAGACAAAACTGACACAAACCAAAGCACATAAAAGTTCGGTAACAAAAGAGAAAAAAAATAATTGCTCTTTCTATGAGTAGAAAGGTTTGTCAAAAATGTATTTTCTTCTAAATTAGTATTATTTTCAGAAAGCTTCTCTATGTTTCCAAAGGGAGTTTTCTTCAGATGAAAAACGTGGGGTTTTTCTTAAAATGAAAACAGCGTTAAAAAGGTTTTTGTTTGAAGTAACATTCAAGGAGTCACATTTTTTTCAGCTACTAAATTATCATAAAAAAGTCAGCCTGAGGATTTTGTTTTCCAATTAAAAGCAGACATTTTTCAATGGAGAATTTTTGAAGATGAAAAATCTTCAGCAACTTAACCAGGGCCTTAAGTGTTCAGAATTTAATCCTAACACATCTCTATCCAGATTTGTCAGTGATTTATTACCATAGTGCAGTATTTTGATATGTCAATTGTTATTTGGATATTAATAATGCAGCTTCTTGTTTGTTTAATTTTTACCTAATTCCTAAAATCCCTTCCTATAGAAAGAAATACCAGTAACAAACTTTCCCCCCTTTCTTGTACATATGTAAATTTCCATTAAATAGAGGATCTGGACATTTAATAACACACATTATACACGTAATATTTTTATGAGATGAGAAATTTTCACTGTCTTCCCCATGGAGACTGGAAATTGGGAACAGAAGTTTAATTCCAGTAAAACTGTAATTAATTTTAAGCTGTTTAGATACAACACAATGCCCCACAGCTCCAGGTAGGATTAGTGGGTGGGAGAGGCCTCTCCCTGGGAATGTTTTGCTCTCCTCGAGACACAAATCTCTTAAGATCACTTTCCTTTCCCATTTGCTGCCTTGGGAACAAATTGTATCTCATTAAAGTTGGATGAGTCTGCACCAAAATGATTTACAGGGGGAAGAGAAGGAAAAAGAAAGACTTTGTCAGAGGAAAAATTGGGAATTGTCTCATATTCCAGACAAGGCCTTGGCGGTCAATACCTGCTTATTTATTAATAAAATGCGTTATATAAATCTTTATTGTTATTATTACTGTGAAATATCTTATTTGGTTTAAGCAGGATTTGGTGAAGGGAGATTTCCTTCGGGATTTTTTTGCCAGCACACAAGCACAGGAGCAACTTTAGGTGGGTGCAGAAGCTCGTGCAGAGGTTGAACAGGAGCCTGAAAACCTCTTGTGAATTAACGGCCTGTCCACTGGGGGCTGGGGACACTGGTGCCACCAAAGGCCACCCCACAGCAGCGACTTCTTTGCATTCCCATGGGTGGGAAGGGGGGAAAAAGCCTCCTACAGACTGAAGCAGCACAAGAACTTTGCTGGGTGAAGCCAGCTCACAGGAGCTGAGGAGTTGGGCAGATTCATCTTAATTACTTGAAGAAATTGTCATGGATGCTTAGAAAGCTCCGGCAGCAGGTGCCAAACATCTCGAGTCGCCTCGGCAGCCCAGGGACAGCAGCGCTGAGGGAGCAGCGGAGCTCCAAGGATTTACAGCAGGCACCTACGGGCTTTGGGTCACGGCATTTCTTTGGTTGTCCGTCCCTCGCATCCACTGGGTTTGTAACTCCAACACTAAAATCCATTGTTCTTTTCCCAAATATAAAGCGGCACGGCCAAATTCAGCTTTCCAGAGGCAGCGTGGGTTTGTTGTTTCTTTGGAGCAGCAGTGCCAGGAGCCCAGGTTCATTTGAGATGAAATTCATCCTGCGGGGAAGAGATTGCTGCAGAGTGCGAGGAGATTTGCAGAGCTCATCGCTCCTCTGCTGGCTTCAGCCTGTGGGCTCCTTGTGTGAGTGGCTGCTCCCCTGGACACCCAGGCATCTTCTTCACCAGTGACATCAGAAAAACTTCTTTCCCCAGGTCTCCAGACCATCAGCAAAGCAGCTCTCTGAGCTTTGTGATTCACTCTGCTCAAAGTCTGATGCCTCTTGCTCAAAAGACAAATTAGCCATTGGAGGATGACTTTCCTGTGCGTGCCCCAGAGACACGGCACTCGAGTGCTTAGTCTGACATTAGGCCTGCATGAGTTAATTAAAAAATAATCATTTTTTCTGCTCCTCTTCTGGTGTCTTCAGTCAGGCAAATATGCTGAAATCACAAAACCAGCAAAGGGATTGCTTTAGCTAGAAGATAGGGTATGAATTCAGCATATTTTCTGCATAGAAATATTACATTTGTATGGAAATGACCCATTTTCTTGAACAGGCAGCTATACATCACAGAAGTTTCACTGTAACATTTATGCAAAAGAGATTGGAAAGCACTTTCTCATAAAGTGCTGATTTCTCCCAGATGAAATAATAAGGCAAAGCACAATCCAGAAGCTCAGGAGAAACATTTCACTCAGTGTCATATGTTCTGAGTGTTTGTTTTGATTTCCATGATGATTTCATGTTTGTTTGTCTGTCTTCTCCCCAAAAGGAAGTGAAGGACTTAGGAAGGAATAATCCATTCTCCCTTTTTCCTTTCCTAATCACATCCCAGCTTCCAAACGACGGCAGAAGGGCAGCAGGACATTCCCACCCCGCTCCAAGGACCAGGACAGCCTGGGAATGGTCAGCGTGGAGGCACAAGGGAGTTTTTCTGCAGCACTGGGCTTGGGCTCGGCCACAGGGAGCCAAAATCCCTGTGACAAATCCACACTACCGTGACCTACATTTCTTGGAATATTTGCACAGTGCATGTGGCAATTCAGCAATCAGCCACCACTCCGGGCACACAGCTTCAGGAATGATGAGGGATCGTTAGTTTGCAGCTTTTCCTTTCAAATGCAGCGTTTTATGGTCTGTTATTCCAGGGGCTCAGCCGCTTCTGGCTCCGCTCGGGGCCAAACTCAGAGTAAGGATCAGCAACACAAAATCAAAACCAATGCCCGACACATCTTATCCATAGAAAGGTGCTATAGCCATAGAATACATAACTAGCAAATCATTTTTAGGCTGCTTTTATTACAAAATTACAATTTTAATTAATAGTTGCACAACTACAAGATTGTTTTTTATGCCAGTGCTGAATGAAACGCTCTGACCTCATTCAATCCCACCGAAGTCAAGTGCAAAATTCACCCTGATATGAATGAGAAATTCTGTGAGCTTATCATGAGTTAAGGTATAGCTTGTTCTGATGATGAATTGAAATTATTTAAAATCAATTAGAACATGAAAGACACATCCCAAACTAGATGTTCACTGAGCTCAGATTCTTGATTTACAGCCCAACATCCTGACCCCAAATGGAAATCCATGCATCATTGAGGCAACATAATCAGACTTCAGATAACTTACTTTAGAGCAGGAAATTCATCTTTTTTTTCCTGTGTTGAAGCCAATAACTGGGAAATTAACAGCAACCAGAGTAATTATCAGTGCAGATATTTCACCATCAAAACTCTGAGAGCATAACAGAGGCTTCCAGTGCACAGTCAACAACCCTTTCCTTTGCCTATAAAACCAGCCCTGAGTCATTTTGGCCACCACTTTATTTCACAAATGTGGAACAGCTGTGGAGCAACTCATGATTTACTAAAAGTCCTCTGGAAGACTAAAAACCTCCCAGCCTTGTGCTCAGCCACTAAGCACCACTCCTTTCTAAACAGAAAAGAAAATTTAAGACATTTGTGCCAATATGACATTAATGGAAGCAGCTTTTTTTTATGAGGGGGGGTGTTACAGAAAAGGACACGCTGTGGAAATGAGATTTCCCCTAGTTGCATGACTATTTATATAGAGAAATAGAAATTCATATAAATGTATACATTTCTATAGATACACATATTGTACACTGTAGGCATATACATACATACATATATACACAGGGTGCTATATACACATCCAGATTTGTATATACATATATATAAATATATATATACACACAAATGCACACACAGCTTGCTTTGGAGCGAGCTCGAGTTATAAATTCTCCCTCCCGCACAGAGCCAAGATGATCTGAGCTGCCTCTGCTCAACACCCCACGGTTGCCTCTCCAGCCCGAATTAAATATAATCCTCATTATTCTGCCTCTCTGGTGCCTGAGAAACTTGGCAACCTCTCTGGGTGACTCGAGATGCAGCAATTCCTCCTGCCTTGCCTCTCCTAACCTATTCTAGGAGATGCAATATGCTGCTAAGATTAAGTGTCCAAAATGCTAATACGTCTGAGAAATGCCTCCACTGACCTACATCGGGAATGTAGGTCGCAAAGGAGCTATTTTTAACCAAAATGCCCATATTTTAATTACAGTCCAAAGCAAGCCACACTCCTGAATCTCCCAGAAGTTTGCAAAGATTGAATTTTACACTTTAATAGCATAATTATAGGTACATACTTAGATACACACAGTTTATTCTGCACATGCTCAGCGTTTCCGTGGCACACGAGGCACTCGTGCTCCTTCTTGGAGCTGACAACTAATTTTAGGAGCAACTCCTCCTTATCCCTGCAGCGTACCTGTTAGAGATCCTTCTTTTCAGGGCTTTGTGCTCTGAAGGCTTGGACAGACTCCGGTTGGCTCGGAGGGGCTGGCAAAGGCCTGTGGCACCACCACGGCCAACCTGGCGAGGCTGCCAGCAAGCTGAGGGCACTCCGGGCAGGGCAGAGGGAGGTCTTGAGGTGAATACACCACTCTACAGAAAAACCCAACAGAGAGAACCTTGTTTTCAGCCGGTCTCCACTGCAGGCACAAACAGAGGGGTCAGGGTGTGTCCTCAGCCCAAAGAGGATCTGTGCATGCAGACAGGAAAAAGCAATTCCGGGAATGCCAGCGATCTGCAGGCTGGTGAGAGATTAGGCCAAAGGCAGGAAAAAAAAGGGTCTGGGAGCTATTTGTTACCTGCTCTAAAACAAGGCTTTTCAACAAGAGTTTCATGTAGTTATTGGCTGTCTCTAAGCCAGCAAGAGGCACTTGGCTTTCAGGTGCCGTTCCCACTGTCAGCCTTGGCAAAATTCCCACTCGTCACAGCTTAACAATTGCCAGTCCTTCCATCAGCCTCCCTGGCTGTAGGCACAGCCCCCCACTGCTAACAGGAGGATTACATTCATATATCTTCTCTATAAATGAGATCCATCCACAATTCTTTATTGGTTTAAAACTGAAGGGGAGAATTAAGCATGGACTGAACAACAAATCTTTGCCTTAATCAGTGCCTTTACTCCTCCTCAGGACCCCTCAGGGCTGTGACTTGCCCTTTCTTTGAAGAAAACACTGACATCAACTTGATCTAAAAAAGAATTTACTTGCCATATTTCTTTGCTTGCCAATACTATCCATTTTCCAAAGCAGCCAGGTTTTTGGGTCACTGCAAGAAAACATAACAGAAGTGATGCCACAGGAAATTTTGCTGTCTGATTAAGAAGAATGCATTTAGCTACACATCTATTCCAGCAGTGCTTTGGGGACAACTGATCAGTCCTGCCCTTTTATGGCAGTTTAACAGCACCAGAGAAACCGGGATGTGCTCCCTAAAAAAGACAGACAAACTTAACTGGCCAGCACCCATTACCAATGCTGAATTTTTGTACAGCTCATTTTTCACCAAAACAGTACAATGTGAGTTTTCTAAGTGCTCCCTGTGCACGCTGGGCCAGCACCTCCAGCGGGGCAGGACCCCAAGGACTGCATTTCTCAGGTGGAGCAGCTCAGCTGGTCCCGTCCAACCCTGCAATCTCACTAATGGGAATTTCTGGCATCTCCCTTTGAGTCAGACCGTGCTGGGCGCTCTCAGGACACAGCAGAGCCAACACATTCCAGCTCTGAGTGGCAATTCCTGTGCTCCTTGGAGCAGAGCTCCTTCACTCTCCAAAGAAAAGAAGCACAAGAATTAAATTTAAAGTCCTATTAAAAGCACAGCTTGATGAGAATTTTCACACCGCATTGTTTCTCTCTCTCTGGTCATGCTANTATATATATTTAAACACATAAAATAACTCAGAGACCAAGTACAAAACCAAAAATTTATGTATCTTTCTAGAAAACTCAGTTTAGGACAGTTACTGTTGTGACTGACTTAGTTTTAAACAAGTACAGCCTGAGAAAATGATCAACAAATACATTCCTATAATTCTTTAACGTGTGAACCAGCTACTGTCCCTGGAAAAGCAAAGGAAAGCAAGAAAAAAAATGCATCAAAGTCCCATGGGCAGTATATTAATGCCACTGAAATATTTGGAGAAAGTTATTAACTTCAGATAAGGTGGCTCCTGTGGGATAAAGACTGCCAAACTTTCCTTCAGCTTTTTTTTGGTTGGTTGGTGGTTTTTTTAGAGTAACTGTTACAGGAGTCCCTCCTCGGAAATGGTGCCAGCACCAGCAGGGATGGCAGTGCCACCAGAAGCAGCAGCACAAATGAAGTCTTTCCCATTCTTATCACAACTCAGGAATTCCTGCTTGGAATCGTTCAAGCCCTACTGCAAAATCTCATCGCTGCAGAAAACCTCCCTCCCTGGCACCGTGCTCCCAGGACAAGCCAAATTGCTGTGCCACAAGCCATGGGCAGGATATTCCTCCACAGGCAGTGACATTTGTTGGAATTCCNGCACCAGAGAAACCGGGATGTGCTCCCTAAAAAAGACAGACAAACTTAACTGGCCAGCACCCATTACCAATGCTGAATTTTTGTACAGCTCATTTTTCACCAAAACAGTACAATGTGAGTTTTCTAAGTGCTCCCTGTGCACGCTGGGCCAGCACCTCCAGCGGGGCAGGACCCCAAGGACTGCATTTCTCAGGTGGAGCAGCTCAGCTGGTCCCGTCCAACCCTGCAATCTCACTAATGGGAATTTCTGGCATCTCCCTTTGAGTCAGACCGTGCTGGGCGCTCTCAGGACACAGCAGAGCCAACACATTCCAGCTCTGAGTGGCAATTCCTGTGCTCCTTGGAGCAGAGCTCCTTCACTCTCCAAAGAAAAGAAGCACAAGAATTAAATTTAAAGTCCTATTAAAAGCACAGCTTGATGAGAATTTTCACACCGCATTGTTTCTCTCTCTCTGGTCATGCTAGTGATGAAATCAAACCAAGCAATCACAGAAAATAAAACTCCACCCATTAATTAACTTCGATTTGCAAAGCCAAAACCTCCAAAGTTCAATGACAGATTTTGGTTCAAGGGTTATNAGAGTAACTGTTACAGGAGTCCCTCCTCGGAAATGGTGCCAGCACCAGCAGGGATGGCAGTGCCACCAGAAGCAGCAGCACAAATGAAGTCTTTCCCATTCCTATCACAACTCAGGAATTCCTGCTTGGAATCGTTCAAGCCCTACTGCAAAATCTCATCGCTGCAGAAAACCTCCCTCCCTGGCACCGTGCTCCCAGGACAAGCCAAATTGCTGTGCCACAAGCCATGGGCAGGATATTCCTCCACAGGCAGTGACATTTGTTGGAATTCCCAAGTACGGAGAGAGTCAGTCCTTGGCGAACCTGAAGTATCTCTTCAGGATGCATGGAATATACAGGATATTCTTGGCAGATTTAGAAAATTCTAGTGGAAAAATAAAGACGTTAGGAAAAGTAAATGGACATTAAAGATTCAGGATAGGACATAGGACTTGGTCATGAATATTTTATATTGTGCTCTGCTCTTTGTTAGTATCTGTTCTTTTTAAGGCACCCAGCAGCTGAGTGTTGCATGTCCACACCTCCATAAAGCCTAAAAATAACCCCACGTTTAAGGTTAATGTCCTTAACATTCAAAAATATAAGGATTGATGCACCATCCACCCTACAGAGACCACCCAGCATGAATGTGGGACAGAGCATTCCTATAGCTCTGCTCTTTGAGCCTTTTCCTCTCATTTTCCCACAGAAATGATCCATTCTGAAAACCACCACAATACCAGCCAATTGAAATGCCACCAACAGGGAAGTGTTTCCAAATGCTGTCACAGGGATTAAAAATAACCTACAAGTGTCACCCCAGCAGGCTCCTGGGGAACCCTGTGTGCAGCAAAGTCAATGCTGTCATAGAAACCCCCCAAACTGCCCCAAAAAACTGAACAAAAGTGAGATAATGACAGAATTTTACAACTGGGAAACCAGAAAGATCAAGGAAAAGACATTTTAAAGAAGTTGTATGAACCACAGTTGTCAGCACCTGTCAATCATAGAATCACAGGATGGCCTGGGTTGGAAGGGACCTTCATGTTCTTGCTCTCAAAGAACAAAGATATTACTAATAGAGTATTTCCAAATACTTTGCAATTGTTACATTAATAATCTTCTTGGCTAGTTGATCATCAATGACAGTAGATCTAAGCTAATTTGTCTGGATGAAAATATTCTTATTTTAAAATCAAAAGCCTTAAAGATTGTTTGGTTAATTTGTGAGTGAGGTCAATCAGAAAATTGCTGAATTGATGGCAAACCCATTTTCTCGGTACTATCACTCATTTTATTCTGAAACAGTCCCATGGAGTACTTGTCTCAAAATACTTGAATCCACTTAATAGATGTTGTAATTTTCTGAGATCAGATTTTGCTCTTCATTCAAGTCTGTTGACGAAAACTGAGCATAATGTGGTGTTTCAACACTGGCTTCCAAGGGAGCAGAATTGGGCCTCCAGTCCATCACCACTCAAGGGTTTGTTCCAAGCACATTCCAATTCTTCCACTGCCCAATCAAACCAGAAATATTTTAAGAACTGGAATACAAAGGTGTATTCCCATTTGCACCAGAATTAAAAAATAGGAATTTTTGTACAAAGAGCTGTTGTGAGCTACATCCTGGGTGGATCTGCATTTCTTCCACAGAGAGCAACTGTGTTGTACCGTGTAACCCACACATAAATACATACATACATACAGAAATTCTCTGAGAAACTCAGCTACAGATTGAAAACCAAGCCCTGGAAAAACTCAGAAAATAGGAGTATGCAGCACACAGCAGCCTGATTTCTGAGTGTCCATAAATCCATGCTGTGAAAGCAAATGCCTTTGGAAGAGGGCAATCCTGGAACAGGCTCCCACCGGCGTGGCTGGAGCTGTGCCAGAAGTCGCACCCCGTGGTTGAGTAATGTCCTGAGCAATGAACTCCCACACTTCAGGCCAAATTCTACACACTTTTCTTCACATGAGCATTTCTGTTAAACCTAAACCCAAACCATCACATCTTTTTCGTGTGAAGTGGGTACTCGAAGCAAGTGGAAGCAGCACGGAGCTCATCAAGTGCTGCTGGCACACCCGAGTGCTTCAGAAATGCAGCCTCACATTTTGGAGAGACCTTTCCCTTCGAGTGCTCTCAAGGTTCACAGAGAGAACACAAGTTGGACAAAACCACACATTTCTAGCTTAAAACCAAAGAAGCTGTGCTGCCACACTCAAAGGGGGTTTTGTCTGGAAAGGTCTCTGGCAAAATCTGGAGCTGCCACAGCTTAACTCATGTTCATGAATCTCCTAAGGAAGGAGATTTTCACTCTCCAAAATCCAGCTAACCAGAGCAGTAGGCAACAGGCTTTCCAAAATTCAGATTATCACTCACACCATAACATTTAACATCTTTCTATCGCTGTTGAAACACTCAAGAGATCCATGAAGCCATTTCCAAACAAATCCTTTAACCCAGGGTACAGTGCGATGGTGACATCAATGACAACATCTAGGAAATACAAAAAGCACCAATAACTGAGCTCTGGGATCATCCTTTCCATTTCCCTGCGTGCAGTTGTTGGCTGGGACTGGGGCTTACCTGGCCTTGCTGCTCTTTTGCACCTGTAGGAAGAATTTCAATGGTCAGTGAGGGAATAAACCAAACGCTTGCTGAAGGCTGTACTACAGCACTCCACAGCTCAAACTGACACCAGGTACTTGTACAACAATGAAATCAGCTAAAAAATATTTATTTCAAACAGCACCCCGTCAAACAGCTCTAGTGAAACTGCAGGCCATTTATTTGATCCCTTCCCAGTAGCATTAATGCTACCAATGCTACTGCTGATAAAAACAGAACTATCATTAATACTCCCTATTAATTAGGAGGAACCTGGGTTGGAGCATGCAAAGAGTCACCCACTGCAGGTCAGAGATGATGGATCCACTTTTGTTTCCTGCAGTGGAAAAGAATGCTGCCACCCACTCAGCCTCAGCTCAACACAACGAAAAAGCAAAATAAGTCATCAAAACACCCTTTAGACATCACACTTAGACACTGTCAACACTTCCAGAGCAAATCATCCCCAAATCATCTTGGAACACAAAGGAAAGGAAGTTTCCTACGCAAGGAAAGAAAAATAACTCAGCATAAGCCAAAAATTATCTCTTTTAATACAAAATTCCATTCTCATAGAACAAATTTATTTCCACTGAATAAATAGATCTGCTCACCATCCGCGGGTGAGATTACTGCCTATAGTCAGGATGAAATTCTCTTGCCTTTCTGCAGTTTAATTAAAATATAAACATTATTTGCAACCGGATTTACTCTATTTGGATACAAGTATGAACACTTGGGGCTTTGAGGACATTGCCAAATGTATACAGCACCACTCTCACTGGGGGTTGTACTTAAACCTGATTTATACAGCTCCACGCATCACTTGCATGTAGGCTTATCAATGTAGTTATTACAGTTATGATAAGGATCTGGCCTTTGCACTTGCATGTTTCATACTCTTAGCACGTGCATGCTCTTCCACTATCCATTAAAAACCCAGCAAAACAAACAAATGAGCAAACCCCAACGGGTCAGAGCTGAAGGCAGCAGTGAGAAAACACAATCTCAACTCAACAGAGGAAATTCCAATGCGTAATATTTTTACTGATGGCATGGAGAGTGATGCCAGATTTACAGGCGTTCGGAGCTCTCCCTCCATCTCCAGACACACACAGCTGCTACCAAGGCTCAGGAAATGACTCTCCAAGACAGATGGACCCGAAAAGCTCACCATGAGCATCCTGGCTGGAGCTGCAAAAAGCGACATTGGGGGGAAAACAAGTATTTATGGATTTATCTCCGTTAAAACACATTGTGCGGGATGAAACCGAGCTGCTCCCCAAGGAAAGAGGGCAGGTGATCCGGGGGGGTGACCTTAGCAATGTGACCCTTCACCGGGAGGTGACACACCCCGGTCCCCTCGGGACAGCGGCAGGAGCGCTCCGAGCAGCACCTTTGGAGCTCCGTGGGGGAATAACATCAATTCACCTGGATAAACCACCCTGACCGCTGTTCAGACAAATTATATTGATGGACACACTGGGTATTTGTGGATAAACCCCACTCTCTGAAGGGTCTCAGGGCAGCGCCTCGGCCCCGCGGGCGCGCGGCTGTGAGGGCTGACCTTGGCGGCCCCGGGATAAGGCGCCCGGAGGTGCATTGGGCGGGCAGACGGGGGCCGGGAGCGGCGTCGGGA
>WEIT01033530.1:32840-51090 GCA_013389985.1 Dryoscopus gambensis
CCGCGGGGTCCCCCCGCCCCGGGGCCGCTCTGCGCGGGCAGGGGCGCAGCCTCCGCGCCCGCGGACGCGCACCATCTTCCCCCGGCTCCCGAGCTCTCCTCCACCGGTGCAATATGGACGCACCGCTCCCTCCTAATTAAATTGCTGCATCATTCATTTTCTGACGCGGGAGCGACATGGGGTACCGGCAGGCTCCGTGCTCTGACACCCCCCGTTCGGAATGGGGGGGAGGCGGAGAGAAAGGGCGAAAGGGGGAATCACAACAGTTTGTTCTTGCAACAAGCTCGCGCAGCGGGTTTGGTTGGCAGCAACTCAGGAAAGCGACCTAAGGGAGCAAACCCCGCTGGGTTTGGGGGGGCAGCCCCCCCTTCCCCCTGGATGCCGCCCGTGGGGCAGGGTCGGGATGCGCAGGGGGGAGCCCTGACCTTGCAACTTTCCCAAATGCCACCGAATATCGCTCGTTTTCCTTGGCGGGGGTCCTGCCGTCGGGTTGTGCAGGGGGGCGGACAGGGGGGGGGGGGGGGGCGCTGGGGAGGGATGGCCCTGGAATGCGGACCAGGGAGCGCTGCGGGGATGGACGGACATCCCCTCGCAGGCAGGGCCGGCCCCGGAACCCCCGAACACCCCTGTGCCCCCCGCCTGGCTGTGACACGGGGCAGCCCCGCGGGATGGCCCGGGGGAAGAGGAGGAGGAGGGGGATCGCCCCGCGCCTTCCTCTCCATCCTTTATGGCCCCACAGTTTCCCCAGAGGGCTGAGGAGACTCAGATCGGCACAGAGAGGCGGCTCTCTCGGGGTTTGTCCAGGCCGTGTCCCCTCGTCCCCTCAGCCGGGAGGCAGAAGTCACCGCGGGCCATCCCCTGCATCTCCCTCCAGCCACGGCAGCTCCCGGCCCTTCTGCCTGTGCTCCACACGCCCTGCTGGGGACAGGGCCGGTGTGAGTGTGCCTGGCAGCAGCTCCAGAGAAGGGTAAGGCTGATGTAACCAAGATTAGGACGTCACTCGGTTATTAATGATAATTATTATTATCGGCAAGCAAGCGGTTTCCTTGCCAAAGCCCATGCCGGAGCTGTGGGGATGCTGTCAGCAGGGTGGGAGCTGGCAGGTGCCCTTCGGATGCCTCTTGCCAGCCTCAGTTGTCACCACTGAAATGCACCTTCCCCCCTGACAGCCTTGGGAGAAAAAGGGAGAGAGACCCAACTCAGAGATGGGTACTTGGGCAGTTATTGTACCTTGCAGAAATATCCTTCAATGGTTCTGTTGCCACCGGAGGCGAGCGTTCCCCCCGCTGCAGTCGCTGCTCAGCAGGCACTGAGTGCTCCAGGCAGCCTGCAGTGGGAACCATCCCCTTCCCTCCCCTCCCCTTCCCGGCAGAAGTGGCAATGGTGGCGAGAAAAGAGGGACTTTTCTCCCAAAGCTCGCCCTGCCTGTCCAGAAAGAAATATTCCGAGCTTTAATAGTCTCTCTGTCTCCAGCAATCCACGGCAAGGGCAAAAGCAATAAACAGCGCAAGGGCGAGGGAAACTCTGCTGTAATTATTCCAGATGGGAGCTGCTCCCGGCTCCCTGCGCTTTGTTAAGTCGGGAGCAGCTTGGAGGTGCTGGGTCCGAGCGTGGAGAGGGTTTGGACACAGCTCCAGCTGCATCTCTGCCCAAAAGCCCTGGCCAAGCCAGCTCCTGCTGGGCGCCCTCCGCCAGCTCCCTGGGACAGGGATGGCCTCCAGCTGCCGGCTCTGGGGGCAGGAGAAGCTTTGGGAAGCCCAGGCTGGCCGGGGAGCAGGGAGGGCCCCGCGGGATGTGCTGCTCCTTAATCCCTGACGCAAACCCCACGCGCACCGGGCGGCAGCGCTGAGAGGTGCTCCGGGGGAAGAGATGCTCTGGGGGCAGGGCAAGGCCCAGGGCTCAGAGGGAACATCCCACGGCTTCTCCTGGCGTGGGGGCCTCCTCAGTGGAACGTGGAAATCCTGGAATTTAGGGGAGGCGGGGGCGCTGGGCTGTGCAGAGCACTGAGCTGAACTCTCCAGCACGCAGAGAGTGGGCCTGGGCACAAACACTCCCAGCTGCAGAGGCTGCGAGAGGCAGACGTCTGCTCATGCCCTTAGTCTGGGCTCAAAGCTCGGCTTAAAATTCCTTCCCTGCTCTGATGACCCCTGTCCTATAAAATTCCTTCCCTGTCTGATGACCCCTGTCCTTGTCCCCATGAGATTTCTGTATTGCACAGTGTCTTCATATTCAATTTTGAGGTTCCACTCCCACTTTTATTTTTTAGGGAGCCTTTCGAATATTCTTGGGTTTCTATACTGGAAATTATTAAAGAAGAAGAAATGTTAGTGGTTTTGAAAATGTTGATGGAGGAAAATCAGAATTGAGACTCTTCTCTGTGCAGCAGTTAGTGAGGCAGTTTATGAGGCTTCACTTTTCTTATTCCCTCTCTGTTCCTTAATTAATTTATCAGACACGGACAGAGAAACATAATCATCAGCTGGAATTTACCCGTAGTCCTTCTCTGGAGGAGACTATTTCTGTTAGATCTCTGTCACATGGTCCCAGTGGTGTTTTAGGGACCATCCCCTCTCTTGCTGATGCATCAACAGCCCAGCCTCACTTCACGGGGTCCCAGAGTGGACTGAGGGGGCGTCCTGCCCCCCTCAAGCCCCTGCAGAGCTTTCCCTGGCTGCTGGGGGCTCCTGTGTGCCCTGCGAGCGCTCAGCCCGCGGCTCAGGGGCTGCTGAGTTCCCTTCACCCCGTTCTGGCTGCTCTGCCGAGGGCTGGGTCCTTTTTTCCACACCCTGCTGGCATTTGCCACGCCATGTATGAATTACAGGCAGAGATGATGTGAGCTGCATGAGCACTGGTGAGTGCACACGAAATGGAGGAAGTGTAAGAGTTTTAAACTGGGCTTTTCCAGCTGGAACCCTTCAGGCTGGAGAAGCTGATGTCCAACTGATGCTCCTGGCCACAATTTTTCTCAGTCACCTCATTATCAGTCATTTATTAAGGCATAACTGTTGATTTTTTTTTTCCAGGACAGTTGTGCAATTTTCTGATGAAATTAAGAAGTAGCAACGCACCAAATTATATTAACGTGGATTATGTCCAATATAAAACTGTCCTCAGCTACTTGAAACTCAGTGGGACACAGGAGCTGCACAGAGAGCCCAGCCATGCCCTCAGTAGCAAGTTATTTGTAATTGGTTTGCACTCATGGGATATTTCTTTCCAGCAGAGAAATTTTGCCCAGCATTTGATGATATGTGTAAATACTAAAACGAAAGGAGGGAAGAACTAATAGACAGCATTAAAACAGAACAGCAAATACCAGCAAATTGTGAGGGCAGCATTTTTAATGGGTGGTTATTAAAAAGAAAAGAGAAAAGTAGGCAAAATAAAAGGGAGGTTTTATTGGACAGAATTGACAGTTGTTATCCTCACTGATTCCTGACATTTCAAGATCAGTTTCTTATCTAATATTTCAACAGCCTTGGATATTTCCTTATAGTGAACCACACTCAGCTGTAGCTTTTTCCTCACTTCAGGCACGTAAGCCTACACTTTTTTTTCTAAATGTGCTGATATTTATTATAGCCAGTGTCAGAAAAACCCCACACTCCACTTATATACGAGCTTCTCCTCGGCCTTTCCTGGGATGATTCACAGCCCTGGCTGGGCACGCACAGCTTCCTCTGGCAGCAGCTGGAATTTCATGGATGCAGAGCCGAGTAATGCCCTTAGGGTGATGTGTTCCCACCAAACTGAGAGTTATGAGCCACCCTCCAGCGCTGAGAGGGCTCCTCCAGCCCTGCCCATCCTTCACAGAGGCAGTTCTGCAGCCCCATCCTGGAACCGTGGGATCATTTAGCTTGGAAAAGGTCTCTAAGGTCGTTGAGTCCAACCATTAGCCCAGCACTAAACCATGGCCCTAATGGACATCAAGACAGTTTTTGATCAGTTCCAGGAATGGTCATGCCACCACTTCCCTGAGCAGCCTCTTCCAGTGCTTGACAACACTTCTGGTGAAGAAATTTTCCGTAATACCCGATCTAAACCTCTCCTGGCACAACTAAAAGCTGTTTCTTCTTGTTCTATCACCTGGCACCTGGGAGAGGAGTCCCACCTCCACCTGTCCACAGCCTTTTTTTCCTCCATCATGACAAAGTGCTGCATCTTTTTTAACCCTTTTTATTCAGTGGAGAGACTTCTTATCACCTGGGAGAACAAGTGGAGGTTTTCATGTCCTAAATGTCCTGAACGTGGACCACACAAAGGAAGAGCGTGGACTTGGAGCTGTGTTTTCTGAATCTCTCCAGCCATTGCCCACAGACCCTGGTGGCAGGACACACCGTTGGACGGCAACTTCATTGTTCCCACTAGAAAAAAAATCTTAGATCATGCAAAAACACTGTTTGAATTCTTGTTGTGGAATATGGTTGTGCTTTATTTTGACACCTCCACACTCTGCATGTGAGCATTTTCTGTTGCAATTTCTCCTTTGGCTTTCTTTCCTTTTCAGCTTGTGGGCTAATCTTCCATCCATCCCAGTTCCTGGATTTTGCCTGGGTGCACAAAAATGGAGATTAGCCTCCACTATGTGCTGTAAGCAGCAGCATGGATTTTGGATTTTCAGGGCATCTGGATTTAGAGTTGCCAGAATTAGAAACACGAGCCAGACGAGATCATGCTAGGGCAATTCCCCAGGACTGGGCCATAAAGCCAATCAATTTAAAATGTAATAGAAAGCACCGAGTTCTGGGTGAAGGAAGGCACTTACTGCTCATTTGGAAAGAAAAGCTCATATTATAAATTGCTTTTCAGATCAGACTTGAGCCTACTTTTAGTGATGTCAGTGGTGCCACTTCCGCTCAGTCCAGTGGTGCCAGAATTTTCTGCTTCCAGAAAACCACTGCTGTTCGACTTCCCTCTCTCCTCCTTTTCCTAAGATCCCTGGCAGCAGCACTCCTTGCATGGTTCAGAGGATGGATGATCAGAGGGATGGAGAAGCTCTGCTGGGAGGGAAGGCTGGGAGAGTTGGGATTGTCCAACTGGAGAAGAGAAGCTTTGGGGTGACCTCACTGTGGCCTTCCAGTGCCTGAAGGAGCTGCAGGAAACACGGAGGGAGAGTATTTACATGGGCTGCAGTGACAGGACAAGAGGGAATGGCTTCACACTGACACAGAGGAGGTTTAGATGGGATCTTGGGAAGGAATTGTTCCCTGGGAGGGTGGGCAGGCCCTGGCACAGGGTGCCCAGAGCAGCTGTGGCTGCCCCTGGATCCCTGGCAGTGCCCAAGGCCAGGCTGGACAGGGCTTGGAGCAGCTTGGGATGGTGGGAGGTGTCCCTGCTGTGGAAGGGGTGGCACTGGATGGGCTTTAAAGCCTTTTCCAACCCAAACCATCCTGTGATTCCATGATTCCTCTTTGAGGAGAGTTAGAACATGGAGACAGACCTGATGGTTCAGGAGCAGAGATATGGAGAGTTAATTTAATCTCGTAGAAAAAGGAGTTCACCAGTCATGGAGGGGATGCTGACAGTGGTGTCTGCTCTGCTCCTGCAAGCCTTGCCCTCCTTTGGTTTTGTTCCCAGTGACAGGAGTTTTACAGCAGCCCCAAGCTGGGAGTAAGAGGTGATCCTTCATCCGAAATGGGCTCAGCTGGGAAGTTCAATGAGCTGACTCACTCCCATTTCACTTACCCCTAATGGAAGTTGTGGACTAATGCAGCTCTGGAAAAATGGCCAAAGAGACTGGGGGCCTGAACTCGTGGGTCTCTCCTAACATCAGACGCTGCAGTACTTGGGTTTCCAGTGCACGCTGCATTAACACATTAGCAGGCACTTAAGATATAATTTTTATTATGCTAAAATTATGAAATGGTGAGAGTTGGAATGAGCTGAGGTACCTGAGTATCTTCCTCAGCCTCCAGCTCTAAGTGACCTCTGGAACAGCACTGCTGTCCCTCTTTCCCACCAGTCAGGAATCCTTCTGGAAACTGCCATCAGAAATCAAATATCATGGCTACTTTACATGCAGGAGTTCCCCGTTTCCTTCTCTGATGTAATTTTGTTCAAGGGGAAAATTGCTCTTTTCTTTTTTCAAATTCCGAGGTTTTTGGCAATTTTACAAAAGACCAAATTTCTTTCACCAGGAACTTTGCCATTTCTGATCACTGATCATCATTACATGGGGATGTACAAAGAGGATCAGAGATCTAGAAAGTCAGACTCACCAGGAAAGAGTGAATCAGGATAGTTCTGAATGGCAGAGTAGAAGGAACATGGCAACACTTTTGAATTATACAAAAATATGTTGAAAATAAAGGGAATACTTTGCTCTGTACAAATAACATCAGAGAGAGAACAAGAAATTGGTCTTAATTTGGAACTAGAAAGTTTGATATCGAATATTAGAAAGATGTTTGTGATGGAGAGGATGGCAGAGACTGGCTGAGGAGGTCACAGCCCCACAATCCTGTGACTGCTCATGTTGAGGGACAAATTGTTTGTGACCATATACTACACTCCTTAAAATAAATATATTGTCAATAAACACAGGAGGAAAATCCAATAAAAAGCAGATTTGGAACCAGATTCCAATAGAAACACTGACGTAAAAAATGTTACATGACAGAACTGAAGATTTCTAGCTCACCATGGCTAAGTCATGTACCAGGCATTTTGTATCCAGGCCCTGAATTCATGGATTGGCTAAAAACATCACCTTGGAAGTATATACATGGATATATGGATACCTGCAAACCTACATTCCTGGATTATTTTCACATCTGCCATTTTTCAAGGTTCTTGTGTTTAGTGTTTTTATTTCCCGTTTGTTTTCTCTCTTTCTGCACCATCCATCTCTCTCTGGCTGGCTGCATACTGGGAGATACCAGCTCCTTGGGGAGTCACCTTCCAGGAACCGGAACTTGAGGAAAAAATCTCAGAGAAGCACATTTACAACAAGCTCTGACCACTGGGGTTCCTGAACAGAGATAAAATCTTGGGCGTGAGTGTAAGGTTGGAATGTAAAATCCGTAACAATTTCCTCCCTGCTTTTACAGTATCAAATGTTTGCTGTTCCAGGGAGGGTCAGCCAGGCTCCCTTTCAGCTGCTGATTTACCTGGGCTTAAAATCCAATGAATAAATTGTCCATAGTTCATCAGCTTGTGGGGTGAGCACACCAGGTAATAAGCTCCACATCCCACTGTGAGCAGTTTATGGCCAGGAGCCTGTGGGAACACCACGGCGGAGCTGTCAAAATAAAACACGTAATGGGCTCGTAAATGAAATGAACGGATCTTGGTTTAAAATCAAGCCCATAAATGTGTGTCACACCTGTCCTCTGGGTGGTCAGCAGCAATCAGGCTGCTGAATTCTGAGCATATTTTCGAGCTGGTGCTGTCTGATTTGTCCTTCCCTCCTTGCTGAGCGATATCAAGGGGTGCAGTGAAAGGCTGAAGCGAAATGGTGCCACTGCAAAGGGGGCAGCCAAGGTGATGTGAATGTTTCAAGTTAAATGTGCAACAAATCCGGGATAATTCAAGGCTAATGGTGTTTTATTGTGTTAACCCTTTTAGGAAAAAAAAAAAAATCAATGGAAATAGGTTTGCAGCAGCTGTTTTCACCACCCAGCAAGCTTCTGCACTTTCCCACAGAGGTTACTCCGAAAGTGGAAATATTCTAACATGAGGATTAATAATAATAATCATTTACACCGTGGGAGTGCCAAGGATTCCCTCTATGCAGGGCACCGGAAAAACAAAGACTTTACACAGCAAAGCTTCCAAGCAGTGACCAAAGTGTGACTCTACCTGTGGTTCTCTCATGTCATACCTACAACTCCATGTCAGTGCCTAATTAATTCAGCCCAGTTCTCATATAGTTCTCACAAAGGTTACTAATTTTAACAGGCCATTTTCATCGTTTTTCTAAAGGAGCCATAGAGGCAGATCCAACATTTGATGTTTGATATTTGCCCCAAACAATCCCCTAACTGGTTTCAGGGTTGTACCCCATCTGCTAAAGCAGCTCCTTGCTGCAGCAGCTTCTTAGGGACTTTAGGTGGGGTTTAGTGCAAAATCGTTTCTCTTGCTTATTTAATTTTTAAAGGTGGCATTGTTAAGTTGCAAAATTGTGCTGTTTAAAATGTAATCTTTTATTTTTGCCATTTAAGCAGTAGTTTTTGGGGAGAATCCATTCCTGATGGAGCCATTTGGGGCCAGCCTTATGTAAATGCCATGGAAGAGTCCCTCAAACTTGAACAACTTTCCAGCTTAAACAAACAAAGGACATAGGCCCTGTGGAAATCCCTGCCAGGGCTCCATTCCCACCTCTCCTGCCCTTCTGCATCCTGAAAACCCTGGAGATGTTAAAGTTTTCGTGTTGTCAAAGGGACGCCAGGATTGCCCAGGTAGAGACTGATTTCTTTATTTAAAATATATCACTAAAACACATTGTGCTGTTGAGCTGGATCAAAGAGAAGAGCAGCAGAACGGCGAAACTGCTGAGAACCTGTGAGTACAGAGGCATTGCCTGAGTTTTTGGTGTGCAATGCAGATGCAAACAGCACCATTTTTTTCCCTCCATTTGCATATCTGTGAATGACTGCAAGGCAGGGTAGAAGGAGGCCAGCTGGATTCAATTACAGAGAAAGGTAAAAGCCTTTTGCTTCTGATTTTCATTTTGCAGTTTAGAGCAGGGTCACGTTCTGAATTTCTGTCCAGACTTTTAAGAATAAAAGGAGTGAAGTTCTCACCGGCGCATCCCGAGTGCAGAAGAGTACGGTAATTGGAAATATAAAAGGAAATTCTATTTTTACACTCATAATTAATGTTTTGTCTCGTGCAGACTTCCCAGTGAGCCTCAGCAAGCACATTTGAGGGCATTAAAGCTGCTTAGGGAGATTTCAGGGGACACTAATCTGCAGGACTTTCGCTGACAACCCAAAGGCGCTGTCACGTGAGAGCCTTATCAGGGCAAAGCCACGCCGAGCCCATCTGCAGCAGCCCTGAGCCACAGAGCTCCCAGGCCTGGGATAGCCCAGGGTGCTGGATTTGCTGAGGTTAGAGCGGGGTTTGTGGTACGCCAGAATTATTTCTATTATTTTGAGAAGGATTTGAGGCTCCAGGTTAGTGGCAGAGCTGCCTCCCAGCCCAGGATGAGCTCCAAACCTCTTGCTCTGTGTGATTTTCACCTCCTTAATAATAATAATGGTAACAACCACAATCATCATCATCATCATCATCACTACCACCAAGAACAACAAGTACAACAACAATAATTACAGTAACAACAATGTTACCTTTCACTAGCTCCTCATAAGCCTTGATCATTATTTTATGCATCTTCTTAAGCACTTTTTTTCATCCTTTGCTTCACACTTCACTAGCTCCTGGCAGCGCCATAATTTCTGCCATCCACGCACATTCAGCATGGCAAGGGTGGTCAAACTGGGACACAAACCTAGAGGAGTAGGTGGACAGTAAATAATTACTAATTCCTTACAGCCATTTGCACCTTACAGAGGCCTCCAGTCGGTTGTCACTCTGAATTATTGGCCTTTGCTGATGAACACCATCCTGTGAGTTACTCACAGACAGTTCTTTTGCACTTGGTGCAACATGAAATTGAACTAAACCTTCCCTCTGCCTGCGTTCCTTTATTTCTCAGCCACACCTTTAGCACAGCAGAGGATTTCCCAGGTACCCAGGTGCTGCTCGAACGCCCTAAAGTTGGAGGGGGATAAAGGCAGAGCCAAGTAAGTAGAGCAGAGAATTCTCTGGGTTAGGATGACAGACAGGTTAAGATGACAGACATTGTTCCCCCTCCTACTTAGTCAGCTATATTTATTTTTTTTCAGTGGATTTTCTCCCTTTCGGAGTCTCTCTGTAGCCTGCAGTGTCAGGGAAATGTGTTAACTAAGCTCTGCCACCCAGGGAAGGGCACAGTCTTCAGTTTGTGCACAGGGAGGGCAGCAGAGAGGGATATTTGGAGTTTTGGAGCTTTAGGAATTTGAGGGAGAGTCGGAAAGTCTCGGCTGTCTGGCAGTGGGGCCAGGGATGGAGACTCCTTCTACTCCCAGCCTGTGGCACAGACGTTCCCGGCAGCAAAAGCCAAAACCCCTGGCACTTTGGGAAGAGTGAGGGGTTTGAGTTGCTCGCGCAGTCCCAGAGAAGTCTGCTGGTGGTTATTTCAGTCCTAACCTCGCCTCACATTAGCACTTTAGGGAGGAACGCCTGGCGGTGTCGGGATGCTCAGGCCCCGCAGGGAGGCGGGAGGTGTGTGCATTTCCATCCTGTCTGCGGGGAATTATCGCAGGTTTTGGAGTCGCTGTGATTCTTACAGGACTAGGGAAGGTTCCCACCTCCTCCAGCCTCTCTTGTGTAACCCTGAGGCCTGGATTAGAGCCCTGGCTGCTCGGGTTGGAAGGTGCTTTCAGTCTAAGGCTCCTGGAAGTCCATTTGTTCTCACCAAAACACCATTTGTTCCTACTTTCTCCCATGCAGGTAACCTGGCTCTGACACAAAGTAGTCCCTCAAAGAATCCTTGGCTAATTTTAGCAGTCCAAGGGTAACTTGCCCCATTTATTGCAGGTGGAAGGAGCGAAAAAGCCTTTCTGCACCAAGGCCTTTTTTCTCTGTTTGCGCCAGCGCGAGCGAGGCAAGATCCTGACTTTAACAGAACAGATAAAAATAAACCCAGCCATGGACAAAGCCAATTATGTTCTCCATTGCCTAGGGATGGGCAGCCTAATTTGCAGCTGACAGCGATTTGATGGACTGAACCATCCTTCTCCTGATCCAGCATTTGAAGTAATTTTTATTGTAAACCAATCATTACGATGTAGGACTCTCCGTACCGCCAGTGTCACCGTGACAGATCCCCACAGCCGTGCTGGTGCTGCTGCCGGGGTTTTTCCTGCCATCCTTCACTGCCCTGACACGTTCTGGGAAGCGCTGGCCATGGCACACCATGGCCCTGTCCCCAGCAGGGCCCCGGGCACAGCAGCTAATGGGTCGTGTGAGAGGGACGGTGCCAAACTCATCCCCGGCGCTGGGGACATGTTTCCAATCTCTTCGCTGTCATTTTGGCAGGGCTGCTAAATTTAGTCCTCCGGTTCGGAGTATGCAGACAGCACATCAGGCTGGGAGTTTAGACGGCACATTTCCTCCATCTTCATCTGCAATGGCCTCTGATTTTGCTCTTTCGTGTGGTTTATAGGTCATAAAATGATTTCCCCCTCCCTGAGGACATTGTACTAGTTTGTGTCTGACATCTGTGCAATCCAGTCAGTCCTGAGCTGTCGTGTAGCATCCTTCTGTTCCCTGAATGGACACACAGGCACAGCTCCTGCCCAGCGTTGTTGGACAGAACACCACTTCATTAGAACCAGCTGGAGTTTGTTTCCACCAGAGCTTCAGCAATTTCTCTTTGCAGCAGCCAGAGTTGGTGGAATTTACTCGTCTGCACTAGAAAAGCTTCCCACCGGGCCCTGGGAGCTGTGGGGTGAAGAGGTGCAAGGAAATTTGGAGAGGATCCGTGGAGGGTGAAGATCTGCTGCTTTTGCAGAGGTGCTGTGTCCTACATTCCCTTTCCAGGTCCACGAGAGCTCAGTACAGACCCAGGAGGCTCCATCTACCTTTCCCCTATTTCTGCTCAGCTGTGAAATCTGCAGCTTCTTCCTCTCCACTGTAGTACTCAGTAAAGGCTGATTAATAAATGACAGACACCCGCTGTTGCTAACGGGAGCAACACAACCCTATAATTTCAGTAAGACAGGTCACCAAGATTTTCCTCTCATCCCGCAGAGTTTCAGCAACACCTCCACTCCTGCAAAGCCCTGAGGTAAAGGAGGGTTATTAAGGCTGTGTCATCAAGCACAGAGATGGTGAGACAGGCCAGGATCGGGGTAATTTGTGCACCTTAACTTATGGTTCTTCCACTCACGTGTGCCAAGGTACCTGCGTGCTGAAGAGCTGTGAGGAGCAAACTCTGTATGCTTTGTGCTGGATAATTTACATTTATTACGTGTTGGTATTGGCCAAACATAGATATATTGATTTTCTTAAAGCCAGAAATCAAAAGGAAGGTGTAGAAATATGTTTAATCATTCCAGAATAATTTGAAGGTGGTTGTTTCAGAAGCAAATCTAAGCAGGCTGTGTCCTGGCAGGGAGACTTCTGGAAGCAGCAAGGCACAGGGATGCTCTGCCAAGAGGGGACCCTGTGCCTGCTGCTGCAGGGTCCCAGAAGCTCGAGTTCTACCCCTGCAGGGACTCAGGTGTGGCTCCTGCCCTTAGTTTTGGGGTGGGACTTGGTAACACGGGTGCTGGAGAGGCGCAGGATCTGCACTGAGCATCGGGAAGAGCTTGTGATGGGGTTGGCAGAGGTTGTGGTGGGCTTGGCAGAGCTCAGGGTGGGCTTGGCAGAGCTCAGGGTGGGTGTCTGCATGATCCCATGGGAAGGACAGAGAGGCTGGGACATGCGGGAGGCACGGCTGGGATGGGACTGCAGCAGCCACCGGAGTTTCTGGGATCTCTGCACGGATCTGGGGTGAGAATCGTGCCCTCATCGAGCGGCGCGGATGGGAAGCGCGAAGAGCAGCCCTGTTTCCTCAACAATCCTGTGAAAGGAAGCAGATTGCCTCGAGCAAGACATTTAGAGGGTCTTACACTTCTCTTTATGCTTTTGAAGTGCCTGTTCTGGCTCTCAGTGAAACGCTGCCTCCCCAGAATGAAGTCGGGCAGGGACACGCTGTGCGCTGAGCGCACCTGCCGGGAGCTGCGCTGAGCCCAGACGGCTGCTCGGGGTCATCCTCTCACAGGGAAACGCAGGGAAACAGGAACATCAGTGAGCATCCAGATACTGCTGCTTATCTGCTTTGTGTCACAGAGTCCCGCGGTGGCTCGGGTTGGAAGGAATCCTAAAGCCAATCTAATTCCGGCCCCCTGGCACGGGAAATAAATAATTCCGTGGCTGGGTACTGGCACAGCTCTGTACGGAGGAGATTCCCGAGCTCGGGGAATGTCACAGAATCATAAAATAGGATCAGAGAATGGTTTGGATTGGAAGGCACCGTCCAGTCATCCACCTTCCACTATCCCAGGTTGCTCCGAGCCCTGTCCAGCCTGGCCTTGGACACTGCCAGGGATGGGGCAGCCAGAGTCACACACCCATACCCTCCTACAGCTCTATTACACCAGTTAAATACATTTCTATCAATGTAGATTATGGTCAAGGGCGCCTAAAATCGAAGCCAAAATTGAGGTTTCTGAACTCCTGTTCAAACCCACAGGGCTTGGATTTACTGAGCACGTTTCCCAGTGATTTCCATAGAACTGGTCCTCCCACCCGTTTAAAATAAGATCTAAGACTATTCATCTCGCAGCACTCTATGTTTAGACACTTATTTTTAAGATTTTCATTTCATTTTGAATGTATTCCCTCTTTCTGGAAATCAAAAGAAAGCTTGCTAGGAAAATAATTTAAATTTCCATTTTCTCCCCCCACATTTTTCCACGTTGATCACTCACAGGTATCTCTTATTCTTTTGCAAGTTCTCTGAGTCATGGATCCTTCCCCAGCAACCACTGCCATGCTCAGCCTTCCCACCCAGCACAGGCCACAGAGCAGGGCAAGGGAATTTTTCAATCAAATTATATTTTCAATTAATTTTTCAAGCCCTAATTTATCTTTTCATAAGATAAACAGTTGAGACAATAAGCAGAAGTCTTGTGGCAGCAAATGCCTGCAAATAGTCACCCATTCTAGTTCAGTTCTTTGCTACATGATAAACCAATGTGTTGATTTTTAAGTATCCTCAAGAAGCTTGATCGCATTTTAATTGGTGGAAAAATTGGTCAATATTTTTTATTACATGATCAGTTTTCCTCAAAGTCTGTCTTCTCTATAGATTTTAATATATCTATATAAATTAAACCAGTTTTCTGAAAAGGGAAAATAACATTATAACTCATTTTGGGGATTATAAAAGAAGTCATTTTCTTGAAACCGGTCCTTAATACAGCTAATAGCTCTTGGCTTCACCTCAAGATGCTTAACAAGCCCATCATTAACTGTGGCTAATGAAAAATTAATTAAACTTTTTATAATCTAATACTAGATGACAAATCATTATAAATCATGCCCTTGGTTATTCATGTCACTAAAGCCAATAAATGAGATTGAAAGTTCACATAAAGGTATAAAGTTGTAAACAAATATGCAATGAATTGTGCCAGTTATCAATATTAATTTTTTCAGTAGCTTTTGAAATTTCTTCCTAACACTCCCAGAATTCTCATGAAGGGATGACCCTGCATGTAATTTTCTCAGGAGCTGGCAGCGAACCTTAACATTGCACACGATTGGAGACTCCTGGCATCTGCACCAGGATTAACCACACCAGCCTGGAAGGGAATGGGCAAAACTGGGCAGGTTTAGAAGGAGGAGGGCAGAATTATTACAAAGTCTGGCAGGACATCATTTAAAAAACACTCCGCTATTTCACTGGATTTGAAACTGGATTTATCTCTTTGGAATTTGCCTCAGTGAAGATCGATAAATTGTCTGCACACCAGTTTAAAGGCAGCCCCGTGGCTCAGATGTGCAGGATGAACAGGGGAAAACGCTGAGCACTCCAAGAGCCTTCCACAGGACAGATCAGGATCCATTTGGTAAATCCAGTGGATATTCCCAAGATGCCAGGATCAGCTCCCAACCCCCCAAACACTGCCCATGTAGGACTAATATCACCCGTAACTTCCAAGGGGGAGCAGCAGTGGGGTTGACGCCACCCTAACCCTTCTCACCAGGCGAATATTCCTGTGAGGAGCAGCACCGAGGATGCTCCAGGAGCAGGAGGGAGGTGTGGAGAGGGAGCGGGGCAGGTCAGGAGCTGGCAGCAGCTGCTGCTGGGGTGACCTCGTGCCCAGCTCCGGGCCCCATCCATCAGCTCCCAGCGCTTCCCTTTGCAGGGCAGCACGCGGAACCTTTTGTCAGGATGAGAGGAGAGGCTTTCCTTTGAAGTAACTCCTGCTCTGGGCGTGCTGTGCTCCTGTCCTTTATTCAGCTGCTCTTTCAGTGCTGCCCGGCCCACACCTGCTCCTCCCCAGGGCCACAGGACCTGACCTCAGTCTCTGTGGTTCCTTTGTTCTCCTTCCCTTCCCCTCCCATCAGACTGTGCCGTGCTCTCTGCGTGTCCCCTCTGGGGTGAGCTGCAGCTCCACTGCTGGCTCACCTTGTGATCCCTCAGAGCATCCCCTAGAGATCCATATAATATACCCCTGAGCAAGGTATGGCTCAGCAGCACATCCACATCCCGGGGAACCGCCTTCCTCAGGTCCCATCTGTCCCGGTTTTGGGGTGCAGTCGTGCTCGGGGACAAAAGTCCTTCTTGGTGAACTTATTAAAGCCCCAAAGTTGCTGGTGCACTCCAGTGACTACTGCAGCCCGACACACACATATTTTCTGCCTCTCCCTCTCGCTTGCAAAAGCCCAAATTGATTTATTTTCAAACTCAAGCATCAGTTTGCCAAGTGCAGGAATACGTAACGCAGCAATTATGGGCATTCCCCAAAAGCTGCTTTTATGTATTTATGAAGAAAGCTCCCATGGGTAACACTTCATCTCAAATATTTGACTTGGAAATGCTTTTATTTTTCCGAGTTCTTTTCAGATTTCTCTTCTGAAAGCTGATGTGATATTTTTCATCTCATCTAGCGTTTCTTTGAAAGGCCACATTCTGTAGCCATGGCTTTGCCATGCAGGACTTTTAGGCCACGAACAAACTTTTGTGGTGACAAGAAAAGTTATTTTACAAAAGAGATCATAGCACCACATATATTTTTTTCTCCAAAACCCACATTTAAACTGATTTTTTTTTATCATCCGTAATTCAGACCTACCTAAAATGTAATTAATTTCCATCACAATGTTTCTGTCCTGGTGCAGAATATGGTACCAGGGATAAAATCCAGAAATTGCTTCCAGCATGTGAAACGTGCGATTGTAACAAGCGAATATTTAACTCCCACTGTGCTCTTGGGATCACAATGTCAATAAGAGACTTATAAAAATTAAGTGTTTTGTCAAGCAGAAGAAGCCCCTGAGGAGGGTCCATAGCCAAGGTGGTCTGCCAGGGCTCCCCTGGGGGCAGAGCTGACTTTAGGAGGAAGCTGGGGATGATACTGATAAGAAATGAAGGCTGGGATCTGCTTTAGGAGCAAAATATTGAGCACAAAATTAATAATCATCCAGTCATGGCAGCAATAAATGGCAGTGCCAATCAGGCGATGGGAATGTCAGAGAAAACAGGAGCGTCCTGTGTGTGTGTGGAGATCTGTGTGCACACAGGTGTGAACTTCACCAGGGGCTCTCACCTGCAAGGACTGACCTCAGGAGTAAATTTACCTGAAGAACTGACCTCAGGAGTAAATTTACCTGAAGAATTGACCTCAGGGTGCACAGGAAGCGCTGTCCCCGTGCTCACTTGCCCCAGAAGGTGTCATTGCTGCCTGGCTGTGGCTCTGAGAAGGAAAAAAAAAAGATTTCTTTGTGACACCCCCTCCTTTTAATATTCCTTCAAGTGCTTGGGACAATCCTGAGGATGCCCCTGACACGAAATGAAAATAGAAATGGAATTTCTCTCCCTTCAGAGCCGGAGCCACTCGGTGCTGGCTGGGGCCGCAATTCCCGAGCATTTCCAGCAGGAGCCAGATGTGGGAACTCCCCTTCTCTGTGGGAGATTTCTTCTGGAGCCGGCGTTACCGAGCATGATGAGATCAGATGACACCATGGGAAGTTTGAGCTGGAGGAAAAGCCAGAGCAGGGATGCTGCAGAGCTGGAATGTTCTCAGTCCTTGGTGAAGGGCCTTCACTCCCAGGTGTGAAAAACGAGGTTCACTTTCCTGTGAGGATTTAAAAGTTTTAATAAAAAGACAATAAGAGATATGAACAATAAAGCAAAAGTTACAGCGCTGGGTGCTCTTGGCTCCCAGCCAAGAGCACACTTGAGANAAAACATGCTTGCTGAACCCTTTGCTACAGCAAAAGCATTTCTAACACTATATAATGTTCATCTTAACACTATATAATGTTCATCATAACACTTTATAATATTCATTATACTTGTGAAAAGCCAACAATACAATATGCATTTATAACACAGGGATCCTTGCAAAGGCAGTGGCTCTCTGATGAAGCTCAGTAATTTGGATTTGGCACTAAGGGCAGCCGCTGCCTGGATGCCTGATAACTCTGTGATCGTTTCCCCTGAGCCCCTTGCTCCTCAGCAGGATCCGTGGGCTTGCACTCCTCAGGCTGAAATAGAGATATTTGTATTGACTGAAATTATGCACCTTTGTATTCTGGATCTCTGCATTTATCCGTTTTATTCTCTTTCCAAGGCAGCATTTCCATTGACTAACACCAGGGGAAATTTAGGATGAGCCAGAGCCAGAGCCATTTAAAAACAGAGCTGAGAATTCATCTGCTTCAGTTCTGGGGCTCTTTTATGGAAATCGGGACGCTAATCAGGAACCATTTGTTGTCACTTTGTGAGAGTTGGTGTGGCAGGATAAATTGAGTCATTAATTGCAAACCCACCCATGGAATCTTGGAATGTAGATGTGATGTGTGGGAATGCATGGGAAGTTGGTGAAGGAATGGGATGTGCCGAGGCTGCCACAGCGAAAAAAGTACAAGTTATGAAAGGTGTGAACAGAGGAACTGAAAAGTAAAAGGTGATTTTAAATAAAAGGCAACTGTCATCTACAAAAAAAGAGGAAATAGAGATAAGAATTAAATGCTGGATATTCCATATTATTCCAGACACGAGTTACAGAAAGCTGCCATAAATTAAATTTCATTATTCACTATAAAATGTGGATTTTATGGGCTTCCTGTCCCTAAGCTCTGGTATTTAATATCAGCACCAACAGGTGGAGTGGCAGCAAAAGGATAGCCGGGAAGGGATGGTCCAGAGGGGCTTCAGATGCTGTTGAAGGGGTCCTGCCCCTAGGAAGCTTAGATCCTCAAATTCCCCTTATTAATTTGGATTCATTTAACACTTTCAAATGGATTGTGATGAAGTAATACAAATAGAAGGAATTTATGAAAAGTTGTGGCAGAAATACTGGAAATATTGGCTTTTCCAGCAGAGCAGAGGGGGAGAAATCACTGTTGGATCTTGTGCAGCTCTTCCAGCAACTTTGATGGTGATGTAACCTTAAAAAAAGCACTGAATCAGGCTGTCAAATAACCT
>WEIT01033530.1:51120-92517 GCA_013389985.1 Dryoscopus gambensis
AATATATATATATATATATATATATATATAAAAAAAATATATCTGAAGTGTTACATAAAAGAGGAATTTTAACATACTATAAAAAGCGGTAACATGACGGCAAGAAATCTGTTAATTAGCATGTCTGCCATCCATCTTTTCGAACAGTCACCTTAAGAGGGACTGAGGACAGCCTTAGCAACAATGTGATACAAAATAATTAGCTTGTTTTCAGGGCTTAAACAGTCATTACTTTCCTGTGAAGTCCCTAATTAAGCTAATCCTAGTTTATAATACATTAGCAACAACTATTTATGTGGGAGCTACTTCTTAGGGGCTAAAAATAACTTCAAGTTTTGAAACGCTCCGACTGATCTGCAAAACTGTAGAGCTCGGGACAGGAACAATACAGACTGCAAAAATTATGTAAGAGCTTGATTTGTTCCTCGCTGCCCACGTGAAATTCGCTCACCTGAAGGCTGCAGATACAAATGTTTAAAGACTTTCAGGAAACAGTTTTCCCCTTTCTGCTCCCAAAGCCCATGACAGCCTGTTACCACGATGTTCTCAGGAGGTCCTGTTGCAGCACTGCCCAATTATTTCCTAAAAAGTGTAAAGATTTTTCTCCCTGACTCACAGTGTAAGAGATGAAGGAGTGATTTTCGGTTTGATGTTCCACTTCAGTCGAAGGAAAAGAGCTGATAACGTGCAGTTGACACAAAACAAAGCTGTTGGACAAAATGGGCTTTGACCTTCGTCCACACACACAAAAAAGGAACTCTAAAAAGGTAGAAAAAGATACAAAAAGAGGGAGATCCATATCTTGCAGTTGCCATTTTTTTCCAAGTGGACAGAGTTATTGCTTTCCTTGACTTTTTGCCTTGCTTGATAATCTACCTGAGGTCAGTTGGAGGCAATATTTGGGTACAAAGCTCTCAGGTCACGCAGGAATGAGCTCTGATGAAATTATCTGGGGTGGGAGAATCCAGATTGATGTGGAAGACAAAGAACTCCCCTCCCAGCCAAAAAGAATAATTTAATGGAAGAAATTGATCAGTCAGTGAATCCTACGAAGAGATCAAAATGAAGCAGGAAACCTGGATCTCCCTGTGGCTTGGATTTGCAAGGAAGGAAATTCAGCTTCCATTTAAAGGCAGAGCTGAACTTCTCAAATAATTTGTAGAAGCTTTTGTGTCAGCTTAGGCTCAAAACCTGGGTGAGGTGACCACAGTGAGCAAGAAAGTGCTTGAGATTCACCCAAATTGCCACCAACTGCAGGGTTCCCTCACCCGGGCCTCCCACTGAAATGTGTGCTGGCTGCACCGCATCACGGAATATCCTCTCTGTTCCCCCTGTTCTCCCCTGGACAGTATCAATAATTCACCCCCTTTTCTTACAGGGGGTGTTTAATGTAAGAGGCCAAATATACGGAGTGAGTGTAAGGGACAGAGATTTCCTGCAGGAGAAATTCACAGGCCTGCAAGGCCCAGGAACAGGGGAAGGCAGAGTACAGGGATGTCTCTCACTCAGGTGTGACGGGCAACTCCTTTTCATGCCCACTTTAATTTTTTTTCTGCATGAGAGGTGCAAAAAACCACTCCATAAACAATTTTCTGAGGCAAATATCAGTGAGACCCCAATTTTAACCTATTCAAAATAGAGAAAAAATCCGCCACAGTGCAACAAAGTCCTGCAAAAATGAGATCTTGTGTTCAGAGCAGAGGCCACATGGACACAAATTGTCTCCTTTATTGTGTTGTTTGCCCCTGAATTGAGAGTCAAAGCTCCTGATTCTGTCCCCAAGCAGGATTTTGGTAGCACTGCCCAAGCCAGTGTGTCCAAGCCTCCGTTCTCACCCTGCTGAAGGCTGGGACAAGCCTTTTAAATTCAGAAAGCCTTAATGCACACGTGTACATGCTCAGGCTGACTTTTTCATGAGTGCATTTAAGTTGGAAAAGATTAAGTGGAATTAAACATGGATGCCTTCTTAACGGAGCCCGCTCCCAGAAGAGATCCCATTTTTCAGCACTCACTCCAAAGACTCCTTTAGCAGTGTTAGATTTGACTGCAAATGACAAGCTGTACACAGGAACCAGACATTTATGTCCCTATCCTCACTTATTAACTGTTGTTATTGTCGCTGACAACGTCGGGGTAATAACAGGGATCCTCTCAACAGCTGGCTTTAAGATGTAGGAGTTTATGACAGTCACAAGTGTCTCAGCAGAAGTGACAGGTGAAGGCATGCTCTGAAGCAGTTTATCCCGGGAGGAGGATATAAATGGCCATTCATGCTGGCTGAGGCCTTGGCGGGGTCTTTGCTGATCCTCAGGATTTGTTGTAGAGGATAAAAAGCAGCAGCATTTTCTGTTAATAAGGTGTCACCTGTAAATCACTCCCCAGTGCCGCAGCTCATCCAGGAAAACGATTGATAGGGAATAACGGGGTTGCAATAATCATGGAGAGGAGAGGACAGCTGTGGCTGGGTGGGAGAAAGCACTTGGCTTATTGGCCATGCAAGGCGTGGAGAGGATGTGCTCAGAGGTTGGTTTCCTTCAGCTCTTGTAAGGTGTGAGACTCTTCTGAGAGGTTTGGCTGCTGGAGAATGGACAATGCCTTCAGCCTCCCAGATTTTTGTTTCATGGGGATCTGAGCCTTTGAGGCACCACCTCATCTGCAGTGCAAAGAACTGCATCATTATAAATCCTGTGTCCTCATCCATGTGCACCTGTCCAAACCCTGGTGCCCCACAGACCTGCCAGCCAAAGCCCCAGGACCCCTCACCCCATGCAGCGCAGATTTTATGGGATTCTTGGTGGGATTGCTGTGATGACCTGGAAATTATGGATGTAGGCTAGAGTCATCCTGGATCCAGTAAATCCACATCCACAGGACTTCAAAAGAAGGATTTAAAAATACAGCTCCCCAGCTCGATGGAAGACCAGCCCCACCTGGATTTGTCACAGGTGGTTGGAAAGACACGGCAGCCTGAGCAGCCCTAAGTTGTGCCCGTGCCCTGGTGGGTTGGGAGGGACCTCAGCAAGGCTTGGAATGCCAAGACGTGGCCAAAGGAATATTGTGTTGGGTAGTGTCCAGCTCAGGCTTCGAGAAGTGTTTGGGCAACGCTCTCGGTCACATGTTGTGATTCTTGGGGTGGTGCTGTGCAGAGCCAGGGGCTGCGTTTGGTGATCCTTGTGTGCCAATCCAGGAAATTCTGAGCCTATGAACTGCTGAGATCTCCCTTGGATGAAATTGATCAGCCAATGAATCCTACGAAGAGATCAAAATGAAGCAGGAAACCTGGATGTCCCCATGGCTTGGATTTACAACAAGGAAGGAATTTCAGTTTCCATTTAAAGGCAGAGCTGAACTTCTCAAATAATTTGTAGAAGCTTTTGTGTCAGCTTAGGCTCAAAACCTGGGTGAGGTGACCACAGTGAGCACAGCGAGCATCGAGTCCAGCCTGGGGTACCCAAGGCCCTGATTATCCATCACTGGCCTCCAAGGCTGGCACTGTCCCTGCTCCACCAGTGCTCCCCGCTGCACCACGCTCCTGCTGGGGAAATCTTCCTGCTGTCCAAGGAAATGAATCTTTACACCTTCTCCAGCCATAAACTAATGGTTCCGAGTGATCAAAATAAAATGACTTGGGCAATGTGTTATCTGAAGTTGGAAGAGGCAGGTTTCAACTGTGACTAACCAGAGGCAGGGGGAGCATTATTAGCCAGGCTCTGTCTCCCAGGATTAGAGGCGGGAGATCTAATATATAGAAGGACCCAGGGGTGAGATTATCTCAGGATAATACACCCTTTAGGTTTTGAAACTGCAGCCAAAGCAATCAAACCTGTTACCATAGCATTCATTTTAATGCACAGATAAATTTGTAGCTCTTGTTTATACGGCTCATCCTCTGGAGGCACTAATACGATTCCCTTTAAAACTCCAGTTAATGAGAAAATAATGGAGCATTGTGGATATAAGCAACATTTTTTCCCACTGTCACTGTCATCATCATTTATACAGTCAGACTGATCTTTGAAAGTATAAGTTGGATTTATTTTATGTACCACAAAACCTTAAAAAATCTTCCTTTAAACTGAGCTTCCTGATTCCAGCCTAAAGCCAGAAATACTCACTGTCTAAACATATTTATAAATCAGTATATCACCCGTGAATCTTACCTTATCCCTAATAGGAAATTTAAAATTGTAACTCTTGAAACTTCACCTTGGCAACACACATTCTTACTTTATTGGCTTTCCTGGACAGAAAGCGCTGATGAGATGGGGAATGTGGCCAGGGAATAGGGATTGCATCTCCCTGGCTGGGTGCAGTGAGCTGTGTAACGAAGCCACGTGTGTTTACTTTCCTTTGGATACAGCACTGCAGCAAATCTCCAGCCTGTTTCAAGGTTCTCTCAAGTTTATTTTTACCCCATAAGTTCTCCTTCGATCCTTTTGGACCAGCTGAGGAGCTCCATTCTCATGGAATGTCCTCCAGTGCAAGGACAAGGCATTGCCAAGGTTGATATCAGCAGGTCTGATATGGGCGGGTACCAAAGCTCAGTAATTCACTTTGTCTGGGAAGGACTGGTGGTCTCTACATAATTTACATTATCTAGCATTTATTATTCATACCTATAAACCAACACCTATGTGGATTGGGCCTTCAGACATTTCAAACTTCCCGAGATTTAATAACCACAGAAGTAATGTAATTTGCTGGGGCTGAAGTTTTATCCTTGGCCTCACTTGAAGATTGTGGGAGTTTTGATTGGAGCAGGAAAACTTCAAGGCTGCTGTTGGCTGTGCCTCTGGTGAGGACACCTCCTTTTCAAAATTCACAATGTTACTTTATAGTTTTTGTCTCCGCTGCCTTTGGTTTTTTCTTAATCTCACCTAAATTTGTGACTATTCCTGCTCTCCTTTGACTCAGGAGAAGCGTGGCCGTGCCAAATCACACCTGCTCTTCCCTGCACCTCTGTGTTGTTCCTGTCCTGGGACCCTTTGATCTGTCTGGAGATGCAGAAGGGTGAGAGAGAAGGGAGAAGGATGCAATAATAAGAACAATCTCTGTGGCGTCATGACCAAGTTAAATTTCATCTCCCTGGGCTTCTGCAGAGGCTGGTGCCTGGTTCATGAAGAAGAACTGCATTTTGCTTCTCCCCCTGGAAGTGCAGGTTGAGGTGGTGCAACACCTCAAGATTTTTGAAGCCTTGTCTCCACGCAGCCCAATGTCAAGGCTTGCAATCCTGCTGTTAAAATGGAAATGTAATTATTGACTCGGAAAAACGCTGTGCTGGGAAGTCACAAATGAAGTCAGCCCTGAACGAGGGAATTGGAGAGTGTTGCATTGCTGGAGCCACTAAGAAATATCATCCGAGTTATCAGCAGTGGCAGGAGAAGGAGTGCAGGGCGTTGGCTGTCTCAGGGTTTGTGGCTGAGCACAGCGATACAAAGTGACGCGGCTGAATTTGGATTTTGGGAATCGAGGACACAGGCTGATCATACTAAAAGTCAGGACTGGGGATTTAATAAAGGCCAGACTTAATTCTGCTGCTCCTTAGGCTCTGGACAGCTCACCAGAGTGGGAGATTCCTCCTCCAGCTTCCCACCCGTGTGACACCAAACCTCTCCTTCTCATCCCTGCTTCCCTTGATGCCGTGGAGCTGACAGAGCTGGAGTCAGGCTCAGCCTGTCCCGCTGGGATCTGAGCAGGAAAACAGTCCAGTTTTCCTCCTGACAGAGTTACTTCAAATAAATTTATATTTCTAATTGCTTTGGGACATAAAACATGTATGGAAAGATCTCACGGGAGTGGATTAAGTAGTTTTAATTATGACTCTGGCCTCTACGGAGAAGCATTTCTTGAGGAACATTAAACAGATATAGACTTGTTTTTTTAACCCCACTTGGTGGGTGGGAATTTTCCATACCTGAAAAAGACAAATTCATTTAAATTTAATGATAGTGTTTCACTGAGTCTGCACACCTGCTGTGCTCTACCATGTACAAATGGAGGTACCACAGAGCAGGAATTAGGGATCTGATCCATACTCCTTGCAAAGAACCCAGGCAGTTGGAAAGGCCAGGGATTCAGTGAGGTTGGTTTGGATGTCCTCACACCTCTGTGCAGATGTGAAATTGTTCTCCACGCTGAGCTTCCAACACCAGAGACACCAAACGGCCCCGTTTCTGCTCCTTCCCCTGCGGACTATTTCAGTTTAGCTGATCTTGCTGCTGGGAAAAAATTCTTCTTAATATTCAATCCCATTTCTCCTCTAATCCCATTTATCCTCCTGGTACCCCACCTACCCCCCAAAGGACCCTTCCCCTCCCTGGGGTGTTTGCCCCAAGGAATTTTAGACCATTCTTGATGTTGTCTTGTAATGACAGCTCAGCTGATCTCCACGTGTCCCATATGTGCCAGCAAACAGGGAGAACATCCTGAATGAATCCATTCAACTCTGAATCATTTTCCTGAGCTCTCAGCAGCTCTATTTCGCTGCATTTGGTGTTTGATTTGTAAAACAGAAATCCCCAACTGCTGCTGCAGGATGGATATTGCACTGAACAGAGAGAAAGGGTTATGTAATAACAATATCAACAGTAATAGTAACAACAACAATAATGAGAAATGAAAATAATAACAATAATATCAGAATCATCATCTCCTTTTTTTTTTTTTAATCTTGCCAGGGAAATATTTAGTTTTATTTTGAGGTTTACTTAAATGAATTTTAGCTGGAGTTGGGGTTGTCAGAGCCTGAGCCAAGTCCAGTGAAGACTTCCAGCTTATTTTAATGCATATGAGCAGACTGGGATTTTAAACCTCAGGTCTTCAGTTTTCAAGATCCTGACTGACACAGATCAATGGATTTTATTCCAGAAACTCAGCTGGGACAGTTAATGCCCATTAAGTTGGAGACAGTGGGGTCCAGGCAAGTGCCAAAGTGCTTTTCTGAATTGGATAGTATTAGAAAAATGAATTTGTGGCTTGATATAAATGTCTGGAAGGACAGTATTTTAACTATTTGATGAGACAAGCCAATGAGATTAGGAGGGGAGATAAATTAATGCATAATTTGCCATTTGTTGAATGACTGCTCCAATATTTTTCACTCTTTCCAGCCAGGTGGGCCTTTATTTCCTGTACAACTTGTTTAAGAACCCTTTCCCTTTCCGGTGAAATAAATTCCCCTCCAATCTGTGACCATGATTCCCAAAGCTGTGGTGCAGTTGGGTGTGTTTGGGAAGGTTGTGGGTGTGACCTTGGTGGGTTATGGCATAAGTGGAATGGGGGAGTAGCATTTGGACTTCTTATTTAATTTTGGGTGACAATAAGATTTTAAGTGCCTTGTGTCTTCCAGTTACCTTTCACTACCCTTTGGAGCTGCAATCAACTGGTTGAGAAAAGCAGCACTAAATAAATTGAATTGTGATTTCTCCCAATTAAATTCTCCAGGCTTTTCTCAAGGATAGGGCATTTTTGCATTTTTTACTTTGGAAAAATATTGCTGGAGGGACAAAACAATCACATCAGTGATTTGGTCACTCAGGGTAAATCATGGTTTTTCCTCTGTTCATTTTGATCAGAATGGTCCTTCCTTACACTTTTGGAAAAGCCAAGCTGTCCATTCACGGCTTAATTATCTCAGATCACCTTCAGAGGTTTGCAGAATATATGATTTTCTCAAGAATCCAGTGGCATTAGAATTTATCTTCCCGCAGGAAATTGTCATTTTAAGTGCAGAGATACAAATAACAAGCCTTTCTCTTTTTTTTTAAGAAAAACTTATCTAATACTATAGTGCCAACATTAAATAAATCTGGGGATGGAACAAGGGGCTACATAAATAATTCACTTTGGCTATTCATTAAATACCTGTGCTAATACTCATGGATTTATTGCACACCAACCGTACACACATCAAATACACCCAGAATTTTCCTGCTGAAGACAAAGAAAGCAAAGGTTTTTCAAAGGAAGAATTGAAACACTGTGGAAGCACACAGCTGACTTTTATAAATACATGAGCAAATACACGTTGATTGCTACTCCATGCTGATAAATGCAGCCTATTGAAAACTGGGAGAAGGGAAAATGTCTGCTAAATATCATAGTCAGGCCGAATACTAACCAGGAAAGAGATTTCAACTTTATTGTTGGGAATTCCCCAAAGCTTTTGCTTTTGCTGGTGCCTCAATAGGCAGCTGTGGCACACGTAGGACAAACACAACTCTGTGCAAAAATCCCTCCCAAAGGAGCTGGAATTGCAGAGTGATGGATCCCTGGGAGAAAGATATTCCTGGGGTAAATATATTGGTAGGATTGGTATTGTGCTGCTGATGGAACTGCTCTCGTTAGAACAAGCTGATTTAAATGACTGAAAATATCTGGAAAGCTTTTTTAGGGGGTTCTCTTTTTCATTTTAGTCCCTTTGTTTAATGTCTGTGTTTACTGAGAAGTGAAAGACTCTTTTTAAGTGTCCTAATGTGTGAAAAGGAGTGGGCCAAATAAATCTTCCCCTCAAAGAGGAAATCCAGCACCTCGAAAGGAACATTTTCCAATGTCCCAGGGTGCTCCAGCCGGGCTTTGGACACTTCCAGGGATCCAGGGGCAGCCACAGCTTCTCTGGGAATTCTATTCCAGGGCCTCCCCACCCTCACAGGGAGGAATTCCTTCCCAAAATCCCTTAATCCTACCCTCTGTCAATAGGAAACTATTGCCCCTTGTCCTGTCCCTCCAGGCCCTTGTCCAAAATCTCTCTTGAAATCTTTTTAGATACTGTTTTCTAAATATATGATATATTGAGGGGGTTTTTTATTACAACATCCCAAATATGTTAGAATGTCATTTAGCAGCACAGTTTTTTAATTTTATATGAAGATTGGCAAGCACAAACTGAAGGAGTGTCTGAATTAAGTGAGAAAATGTTCCTTTAGTGAAAACCAGACTCCCTCTTTTCAAGTTTCTGGGCTGCTAGATCCAAAAATGAGAATAATACCTACAAACAGACTGAAAATGAGGGAGCAGCAGTGTGGAAATTAATATATTCTAATGGGAAAATTTTAAGAAATGCAGCTGTGCTTGCTTTCCCTACTGATCCCAACCTTCAGATTCCTCCAAATTGAATTGTAAAATAATGTCTCCTTTGCTGTTTTCTCCTAAACTACACAGTTAATCCCTGATATAAAAATACATAAAGGATACATATATTTAGAAAGAACTATTATTAAAATAGAGAAGGCCTCAAACCAAAGCGTTTCCATCATTTCCAGCTCATATTTGAACCCAGATCTAAATTCTCTGCCTGGGTTTGTTTCTGTCTAATCCTTTTGTTTATAACCTGATTTTCAGGGGGAAAATCAGACTATGGTTTTAACAGGAACATTGGGCTGGTGCAGCGAGCACACATACTGAAATAATCTGAAACAGCCTGTCTGCTTTAGCTTTTTTAAGCTTCTGATTATTTTTTTCCTGATAATTTCAAACGGCAGCGTAGTAAGAACAGCAGACAGGCCCGGGAGAAGCCCATCACTGTCACCAACAGTGGATGCCAGGCTGTGAAACAGAACAGAGCTCCCGTGCTTGCAACCAGCAGGAGAAATGTGAATAACTTTAATTGGAGTTTCCCAGGTCTCCAGGGCGGCCGTGGCTGTAATGAGGTCACTGGTGCCAGGGTGTGCTTCACGTTGCTGGGTGTCAGCCCGAGTGAGCCTGAGTCTTGGTTTGAAAAAACAGGTGTCAGCTTAAGGAAGGCAGGAGCCTCCCTTGAAATGGAAACTGTAAACCCCCTCCCTCCGAATTATTAGAATTTTGAAATTAAGGGGCTCTCAGGCAAAGGTATGGGAATAGGAATGACAGTTCTTTACTAGGAAAATTGGAAAAAAAAAAACAAAAAACAAATGTAAGAGTACAAAACAAAACAAACCACTGACAGAGTCAGAACTATACCCTGACAGCCTGTTGTCACAGGGAGTTGGTAGCAGTCCAATTAAACAGTGGCTGCAGTCCTCCTTGAAGTGGTTCTGTTGAAGCAGTGATCTTGTAGAAAAGGTCTGGTCCTCCTCAGAAAACCCAGTGGTGCTTGTGTAGCTCCTGTCCTCTGAGGATCCAGTGGGAAAGGCTCTCTCTCTGTTGCAAAACTCAACCTTTAATCCAGCTGGGAATGCCCGGCTCCTCCCCCTGGGCGGGGCATCTCACAATGGGATGGTGAGTTATGAGATAAGGCACTGATGGGCCCATCAACAGCAGATAGCCCAGAGGGAGGAGGCAGGGAACACTGCCTGATTTCAATCGCTCATGAAGATGGAAATAGAATACAGATAACCCAGGACAGCCTGGCCCGTGAGCGCGGTGCCCACCCGCGTGGCACCCTGGCCCTCTCCAGGCAGGAGCTGTTTGCTGGGGGAGCAGCAGCTGTGCGGACGGGCTGGGCCGGGATCTGCACTCCCTGCACTGCAGCGTTGTCTTTTTGTCTCTTTTGTTTACCAGGGACCAGTTGTGACCCGATTGCAGATGGCAGCTGGTGCCATCCAGTGTCTCTGTCCTCTGGTGCCCCGAAGACATGCAAATGAGAAAGAAATGCAAGGGACAGCTCCTTTGTATAAAACCCACTATGTTATGCATAATAGATAACTGCTTCTCTTCCAAACTGCTGTTGCTTTGCTCTTTCTAACCTGTCCTCTTTCTCTCCTGCCTCTCCTGCCACCAGGTCAAAAATAAAACTAAGGGGGGGGAAAAAAAAGACAGACAACAAAGAATTATTCTGGGACTTTCGAGAGAAACCAGGATATTTATGGATTTACTCTATTCCCTGTGATAACAAGTTTCTGAGATGGTAGTACACTGTCAAATATTTTTCAAGGTTAACAGTTTAGGGACACAATTATGTTGCAAGTTGTCGGCAAGATTAATTAAGGGTATTTCAGAGATATGGGAGAAAAATTGTTCCAGCAGCTATTAGAGGGTGAGTAATCCCAACTCGAAGAGTAGTTCCTCTTTGGTTCAGTCCTCCTCAGAGAAAATATTCCCATGTTTAAGGCATACTCAGAAGCAGATAAAATGTGCATGTTTGGGCTGAGAAGAGCAGTGATGGGGAAGCAATTCTAGACACAGCCCACACAGTCTCACAACCAGAGCTGGGATGGCCCCACAAAGGTTATTTTTAAATATTTTTAAATAAATATTTCCCTGGGCCAGAAAATACCAAAAGATCTCCCAGAGGCAAAGAATGTGGAGGTGAGAGCCAGACTCAGCAGAGTTTTCCTCAACTGGGAGGGCAGTGGGGACCTTATTATCCAGCACTGATAGAAAAATTACTGGGCCAGTTAATAAAACATCAGGGATTGTTTGTGAAAATAATTGCAAGGTCCAGAGAACTGTGTATATGAGAGATCTTAAATAAAAGAGAAAAAAACCCATCAGCAACTCAGCACTTTAATCAAAGCCCTGCAACCAGTGCCCATATCTACCCATCTATCTATAATCTGATATTATTTTTAATCCCTTTTTTAAATCCCAGTCACTAATGAGGATAATGCTGGATTGAGGAGGGCCAAAGAGATTTATTGATACCAACGCAGAGCCGTGGCTGTAAATCAGGACAGAGAAGAAGTATGCCACTGCTGGCTTATGTTCTCTTCCTGCAAAAGGACAGGGATGAATGAACAAGTGTCTGAATGAATGACTGAATAGATGAATGAATGAAAGAATGAATGCATCATCAAATAAATACATTAAAATACATTGCCAGCTCGCAGGGCTCGCATAGCGCCGGAGCTCTTCGGGGCCTTTGTATAAAGAGAGGCAACGGCAGCCTTGATTTATTATAAATTAAAATCTGCTTTGCCCAATCCCTCCGAGTGTTTAATTTTTACTGAAGGTCAAAAGGTGCTTTATATTTGGAGAGAATGCATCCCAGTGTAGCTCCCGTTTCTGACGAGGAGCACCGAGCTGCCGCTGCCCGCCAGGGCTGCCTGCGCTCAGGGAGGGACCCTGGGGTCCCCGTGGCCACCACAGCAGCACAGCCCCCGTGGGAGGACACGTTTTGTGCAGTAATCAGCTTGTTTCCCCCTCCCTGCAGGGCTCGAGGCCCTCTCCTTCTCGCTGGCCAGAAGCCCAGCCTGCATTTCGTGGAATCATGGAATTGTGGAATCATGGACCCTTTTACATTAGCAAAGACCCATCAAGCCCAACCATTCCCCCAGCACTGCCAAGGCCACCACTGAACCCTGTCCCCAAGTGCCACTTCTACACACGTTTTCAATCCTTCCAGGGGAGGGTATTCCACCAGTGCCAGGGCTGGACAACCCTTTCTGTGAAGAAATTTTCCCCAATATACAACCTCCTTCCTCTGGTGCATCTTGAGGCCATTTCCGCTTGTCCTATCGAAGGATGAGGTTTGTGATCCCCCTCTGAGATTTAATCTCAGGCTTGCCTGTCACACGTCAAGGTGGCATCTTGTCCTGGGCAAGGGGGAGGCAGGACAGGCGGTGGAATCCTGACAGGGACCCAGTGACATCTGTGGCTTTTCCATCACAAATTCCAGGTACACCAGGAACACTCCAAATCCCTCTGCCAGCTCCAGCGTGCAGAAACCACCCCTGGGGCTTCACGGGACCAGTTGTATTCCCTTTGAGGAGACCGGAGTGATCCAAATTTAATTACTTGGGGATTTTTTTCTGAAATCCAGCTCTGTTTTGAACTTTGCACTTGTGTTTGGTTCCCTTCCCCTCTTCTCTAATGAGGTCCTGGAGGATGAGGCTCTTCTAGCTTGAGATGAAGGTCCTCCAAATGAGAAGTACAGAGCCATGGCTGCCAATTTAATTAGCTCTCATGCATTCACACACAGATGGAAGGATTTTTGGGAGGAGAGAATATATTCAAGATGAATAAATTACTTCATTTCTTAAATAACTAAACCAGCAGTTTTATTCCCTGCTGCTAATATTTCTGTCAGTCAGGTCAAGGATAATGAAGCAAAATTCTAGAAAGGGTCACCCAAACCTTGGCGCTTTTTTTATTGCAAATGTTCCCATTCATAAAACCTACATCTGCAAGTACAAAATCAACAGTTAAATGTTTGCCTTTTCTGTGTCCGTATTTCTCCAAGGAGAGAAGATTTTTACCCAGTTTTCACTCCTAAGATTCTGCTGAAGTTTCTGAAGGAGGAACAAGTCTTCTAAACTTTGTTCCAGTTCTTATTATTTTTACCTGTGGGTAAATATGTTCTTTGCTGTTAATAGAGTCAGTGTTTTCCTTCCATAATAAGAACTTTTCCCATATGTGTCCATCATGGTTTAGAGTAGTTCCTTTCCTCCCAGTTTTTGGAAGTTTATTTTTAGCTTCTATTGAAAAGAAAAGCCATGAAAACCCAACCCTACAAGGGAACGTGACTTATGGAATAAAACAAAATTGCCAAAGTATTATGGGAAGTATTAGAGATATACAAAGAGCAAAGTGCAACGTAGCAGGACCCAGGTTATCTGTATTAAGAAACTGCTTCCAGCAGATGAAATAACTGCTAAAAGCAGGTGTTTATTCCGAAAGCTGCAGCAATGCTGCTCTGTCATGTCCCATTAAATCATCCCTGCTGCATCGTGCTATGTTACACCACATCGTGGACCTGTGGCGGGGAACCCAGCGCGGAGTAACAGGATGTGACAGACAACATTTAGCAAAAATATTCACTTATTTGACTCAGATCCTTGCCATCAGCTCGAATCAGGGAGCGTGGTCCCAAATGGGGCTGACAGATGGATGTGAACTCACCGAGGAGCAGCATCCAATGGAAATCTGAAAGTCTCTTGTTGTGTACCTGGCCCTTGTCCTGTCGATGGTTTTGCTGTCCCGAGCTCCTGTTTCTCAGCATCTCCTCCCCTGCTGTGAGTAGTGAGACTGGTTGGTTGTCATTTATTTTGACATAACTCGTGACTTTCACATGAGGGATTAATCACATGCTTGGTACAGAAGTGCTGTCAACTGACAGCTGATGGAATTGCTGTAAACAGTCTTTATAGGAGCGGAATTGTGAACTGCACGAGAAGGTGTTTGGACTCTGTATTTATGTTTAGAGAGGGACTACGTAAGGAGCAAGAGGCTTATCTCTGAAGAGACCTAAATTTTGCAGTGTGACAAAGTCTTTTTGATGGACTTGAAAATATGGAGACTTTGTTATTGCTCTTGCAGGAACTGGTTTATGGTAATACTTCTAAAAAAAGGTTTAGGAAATAAGTCCATGTTTATGGAGACAAGAAATCAAATATATGCCAGGCAGCTGAGGTGCAGAGTTTGCCATAGATGGATTTTTATAAACGTCAGTCCTGACCTAGTTGGCGATTTCCACCCCAGGGCAGGACTTGGGCAGCTACAGAACCGTGGTGTGTTTGGGCACAGTTTGTCCCGGCAGAAATTAGGATGAGAGATCCTCATTCCAGGTGTTAAAGAAAGTTTCAGGGGTGCTGGTGAAGGTAGTTCAGGAAGATCTGGCTGCTGAAGTGTGAACAAATTTACACGTGGACTTGAAGCTGCTTCTCCTTATGAGGAACAAGACAACCAATAGTTTGCAGGATTCTGTAAAGAATTAGATAGATGCTGAAAGAAAAGTTCATATTACGGCAGTAATTTGTAGGATCCATGGTCCTTTGTCCTCCCACCCTTTGCAGAGGGAGTTTTCAAGACGCTTCTCGTTCAGGCACTTATGGTTCAGTCTCCAACAGCAGTTCACAACATTGTCCAGATGCATTTTATGGGAATGGCAGTAAATGCCAGCAGTAATGCTGATGATGGAAGGTGCACCTTGGGAATACACGGGCTCATTTCACAGCTGAAATGTCCACAGCCTCCCACCTGGTGGTCTCAGCACTCTGCCCTAAGGATGCTGTGGAAAAAAAGCTGTTATAAAACCATGGGATATCCTGAGTTTGAAGGGACCAACAAGATCATCCAGTCCAACCCCTGGCCCTGCACAGACACCCCAACAATCCCACCCTGGGCATCCTTGGGAGCGGTGTCCAAACGCCCCTGGAGCTCTGGCAGCTTTGGGAATGTGCCCATGCCCTGGGGAGCCTGGGCAGTGCCCAGCACCCTCTGGGGGAAGAACCTTTCCTGATACCCAACCTATGGATAATGCAACGTGTGCAGGGTCAGTATGGATAATGCAACCTGTGCAAAAGAGAAGAAGAAAGGAACAACACTGACTGTACATTTCCTTTGGCATGTGCCATCTTAGCCAATACTGTTTACATGTATTATATTTGAGGAAATAATTCCTCATGGCTCTTGGGAAATTTGGGAAGCCGGCCTGCTTTTCCTGCACCCCAAACACCTCTAGGTGAGCCTCCTGCCTGCCCTCCCTCCGTGAGCCGCCGCCGTCGCTGGGTTTGTGCTGATGCTCTTCATTCTTCCTAGGAAGCCTCAGGAGCCTCCTCAGCTCGGGCAGTCTCCTGAAGATGTGGGGATGGCTGGGATGATGCCTCAGCAATCATCAGCTCCTGCTGCCGCGTCCGTGAGCCGGGCGTGGGTGGCCCCGCAGGGACGCGCAGCGGAGCCCCGGGAGGGGAAGCCCTGGCTTGGCGAGATTCCCTGAAATGCAGCATGGGATGGCTGGGTGGGAGGCTTGCCCAGCAGCCCAGGGGAGCTGGGATGAATAAATCTTCATGCCGAGGGGAAGTACCAGCTCTGCGTGAAACAAACCCAATACCCAAAGGGCCCACGCCCACCCTGGGGAGCTGCTGAGCATCGAGGAGCCCCCACCCGCTGCTGGCTCTGCAGCACTGGCACATCCCTGCTGCTCAGTCTGGAGGCGAGCCTTTACCAGACATCCCACGAAGTGCCAGAACATGTAAAAAAATGCTGCTTCTTGCTCCTGGTCACACCAGCCTCTCCAACAGTTTTTAAGGAAAGGTTTCTTCCCATCTCCCCAGTCGTTGTGCCTTTGGAACCTGCCTGACTTTGGAATTTGGTGTTCCAAGTGTTTTGTGGAAGAAATCCTTTGAGCAAGCGTGCTATTCACTTCTTACCTGATGAAAAGTAATAAAAGAGTGATTAAACAATTAATACTGCATGTTGCTTAACAGTTGCTAAGAGGTTTACTTAATAATTTCCTGATACTTTTTTCCTCCTAATTTAGGAATAAAACAGACATAATTGAGCATGCTATTGTGAAGCTCCAAATTACACTCTGAAGAGAATCGAAGGGAACACATTTCTTTGATTTGAATATTTTTCTCATTAACAGGACGTTCAGAATAAAGCAGAAATATTTGATGTGCAGAGCCTGTGGCGGTATCAAGTTAACACTGGCGTGCTCCCGCATTTTACCTCATGTTTACTAATCAGTCCAAAAAGAAAGGTCACATCTTTCATCACAAAATGGAAACTTTTTGACAGCAAACAATTGGATTTTCAGCACTCCGTTTGAAGTGGATTTCAGTGTGGAGAGTGAGAGCCCGAGGTAGTGGGATGAGGTAACCGAGCGGAGCTGCGCTCTCAAGGTGTTGGGTACCACAAACTCTGAGTAAGGGCACTCCCAGCTGAATCAAGGGATCATGCTGTCCTAAAGTAGGGGTATCTGAGTTCAAATTGTTTGGAGAAGAGAATAAATAAGGTTTGAGTAGGTGTTAGAGTGCAGTTGTGGCTCAGACAACAATGTCACGGTTGAGACCCTGCTGCGTGTCTGGGTCAGGATGCTGCAGGACGAGTCAGCCTGAGGGGTAGGAGAGACACAGTTACCTGCAGAGTGTTAAACCAAGCTCCTCTTCTGAAGAGTCTTCCCTGTTTTATCTCATCTCTGTCTCTGCCATGGCCTTCTAGCTCGATTCTTCTGCTGATTTTTTTTTAAGACCTGTATTTTGACAAAATGAATTTACTAGGCAGTTGGAAAAAAAACCCTTTGTTCCCAGGTCGAAAATCAAGCCTGGTAGATTCTCAAGCAAAATACTCCCCATGTAATTTCTTCTGTGTCTCTCCCCTTCCCGTTCCTTCTGCTCCAAGAAGAGGAGCGGCCCTGAGGTCCTTTTTGGTTGGGTGAGAGAATTTCTGCCTCCCTGGGAGCAGGTGCCACCCATCCCAGGCGCAGAGGGAGCTGGACCAGGCGCTGTGAGTGGATGTGACCAGAGCACAGTGCTCAGAACTCCTCTTCACCCTCCCCTAGGCCCTGCTGCGAGTTACCCTTGAGCCAAGCGAGGTGAAATCAGAGGAGTGACCAGGAAATATCACTGGTTCTGTTGTTCTTCCTTCCCCTCCGCTGGCTGCACAGAAGCAGCCGCCTCCAAGGAGTCTCCCGGGCGGTGACACCGCGAGGACACAGCCTTACCCCTGGCCAGGCTTTACACCTGGCTCCTGGAGAAATCACTGCTATGAAGAGATGCACACGTTGCCTGCAGCTCCAGCACATATTGCATGGCATGGCACACACGTAAGTGAGATTAATTTGAGTTCTGGGCATCATTAGCGCAATTAAAACTGTGATTTTTTTTAGTTCAGACCTACAGGCCATTGCAGAGGAGAGTAATCATAAGACAGAAACGAGTTCCCTAGTTAAAAATTAATTCCCTAGACTAAAAATATAATCAAACGATGTCTACAGTATTTTATGAAGAGCTGGGAGGATAATAAAATTTAAAGCAGTGCAACATTTGCATTTTGTTCATTTCTATCCATATTTTCCTGTAGACTGCCTTTCTGTGTGCTTGTAATCATATGCACTGCTACAGTCCTGGCATTTTAAGATCACTGTTCACATCAAGATTGAAAGGAAACTAATTACAATCACATTTCAGGGTGGTTGTTCAAAGCTCGTTCGGCGCCGGCTACAGCATGGGAGCCTTGACCTTTATTTGTAAGCATGAAAATAAGGCAAAGATGAAAGATTGGTTTTCCTGCAGCTCATACTCAGGGATCAGGAGGCCCTCCGGAGAGGCAGAGGTGTGGGAAGCCTCTCTCCTCGCCTTCTCTCCCATGCTGGCAGCAGAGGCCAGTAGTGCTATGTAGAAGCTCTGCTCCACTGCAGCGAGAGGTGAACGAAAGCTCCACAGTATTTTTCAGCTCTCCCTCCAGCTGGAAGAACGTGGAAAAACCAGCAGACCCGACAAGTTTTTTTGACTCCCGTGCAGAGCTTTGCAGGGGTTTGTTTGCAGTGCCTGGTGCTGCACTCTGTGCTCGGGTGGTTGAGGTATTGGAATGAGCCTGCTCCAAGCAGTGCCACAGTCTCTTCTGCCACTCATTCCATGGTTTAATAACACTCACAGTACCCAGGTGGATGCATTGGGGCAGAATAAGGCCCTTCAAACCTTAGGGAGTGCAGGTAATCCTAAACCAATCCCTGATTTCACTCAGTGGGAATGCACTTGGAGCATGCTGGACGGCAGATTTATCCAGTGGGTTTCACCTTCTGTGTCCCTGAATTTTCCAAACTGCTGTTTTAATAAATTTGTGCTGTGCTGAGAACAAGCTGGGAGGTGGTTACACAGATGGGTTTCACCCAGGCACTGCTGATGGGGGGCTCTCCCCAAATGCTCCTTTCAGGATCACTGCCCAGAGTTCAAACTGAGCCATGGCGAGCGCCGACCCCCAAAGGATCTCCTGAGCTTCCCCCCATCCTGGATCATCACAGCTCTCCCTGGAATGAGTTCACTGAGGAAAAGTTCACCAGCCCTGAAGAGAAACAACCCCGTTCTCCTCCCACAGTGTGTTTACCCTGCACCATCCCTGCGTGTGCCTGGCCCCGAGTCCAGGCCATCTCTGCTGGAGCCCTGAGGTCCCGTGGGTTTTTCGGCAGGGCCTGCCAGGTAATTTGTATCTCCTGGTTGGAGAAGCTCTATTTAGGGCACCAAGCAGTGAGAGAAGGGAAACTCATCTCACACCCAGCTCCCAGCCTCCCTCAGCCTGCTGCAGGCAGAGGACCACCTGGGCCATGCTGAGGACACAGACCTTGGATGCTGCTGGGTCCCTGGATGCCACTCAAACCAAGAAGCAAAGATGATTTTGCAACACTTTTTGTGCTGTATTCTCCTTCTCTCTACATTCTTCAAAGCAAAAATTTACCCAGGCAAATATTTACAGAAACTGAAGGAAAAAATAGACTGGTGCTATAGACACTGCTGCAGTGAACTTCTAATTACAATCCACAAAGTGTTTATGAATAAATTTATCTGTTATTTGTCTAGTTCGAGCATGGCATACACTTTGCCTTGTACCATTACATGCTGAAGGAAACAATATGCAGCATGAAAATGAAAACAATTTGACTTAATTATTTACACCATTACCGCCACTTTGAATTAGGCCTTCCATTTCTTCGGGATTTTGTAAAATTTAACTGGTAATTATGCTTGCTTAATTAATTTTATTTATCTACTACTACAATGAGATCAAAACAAAAAACCTACCAGAATGCAAAGTACAGGCTGTGTCCCCTAATTGTAAATGTTGCTTTTAAGCCTTCATGATAAAAATGTAGTATTTTGTACCATTTCATTTCAAGCGTATCTGGCCACGCTCCAGTACTATTTAAGTGTAAACAGGAAAAGCCTTGGAGGACGAGTAATCACACTTAAATGACACAAAGATCATTATAATGATGTTCCAAAAACATGGCAAAATTAGATATTGCAGAACTGTTTTCTCCTCTGAAGTGTTCCACCAGATGGTGAAGAGTGCTGAAACCGTAGATCCGAGAGAGGGGAGGAAAAACATCCCCGCACTTTCCTCACGCTCCCATCCCAGCTTGTCTCAAGTGGCACCTCACACCTTGGCTCTGTCAAACCCCCAAGCTCGAGATGACACCGAGGTGTTTGAGTGCTGAATCACCGCCTGGGAAACCCCTGCTTTGTTCCATTAAAGTTGTCAACCGGATTTATTCGGAGCCGAGGACGAACGAGCGCGTCAGCAGAAGTTATGGCGGTAATTTGTGAAACTCTTAATGAGATATTTTCAGAGCTCATAAAGAGGAAGAGCCATGTCATTGAATTCCTGCACAATGAGTGCATTTTGATACAGGAAAAGAGTTGGGCTTTTATCAGAAATGGCACTGCATCAGTGGGGATGGGTCAGGGAGTGTTTAAAGGGGTTTACAAGGGTTATACAAATGGGGTTTATATACATGGGGGCTGTCTGTGTGTGTTGCTGCTCTGTGAAATGGCCACGAGTGAGGCGAGTCTGCACCTTTATCACATTTGTGTTCCTTTCCAAAAGACTTGACAAAGTTCCTTTCCACAGGACCTGCTACATCTTCTGGCGTCATTGGATTTTTGCTATTTTTTGTTATTAGGAATATCTGAGAAATATCTAGAAAATTGGAATAACTCATTAAAATTTCCTCATTAGAGGAAAAATTACTCTAATTTGGTTACTTAGATATTGGCCAGGGGGTTCTACTTTTAAGAATATTGGTGAACCTCAAGTAGCTGCCATCCATCCATCCCTCCATCCCTCCATCCATCCATCCCTCCATCCATCCATCCATTCATCCATCCATCCATCCCTCCATCCCCCCTCAGATCAATGCCCCCGGAGCACTGGGCTCTCCTGCATGCATCCATCCCTCCATCCATCCATCCCTCCATCCCTCCCTCCATCCATCCATCCCTCCATCCCTCCCTCCATCCATCCATCCCTCCATCCCTCCCTCCATCCATCCATCCCTCCCTCCATCCCCTCCAGAATGTCTAATCTCTTTTAATATATATTTTGGGGAATCCATAAGTGAACAAGGTGAAGTATCGGGATGCTGTGGTTTCTGCTGACCCATTCCCAGTCATAGCTCCCTTTGGAAAAGCCTGTCACGTCCTGGGAGACAGCAGAGTCACAGTGGGGACAAGGGCAGTGCTCTGGAGAAGATTTGGGCTGGGATGCTCTGAACGAAGGAGAAGAGGGTGTAAATGTATTTCCAAACCTTCCACCTTCCTGAAATGCTCGGTTTCTCAACATTTCCTCAGGAACACACATGACAAATCCAGAGCCACAGGAAAGCTCGTCCTTTTTCACTGAAAGATCCTGAAATGGAAGGTGACTTCATTCCCAACTGGCAGTCATTCTAATTCCATGCTGAGCAAGGGAACAGCCTCTTATTCACTATGTTACAAATATTTTTGAACTGAATGTTCACGGTGTCCAAAGAATGGCCCACATGCTGCGTTTGCTGCACTTCCATAATTCAGAGTTAGCAATAAAAATCATGCAAAATTCTCCCCCCTTTCCACGGACAGTGGACATTTGGAAATGGGGCTTGCAGATGGGAGAGGGTGAATACAATATCAGCAATCCTGTTTATCCCTTTGCATCCAGCTCATCTGCTTAAGTGGCAAGCCTCTGCATGGATGGTTTTCAACAGCCTGTGCTAAATGAAGGGCTGATTTCACCCCCTGCCCTGGGGACAGAGGACCATTTGCTGAGCAGCCACTGTAGGTGACATTAGATGTCATCCCAACCACCCCTCTCAGGTGGCATCGGATGGAAAGCATCCCATAATCCTAAAAACTAACTCTGAACCAGTGGGAGCTTGCACTGATCCTGTGTTGTTCCCAAGCTAAATAACTTGGGAGAATGGGCTGTCAGGGACACTGTGCCTCAGTTTTCCATCTGTAAAACAGCAACACAAGGATTTTGGGAAAGCATTTTTTATGTGCCTCTGACACGGATTATTCTCTTTTTAGGAGGGCTCTTCTAGCAATGCCAAATCTTTCCAAAAACTTGATTTACCAACAAAACCACTCTACAATAATTAGTAACCTCTCTGTTTTGAGCAAGGCAGAGGTTTTATTCTCCTGTCTGAGCTTAATTATGTTTTCAGAGCCATATCATGGAGGCTCAGATGAAATTCTTGCTTTGTGTGCAAGAAAGTCACACCACATTTGCATTTGTTTGACAGAAGCCCTGATCTCATCCAATATGGAGTGCTCGAATTTGGCAATGCTCCCGTTGGACATCTATTTTACATTCTGCCTAAATTCCAGGCAAAATATCATTCCTTGCACTTAAATGCTGATACTTTTGAGGGAGGGAATAAAGCCTGGTCCATCCAAATCAAATCCCCTGTGGGGCTGTGCATCAGAACTCTGTCTCCACCAGCCAGCAGAGGCTGCTCTGATGTTAATGATTCATTATTAAACCATTCATTATTTTCAGTAATAAAGCACATGGAGGGAATCAAACCCAAATATTGAAATGATGACATGATCTATGAGCCAGAATGCCGTGGGATGTGCTGTGTGGGAGTGGGGTGGGAAGCAGCAGTCCCTAACCCGAGTCTTCTGGACAACCCGCTGCCCTCTGGATTCTCCAAGGCTGGGACGTGGCCAGGTGGCCTCAAGGAGCAGAGCACATCCTGCTTCCCATGAGATGGTAACAACTGGGATTACTCTTCTTGCATAAAAATTCTGTCACTCTGGCCCTTAAAAATCCACGGTTTTTTTTCAACAAGGAGAGCTGTGGATTTTAATTGGATACTTGAAATAAAAGAAACGGATTCTCTGCCCTTACTTAGCAAATGGGATTTTTTTTCTTTCCCAGTTATTAATTTCCTTAAATGTAAAGTGACATCTAAAATGAAAACAGTTTATTGCTTGCCAGGAGCAAAGCCAGCCTAATTTAAGAAATTCAGAATTAAAGCTTTTGAAGCATATCGGGGCATGTTTATAAAACAATTATCATTGCAAACATTCTCTCTGCTCAATGCAGCCTCTTCAGGCCACCTCCAAAGCCTGAAACTTCATCACCAGTGTCCCCACCTCAAAATGTTTCATCAATTGCATAAAATCAGGTCATCCTTTGATGCCATCTTCCCTCTGCCGACCCAGGCGTTCAAACCCAAACCAAACCCACCCGGAATGTGTTCGATGCTGAAAAAAAATTAACTTAGTGTTTAAAATTAAGTAGTAGGCTCATTATTAATAACTGACAGCAGACAAAGGAGCGCAGTGACCTCTCCAACAGAGCATTTAAATCTTTGCACAACATGCTCTGCTTGTGCTAGGCTGGTTTCACAAACAACAGCTGTGGAGTTCGTTAACATATGAATCCCCTTGAGGTAATTTGGAGGAGCCAAATGTGCTAAACTAAACACCTCATTAAAACAGTACTTTAAAAAAACAAAACAAACCAAAAAAAAAAAAAACCCACCCCAACCAAACCCCAAACTAATTTCACATTCCGCTTGCACGTGTGGAGATTCTGTTATGTGGGATTCATTAATCTGCGTGGGTGGAAATAGTGGGGGTTAAAATCGGTAATATGGTTTTTTCTCTGCTAACATGCACTTGAGACTGAAGTGCCTTTGAAGTGTAGCCTGTCACAAAGAAGCAATTAACTGAGGACAATGATGTTTTCTTTTCCACCCTGTTACTGAGCACAGGACATAAGTTTGTACACAAATATGCAGGACCCCATTTCTCTTGAGTCTGAGGAGTGAACGGACATAACCGAAGGGACTCTCACGTGGATGGGGCAAGGCAGAACCACACCAAGTGCCCCTGGGCTCACTGCGTCCTCCAGCAAGGCCTTGCAAGAGATCTTCAGAGAAATCCTCCATAAAAACACTGCTGCAAGTCCAGGTGACCACGCAAGAGGTGCAGTCCAAAGAGAGTGGGAGAAACACGCCCTGCTCTTGTTCCTGCAGCCCCAGAGGGCTCAGGTGCCCTGAGAGGACTTTGCACCAAAAACACCTTCTTTCAGTCCTTTTTTATTTCTCCATGATGCTCCTGGGATAATTCTGCTAGTGACAAGGTTCACAAGCTCCTTGGTGGTGCTCCTCATGGAAAACAGCATCTCCTGCCCAGGTAATGCTGCTCAGGGAAGCACTGGATCTTGAATAGCTGCTGTGATGTGGCTGTTCCAAAAACACACAGAAATCCAGACCTCTCCTCAGAAAATCACCTTTCCTTCTCTGTCCCCAGCTGAATTTGTTGGTGACTGGAAGGAGGGATGTGATGGACACGTGTTTCATGGCTCACAAGGAATTTTACAGTGGTAAAACAGCAATAAAATGATTGATCCCCAAAACTGCCTGTCCCCAAAAAGATATAGATTAGTCACTCCTCTTTTTTACCAATGGTTTTCTATCTGCATCAAGACAATTTTTAAGAGATGCTCCTATAATTTATTAATTCCTAAATAGGAGTGCAAGTTTTATTTTAAAAATGTAGATGTATTTTTGGATTTTGATAATGATCTAAAAGGCAAATAACTGGGAATTTTTTTGCTCCCATAGTCCTATGAAGCAACAGCCCATTTTCCTTCAGGAAATTGTGGTTTAAGGTTCTCCTGAATGACCTCAAATTATAGGATGCTATAGAGCTCTTAGGTTTTTTTGGTTTTTGCCTCCAAAAAATCTTATTTTAATGCTCCATCCACATCTATTTTATGTTTCCTTTATCAAGAAAGACATCAACCTAATTAGCAATGATAATTTGGAACTTCCATAAGAAACCTTTCACACAGATAAAAACAACAGAAGTTGTGCAATATTGAGGTACTTATGCATGCTCCATAGTTTTTATTTTCCTTTTTAAAGCCTTTATTCCTGAAACTTAGGCAAGGAACTTGGTTTTAGGGAGATGGGAAAAAAAAATTTCATGCCTACAATCTTATTTTTGTTCGCTTTAAAGCACAGCTTTATAACATGTTGGAATTTCCTCAAGGTTTTGTAAATACTCGTCTGAATTCCTCCCAGGTATTAGTATGTCATCCAAAAACCAGAAAATACTATTTATTCTCTGCAGGATTCAATCCATTCATCTTTGAAATCCTGCAGGTAACTGGCTCCCCCCAGGGTAATCTTTCCTACTTCAATAGGCACGAATGTGTGAGTTCAGTCAGAATTAGTGTGTTTTTAAAATTCCGATTCCTATGGCGCTGCCAGGCTTTGGACGAGCACAGTTTGGAGAAGTCTATTCCCTCTGCCAGTTTCCGAGGTAAATCCTGTGGTTTGGGGATTTTAATGGGCACACAGAGTGCAGCACCTGCCCTGACTTCCCCATGTACAATCAGTCCCACTCTCCCAAGCCCTGTTATTGCTTTTCCACGGTGTCTCTGCCTGTGTTCTGCACAATTATACCTTTAACAAGTGGAAATTTTCTTGCCACCTTTCCTTCAACACAGTTTTTGGCTTGGTAAATCCAACTGTCACTCCTCCCACTGGCATTATCGTGCTGCTTCCCAACCTGGCTCCAGGTTTTGTCTGATTTTGGAAATTTAACAGCTTTAACAGTAAAGGTACCAAGAGCCTCCAGAGGTTCTGCCCCTCCTGGGATTTGTGCATTCCATTTTCTGAGACAAATGCTGTGTCATAACCTTTGAGATCATCCAAGCCATGCCTTTATCATCCTCACTCCCAGCCTGTGAACGTGACGTGACCAAGGTTATTGATTTTTAAATGCTGCCACCTTTTATAGGCTTAAAATGAGCTCAACATCTTCACCAGTGGCAGTTCCTTCATCCACCCAACACCCAGCAGCTTCTCTCTCAGTTTGGGGAATTATACACAAACAACAACTTGATTTCTGAGATTCTTTTTCATAGAATTACCATAACGACAAGGACAGTAATTTAAAGCAAGCCAAAAATGCAGAATTTCTGGGCTGGTTCCTTATTTGCAACTTAAATTGTTCTAAGCAGGAATTTGTGGCAGGCACATGATGTTTTATAAGGACTTATAAGAATTTATCCTGCTGCCTTTGGAAAACCCAAGATTGAGCATTGCAACTGCAGCATAAATCTTTAAACTGTGTTTTTACTGGTAAGTAAAAACTCCTTTGCATAGATGTATTTTCGACAGCAGTTGCATAAAATACTGTTCATAATAAGAAGGTTTTGAAATCTTCCTCTCTTTTCATATATCTGGAAAGTCTCATAAATGGCTTTTTATCTACGAGCTTATTTTTTAAAGTCCATTTCTCAGTGCTATTTTTTGGTGAGTTAAAAAATAACCATCAAACCCCACAAAACAGAATGAGAAGACAGTGACGACTTAAGAAGGAGCTGCTCCAAAGCTGAAGGTTATTTAATGGAAAGCTCTCATTTTTGATCTTAATACAAACCTGAGACTCTGCTGCCACACCACTGCATGCTTAAATCATCATCCAGGTGAAACCAAGAGATTCAGATTATGGAGTTTTTTAAGTTAAACCCTTGCCTAAATTCCTCATGCCTCTTTCTGCCTGCAGTCAGGGCCTCCAAAGAGCAACTCTCTCTCCTTTGACAAGAGACAAATTTGGCTCTCACAGCTGCCCTGCCTTGCTCTGAAAAATGAAATTTCAGTTGAGGAGTTTCCATCAGCTCCTGTGTTTAACCATCTTTCTCCCATGCTGGAGCAGAGAGCAATAAAGGAGCAGGTCACCACAAAATGGATTAAGCGCAAACTCGCACGTGTCACACCAAAGTTCACCGTTGACTGAAAGTAAAATAGATTCCAAAGTCTTTTCAGAGCAGCAAGATTCTAGAGGAATAGATCAAATGACTTACTCTTATATTGCCATAAAGCTACAGAGACATCTCCTGTCTCTTGTGTGTTTTGAAAGGATCACAATTCTGTCCTAGGGCCAAGTGAGTTAATAATAATAATAATAGTGATATTAAACCCAAACAAGACTATTAGGAAATAATTGAGAATTAATAAGCATATTTTAAAAAGAATTTACTGAGACCTTTTACCTTACAGAGCTAGGTTTAATTATAGAAATACTTCAAGAGGATTAAAATGATCAATTTTTTGATTTTTAGTAAAACTTCCTGCATTGCTCATAAACTTCTACTGGGTATCTCTGTTATTCATGAAATTAAAGAGCTAAAACAATTTTAATTAAGAAAGAAACAAATATATTCAGCCCGTAAAGTGAGCAGGACATGCATGCATGAAAAAGAAATAAAGAGAGGATTAAGTTCTTGCAAGTTGTTCATTGCTGAATTAAGTAATGGACTAAACACAGGCTTTTCTTGCCCTCCCTACTCAAGATTTACTCTACTAATCATCCAATTCTCAAATCCTTAATATACTCAAGCATTTGCCTTTAAGGCAGCAATAATTTAGGACTGCCATCGAAACGATGATGTTTTTTCCATTAGACAAAATAATTATGTCATATATCCCAGCTCTGTCTTTGAACCCCCATCTTTGTGTGAAGGAAACCATCAGTCAGGCGAGATTTCACGGAAAATCTTCATCAACAGCTGCTGCTTCAAAGGAATGCAAACAAAAAGTGACTTTTTTCCATGTGCCGCGATAATTCAGGACCACTCAAAAAAATGAACACCTACAGGAGAGGTCGGTGCCCCTACAAGACAGGCCCCGTGTCATGGTGAGGCCTGGTGCGTCCTGAGGGAGTTAGTTGAGGTTTTATTTACGTGTTTGGAAGGAAGTACCTGTGCAAATTTAAAGGCTGCAGCTCCGCTCAGCAGAACTAACTCGTATATTTTACAGTGGCTTTTCATGGGGTTGTGGGACTGTAACTGTGAGCACAGTAAATCTTTACGGTCTCGGATTCCTCGCGCGCTGTTTCCGAGGCCCGAGGCCCTCGTGAGGTGTTTTACTGCCCCTCACTCATCCAGAACAAGCACCGAGAGTTTCTGCTCTGGAAATTCTACTTCAGAATTCACCCCGAGGTAAGAATTTAGGGGATATTAAGGAGATTAATTTATTACCTGACTGGTGTTATGGAACATTTGAAAAAATCAGATTTACCTCATTTAACTGAAGCTTGTACTTAGATGCTGCCACGTCGGGTCACTCCCATCATTTCCATCACTGCTCAAAGTTATCTTGAGCAAATCCTTTGACCGTCCCGTAATTTAATATCTGTTTATCTCTCTTTGGGGAGCAGGTTTGTCTGCGGGGAAGCTGCTGTAAGGCCATTCCAGGTTGGAATAGAACCCTTAAGGTTGGTAAAGACCTCCAAGATCGTCAGGTCCAACCCTTGACCAAATATCATCACACCCAGTAAGAAATATTGATAAGTGCCACATCTACTTGTTTTTCGAACCTTTCCAGGGACAGTGACTCCAACACTTCCCTGAGGAGCCTGTTCCAATGCTTAACCACTCTTTCAGTGAAGAATTTTTCGTGATATCCACCTGCACCTTCCCTGGTGTAACTTTAGGCCACTTTCCCTTTTCTGTCACTTGTTCCCTGGGAGAAGAGCTTGACCTCTACCTGGCTACAGCCTCCTGTCAGGCTGGGAGCAATAAGGTCTTCCCTGAGCCTTCTCTTCACCAGAATAAACTCCAGATGTCCATGGAATGCCAAGGTCGGCCTTGGGATCAGCCTGGCTGGCTGCAGCCTCTCCCAACACCACTTTGAGATGTTTAGGAATTAATATGCATGTAAGCATCTCACTTGGAGGGTGAGGCTGGACCCTGTTGGTCGAGACATTTGGGCTCATTCTGCCACATTTAGGAACCACCTCACGGGATTATTTTTTTTGCAGAAGTAGTGAGGGACCTGCTCTCACTTCTCATCGGAAGAGGTCACATCCAGGCGATCCTTTGGCACATCCGTGGGGAGCAGGTGTGTTTTTGGAGTGAGAGATCTGATGGCACAAGTGCCCATGGGAGAGTCCTGGGTGTGTGAGAGAGAGGCTCAGGAAAGGAGCAGAGCCTCAGGTGTTCGCACAGATCTCGGTGTGAGGGACGGCTCCTTAGCAAACAAATGCTTGGCCTGCCTTCACGTGGGATATGGAATATGGAATCACTGCAAAGCACTCACAGCTCACCCTCTGACAGCCGGAGTCTTCTCAAATGTTGGGGTAATAAAAAAAATAATTTTATATCAAACCTTGTGTTGGGAGGTGGGTTCCAGTCTGCTGCTCTGCCTGGTGTGACAATAAAGGACTTTAACACAAAACAATTTATAAAAAAACATTTTGATTTTCTTTTTCAATTTATCGGAAATTTTCTCAGAAAAACAAACCCCGTTATTGACAGACTGTTTATCCTGTTGGTGGGGGAGGGCTCTTAAGTATAGATCCCAAACTCCAGCTCCAGTCAGGGATCCCAGTTTGAGGATAAATTGTGGGAAAGCACCACTAGAGGTCACTCAACATTAATTGTTACCTAATTAGCACATTTTGACCCTACATTTTAGGTCATTCTACCACTTTCATACTTAAAGCATTGTCAGCTTTGACTCCTCGGCTAATTCTGCCAAAACTCAGAAAAGCTGGAGACAGAAAATTTTGCTTCAGCTCTTCCCTCGTATGACTCTTCCCAAGGCGCCCAAATCAGCTTTGCCATAGACTCTGCGGGCAGCAAATCATTCTCTCCTCAGCTTTGAGCTTAATAAAGCTGGCAGTGATGGACCTCTGGAAGTGCTGGGTTTACAGGCACTCAGCCCTGGCTGTGTTATCTCAAATTGCTGCTCACCCATTTCGAAAATTAAACCAAAATGAATTTTACAAGTGAGGGAAATATATGGGAAAAATAATATCTTCAATGATTTCAGGTCCTTCCCCAACCACACTGTAGCCCAGTACCTCTTTAACCACTGATAAACAGAAAAAAAGGTAGATCTTCATAACAACTGACTAACTAAAAAAGACATAAAACAAAGTTTAAGTTTGATTAATGGGTATCTGCTGAAATATCTCTGTATGTGTTTAATCAAAAGCAGATGTTCTATTTGCAGGGATTTTTCCGTGATCCCGGAAAATTATGGTAGCAATTTGTTTGCCCAAGACAACAGGAAAAGGGAGAGCTAATTAGTGTGTTCTACAAGGTTAGGATCACCTACTGCTGGTGCCATGCCCAAATCACCTGGTGGATGTTATCAAACACACTCGGGGCACTGAATCCTCCCATCTCTGACCAATTCTTATTTAATTTCTGTGTTTGGGTTACTGCTGATCCTCGTCTCCTCTTCCCCCTTCCACTCAGCTGAGTTGGCAAAGGCTGGATTAGCCGCTCTATCCTTATGTGTGAGCATGACAACTGCAAAGAATATTGCAGTTTCCTGAAAAATCATTTAGTGTTTCCTGAAAAATCGTTTACTAACCTCTCAAGAGCAGCACGTGTGCAGCTGGAGGAGAAAACATTAACCACCATTAACCATTTCCACTGTAAATGAGTGAGAAATTTATCAGAGGCTCTGGTTTTCCAGGTCCTACATCAAGGTGATAAATACATAGATCGTCAGCATCCGAAAAGTCACATGGCTCCTCTCTCCACTTTCTAGAGAGATTAATCTTGCAGAGGTAGAAAGCAGGATTAGCCAAAAAATAGCAAGCTCACAGTCTGCACTAATAGAATTTAGATCTGATTATAATTTTTTAAACAGTGAAGCACCCTCTACGCTTTTACCCAAGAAGTTTGTAGGGCCTGTTGTGATAGACAAAAGGTGATGATTTTAAACTAAAAGAGAGTAGATTCAGATTAGATTTAAGAAAGATGAGGGTGGTAAGACTCAGTCACAGGCTGCCCAAAGAGGTGGTAGATCCCCCAGCCCTGGAAATATTCAAGGTCAGGTTGGATGGGGCTGGGAACAACATGGTCCAGCTGAAGATGTCCCATGGCCAGGGGTGGGACTGGATGACCTTGAAAGGTCCCTTCCAACCCAAATCATCCTATGATTCTATGATTTTATTTCAAGGTCTTGAAATGAGAGTCAAGGTCTTTCAGTCATGAGCTGAGGCATCCTCCATCTGCTCATACTTCACGTGTCCTACAGGCATCACCTCCCTAACGCTGATGGAATTCCTGCCTGGCACCATTCAGGCACATCTGCCTGTTTATTGCTTGGATCTTTGGTGACCCTTTGCTCCGTCTGAGGAAGTTCTGAGTCGGACATGGTCTCTTCCCTTGGTTCCTGCTGCATCCACAAAGATTCAAAGTGTCTTTGAACTGAAAGTCTCCGTGTGAGCCCTGTAATTCCTGTGTTCTAAAAGGGGCTGGATAAAGAAGATTAAGGGCTGTTTAACAAAAACCCAGCTAAAAGGACGAGTTTATCCAAGCCTCTTCTTTGGAAGATCTCTGCTACTGGAGATCTTACTCCCGAATGGGTCAAAGAGTTATTCAACAGATTCACTTTCTCAGAAATATTGGCTGAACTGTCATCGTGCAACCAAACTTGATTTTTAAAGCCAAAACTCTAATCCCGACATGGAGAAATGGAGAAACAGATTTGCTTTTTTTCAAAATATTAAGTCTAATTAGGGAAAAAGCCCTCACTGATGAAAAGTTAATACAAAAGGCCAGTGGCTGAAGAGTCTTAGTAGAGAAAATCAAAATCAGGCGGACTTAGAGAAACTGTCACTCCTTTTCAAGGGAAATTACAGCTTTTGACATAAAAATTGCTGCACAACTCCAGAAGTCTTGAATTCCAGCTCCCTGAAGGGATCAGTTGCCCCAGCTGAGTCACCACAGGGTGATTTCTGCCAATTATACATCTCTTGTTCCCTGATCAACCTATTTTTCTGCCCATTCTTATACCAGCAACTATTCTAAAATATTCTCAGCTGGGGCAAATAACCTCCAATTCCTCTCCTTTTCAGCTCCCCAAAAAAGATGATTAGCAGCACAGCAAAGTTCCTTGCAAGATTTCTCCCCAGCTGACACAACAATTTGCAAAGACTTCTCCTTTCCCCACTACAAACCTGGCTTTTATTATCCCTCATCATAAAAAAGCTCATTTCCAAATTACGACACTGAAATCCCAGTCAAATGCAGCTCCTCTCAATCCCCTGCACAGTTTTAACGGAAATAATAGAAAATAATAGAAAATAAGGAAAAAAACCCCTTTTTCCCCTGTTGAAAAACATGCACAGATGTTTTCTACCCAATATATGGATTAGATAATGCAGTTGTCAGTAACACATTTTTTTATCAGACTTTTAAAAGCACTTATTGCTGAAGAATAAATGTAATTTTTCCAGTCAATGTTAAAGCCTTCATAGAGAGGATAAAATCACTTCACATACATAGCGGGGTTCAGGTGCTTTGGTTTTTTGCAATAATCCAATAAAAGCTAAAAATTAGCGCTGAAAACATAGGGAAATCGACCAATTCTGATGTATTAATGAAATTATAAAACACAACTCACAGTGGGCATTATAACTGAGTGCGTGGAGATGATGAGCAGCTGAACTCCTCTGCCATAAGGTTTGTATTTCAAACTAATCCACAAACTGCTTTTCCAATTCTCTAAAAGCCCATAAAAATACCAACAATTCTTTTCGAGTGTGCCCATCAATCCAATCAAAAATCATAGGTTGCAAATGACCACCCATAGCTGTGATACTAAAAATACCCCGTGTTATCAATCTAAAACTGGTTTTGCAGTGATGTTGGCCAGGATATTTTTGCCTCATTACTTCATGGTTCTCATACTGTTGTTTATTGTCCTGTCATCTTATATTTATATCATTTGGTTTCCATCTTCTGTAGCAATTAAAAATGGCATTTCTTTAACCCTGGTTTTGCTGTTTTTTCTGGTGCTTTCCACACATTTCCATCCCTGGACTGGAATTTATTATCACCACCAGTCTCTGTGCAACGACCTGTCCCATTAAAAAACCTTTAAATACCAGCTTGATTAACTCCATTCTTTGTTTTAGTTATTTTCCTGTGATGGGATATGTGGCTCCATACACAAATTCCAGCACACACAGTCACCACCTCAGCAGAGAGACCCTGGAAATGCCTCATTTCTGGGTGTGGATTCCTTCTGTCCCCGGACATGGTAAATCCTGGAGTCGCTGCAGCTTGGAAATTGTCCTGGACAGGGCACACAAGGGAGACTGGGAATCACACATTGGACTGAAACTCCCTACATTCAGTGACAAAATCTTGGATATGGGAAGAAAAGAGGGGCTCAGCCAATATCATCTGGGAATGTGAAGATAACCACAGCTAAAAAGGGCTTCATGTGTCCAGAAAAGGAGCTGTTAGACTGGATTATACTGGACTGGGACAGGGAGGATTAGTGGAGAGGATGCCTGACAGTGATTTCATTATAGTCTGCAATAGATATTATAAAGTCCTGCTTTGCTGGTTGCATTCATCCAAAGATCTTCCCTAAGAACTGTGTTTACAATTAGAAGGAATAATTTGGAGCTCAGTGGATAGGGCTGGGCATTCCTGAGGGCCCAGAGCTAGAATTCTGAAGCCCACGGACAAGTTATCAGGAATTCAGCATGTGCTGTGTCAGGGTGACCAGCGGCTTTACCTCTAGAAATGATTTCACTGGCAAAGCATTTTCATCCACCCGCATTCCCATGAGGAGGTTTTCCTTTTCCTCTTTTCTTTCATTAGGAAAAGTTCCCCCAGGGAATGGGCACATTCCCAAGGCTGCCAGAGCTCTGGGAGGGTTTGCACAAAGCCCTCAGGGACGCACAGGGTGGGATTGTTGGGGTGTCTGTGCAGGGCCAGGAGCTGGACTGGATGATCCTTATGGGGCCTCCCTAACTCTGGATATTGCACGATTCCATGATCTTTGGATGGAAGTGCTGGGAGGCACGAAGATGATAATCGTGATTATCATCAGAGATGCTCTTTCCCTTTCTCATTTACTTTGCCAGGTATCTTCCTTAAACACTGGCCCAGCTCTGTCCACCAGCCCGGAGGTCTGGACTGAAATGATATTTTGCTCCTCTCCTGGCTAACTGGAACTCGAGCAGAGATATTTCACAAGAGAATAATGATGAGCTGGTTTCCCTTCATCCCTGTCTGTCTCCATTTTTGTTTTTATCGTGTCTCGTCTGCTCTGCTGAGCTGCCAGTCACCTCCTGGGGACACTGTCCCTCACTGAGAGCTCCTGGGACTGTCTGACTGTCCCTCAACTGTTTTCAGCTCCCGAGGCTGGACCACTCCATCTGGAAGCTGGACCTGTGCACCCTGTGAATGCTCAGAAAGTGCTTTGCAGTTCTGGATCTCCTCATTTCCCCCCGGCAGCTGCATCTGAGCTCAGAGGAGCTCCCTGCTAACGAGGGAGCTCCAGCCTCTGATCCTCTCCCGGCTTGGCTCTGGTGGCTGAATTGCCTCTGGCTCCCCTCAGTCAGCTCCATTTATTCCAGGGTTTTGAGTAGCTGCATATGAAAGCCTCGCTGATGGAGATATCACATGGCTTTGCTTTGCCTACAGACAATGATTTCATCGTAACAAAGGCAGGTTTTGGCTCTGCCTGCTGCGCTGTCGAGTGAGCTCTCCTACAAGCCCCACAATGCAGCGGCTTTGTGAGGAAAAAAGTACTGGGCAGAATAATTTCTTTTTTCTCTCAATAATCCTGAAAATGAGCCGTGACTGACAAGTGGGAGCAAGGAGGATTTGAAGCACTTGATTTTCTTTTTCCAGTGTGTTTTATATTGAAACTGTGGATGCCACTGTCACTGCAGGAAGGGTTATGAGAGCATTTAAAGGGTTAAGACCTTCATAAGCCTGAGGACACCTTTCAGCCCTGGTTTTCTGTACTGCTCTGTCCTATCAGGTTTCTTTCTCCCTCTGGTCAAAATAGTAACTTATATAATTGCCTAATTCATAGAACTTTGCAAGGCCACAAATGGACTGAAAACAGCAGCATTACATAAAAACACACAGAAATCAAATAAGCACCTCCAGCACCCGAAGTGACGCGCAGCCACATCGAATTCCCGCGCCGCAAACTGCTCAGCCCACGAAACAGAGCAAAAATGCAGAGCACGAGGCCAAAATGTGCCAGTCAGCCTCTTTAGGAGGCCGTGCCTGCCACTGGCGGGGGCTGCTTTGCATTAATGCTCCTCAATTCCTTGACTGATTCGTTCCTTGGGTGTAACAGCTGCGCACAGGTCGTTGCTACGCGGGCGAATCGAGTGTGACACAAAGCCAGAACACTGAGGTGCGTTGCTTCTTGTACTAATAAATATTTAAGCATAAAGCCTAAGTGCTCGTGCTGCAGCACCCGATCCTTCTCTGCTGCAAGAGGCAAAAAAACCAACTAGCAAATTGCTGCCCATAATGGGAAATTAAAAAAAAAAAAAATGTTGATAAGCTTGTGGTAATGGAGCCCATATTTTAAATTGATTTTTGTTTCTTAGGAGGATTTGGAGCACTTGAATTTCTTTTTCCGGTGTATTTTATACTGCATTATATTGCAATATTTCCAGTGTATTTTATATATGCACTACATTTATGGATGTCGCTGTCACTGCAGGAAGGGTTATGAGAGCATTAAAGGATGAAGACCTTCACGTGCCTGAGGACACTTATAAGCCCTAAAATTCCACCTAAACCCTAAAATTCCCCCATTGTTTGTTTCTTTTTGTTTTATTTCTACCAGCCAGCCGTGTCCCTCTACAAAGGCCAGCCCTGAAAGGGCCACACTTCAAAGCTCTTTTCTTCATGGAATTTTTTCTAGGAAGAACAAGAAAAACATCTCAGCCACTCAAGGTTGGAGCATCCTTCTCCCCTCTTCCCCCTTGTAGTGTCAAGTGAGAGATTTACCCACCTCACGCCCCAGTGATGCTCGATACCAAAATATCCTGGCTGCAAACGGCGTTCCCTAAACCCACAGTCAGCTCCAGGATTCCGGGATGAGCAATCCCAGCTTTACCAGGAACCCTGCAAATAATATTTGTACAGCTCCCAGGACAAACAAACACGGGCGGGAAGCATTTCCAAAGCCAGGCAGTGTTAATTGCTTCTGGGAGTGTCTGGAGATCACTCTACCTGAAAATATTTGAGGGTTTTGATGAAAACTCATCTATTGTGGCACACAGACAAGAAGGCAAACATTCTCCTCATTTCCTCGTTGGATTTTGAAATTAAAAAGGAAAAGAGCCACATCTGTGCTCAGGAGTCCATTTCCAAGCTCCCCACCCAGCTGTGTTGCCTTCCATGAATGGATTTATGGATTGAGTAGGTCTTAAATTTGGGATTTACTCCTAGAACCTCAAGTGTTTCACCTCGTGGGGTATTTATTGCTTGGAAATTAGGAATTTGCATGAAAAAAAAGGGGAGGGAGCGGAATTAATTCAGTATTTCCTTCTAGGACCACCCTCCATCCTCAACTCTCCAATGAGATTTGGCTTCTGGGGACATTTTTCTCTGAGTTATGGTAAAGTCTGTGGCATAAAAGTTGTTTGACTTGCTGGGAATATTCTTTCCTTTCTATCAGAAGAACCTCTCAATCAGAGAATAAAATTCCAAAATAGGGTTTTATGTGGCAATATCTTTACTGATGAAAAAAGGGAGTAAAATAAAGTAAAGCAATGTCTTTCCACTGGTTTTGCGCATATTTATTTTATGCACTGGGAAATTTTCACTGTTTCAGTGGGAACTGGAGTTATCTTTGGCCTCACTAAAATTTTTATTTTTATTATTGTGAAATACCTGGTTATTTTTCTCAACTGGTAAGAGCAAATTAACAAATGCAAATACACTTTCTTATTTCTGGATGCTGGTGTGGAGTTATCTCGGGGAAAGAAGCTGAAAACTACTGCTATCAAGATTTTGTGGAGAAAAAAAGCATTTTAAAATCATAGTTTTGAAGTTTATGATTTATGAATCCATTCTGTTTCATTGTAAACTAGGAGGGAATTTTCACTGGGGTCCTAGAAATAAACTGGAAACAAGATGGAACAGAGTCAAAGTGACTTTTTGGACAGTGTGATCTTTGTTTTGGATAATAAATGTGCAGACTGGAAGAAGGCAATGAAGCATGGCTTGGAAATGTATTCCCCAGAAATATATATTCTAAATAAATGTCAATTCCTTTTAACAGAATGTGCAGCTGACTTTCTAAATGTCTTTGTCACCCTTTCTATTAGGTTTATTTTGCTAATTTAAGTTCCCCCCGAGTATTTTCCCTATATTTTTGGCGGGAATTACCTAAAATCTTGTCAATACTCTATTTCTTATACACTATGTTTCATCCTGGGACATTTGGGGCTGTGATTTGTGGGGCAAATCAGAAAAGATTCCGATCCAGCCTCAATCAGTGTGGAAATCTCTGTTTTCTTGCATCCTGGCCCAGGACTTTGAAAGTGGAATTTCATGAGTAAATATTAGATTGAATTTGGTGAATCCATGAAGTGGATTTTTGCCACTGAAGGATTGTCATTGTGGAGGGTGATTTAAGGGCTTTGAATGTTGTTTGCACCCTCACTGTTATGAAATTCATCTGTCCATGCTCCCAAAATCCCTTCCAGCTGTTTCAAAAGAGCATTTATAAACATCTGCAGCAAGGTTGGTTTTGCTTCACAGGAGATATCAGAAGAAATCCCATGGAATCAGTGAGAACACGTGTGGATCTCAGCACCGGAGCTGAATTTTTTGAGGTAAACTCTAAAAAATCCTGGTAGCACAAGTTTTCTTCCTCATTCCCCACGTTTCTCCATCTGAAGAAATCAAAATAAATATAAAAGGGCTCAGCAGTGAGCCTGTGCCTGACACATTTTGAATGTGGGTTAAGAAGACCAAAAAAAAAAAGGCGAAATAATTGTTATGCCTCAAAACACACCCTCAGAGCCAACAGTCCACGAGGAAGTAATTTATGTCGACATATCAACATTGCAAATCATCAAAATCCTCTTTAAAAAGAACAATATTTCTCCTAAATTTCCTTCAGATGGGAATGACTGATCCCCAAGAAAATGCAAAAGGACCTTGAAATGAAAGGCTGCTGCAGTGGCTTGCAGGGACACGCTCCTCCCCAGTTTCCAGCGCAATTATATGCTTATTACTTCGGAAGAGTTCGAAAACAAGCAAGCTGCAGCTTTTAATGAAGCTTTCATAGCAGTGAGAACTATGAAAAAGCATTTAAAGCAGCTCATCTCCTCCTCTATTCAGGCTCTCTTTCATTTCCAGAGGCAGTTGCGAGGAGAAATTGGATGCCATCCAGTTTGGGTTTATAAGGAAGCAGAAAAGGAGATAATGGCGGAAGTTTGTGCTTTCTTCCCCCATGTAAATTTGATCATCTTCAACGTTTGATCAGATTTTGAGGAACACGAGACAAAAAAACCCCAGCAGATATTTCCAATCATGCATTTTAAAAACCTCAAAAGAGCTTTGCAGAGCCTCCCTGGATCCAGAGCCGCTTCAGACTTTTTATTATTTTGGGGGAAGATGTAGAACATAACCAGTTACTTAGGCCCGGCATCTGATTATAAAATCCTGACTCAGAGCATCTCAAAGTTCTGCTTACAATGCACAGACATACATCCAGCCCTTTGTACTGTCATGCTGCCTCCCTAACAAGCCAGAAATATGTCTGTGAGTGGAGAAGACATTCCAGGATCAGAGGAGCAGTCACTTAACAATACATCATTGAGACCGATCCCTTTGCCAGCTCACAAAAGGAAACGCGACCCCGAAGGAGACGTCTGTTATTGGGGGGGATGCCATTTTCATACCCTTTCATGGCGCTATTTTTATTCCCAGCATTATTCACAATTCCCTAATTAGAGAGGATAACATTGGGACACTGGTTTTTACTCTTCAGTTGGAGTGCATACAGGTGTGTTTGTGCAGTAAGTTGGAATAATATTGCTTTTCTGTTGGAGCGCGATCTCTTTTCCTCCTGCTCAAACGGGACAGGGAGGCCGGGCAGACGCGTCAGGAGCTATTCCATTATTTTATTCCAGCATCAGTCTCATATACAGAATTGAGACACGGGAGAGGTTACAGAGCTCACGTAGCCACAGACATCCAAAAACTTTCTGGTTACAGAGTGTCCCTAAAGGCTTTCTAGCCAATAACAAGCATCTAAAGTTTATAGACAACTGTTTTAGCCTATCCTTATGCATACACGTACATCTTCTTTAAAACAATACTTGCTTGTATGCCTTATATAATAGCTCACAATATTCCATTATTAAGTTTTAACTTATCTATCTTGCTAAACATATTTTCTGCTACTTCAAATCCTTTCTCAGCCAGACCTAGAGACTGACCATTGTTTTAGTGTCCTTGCTCTACTTTATAAGTGTATCTTCCTCTATCTTCTAGCTTGTACAGCAGATCCTAAAGTCTTGTGCTTCATTTTCTGAAACCTGCTTTTTTCCCACACCTTAAGGGCCTTCTCACCTTTTTGTATTTCCCACACTTTTCCTTTCTGTTTTTCTGTACAGAGTTCAGTGGACCACGATATTTTTCTCTGGATCTGCTCTAATGCTGTGAACTCACACGTGCACTCAAAAAGATGAGGCTGAACAGCCTGTTCATTTGTTTGTCCCTTTGAAAGAGTTCATTCGAAACTTTGCGACCAAAGCTTATTTCAGATTTTATTTCTAAAAGCGCACGTGACCCTTTAAGTGAAAAAAGTAACAAGTGTTGACCTGGCGACGTTGCCCAAACTCAAGCACCTGAATTTAGGATCCCACCTTCCCCTTTGGTGCTCCTGGCTTCGTGTGCCAACAGGGAACACAAATCCCCGCTGTGGGAAAAATGCAGCCTCTGCTTTGCAGGCGCCTGAAACCTGACCCGGGGAATTTACAGAGTGTTTCCCGGCTTTCTGAGCCTTCTGATGTTTACATATTTTGGACTCAGAGAATCAGAGAGCTCTCACAAGTTTTAATGGAAACAATAGCAGATATTTTTTGTAACTGTTTCTTGTGTTTTCATTCCTTGCTCATGAGGAGAAAGGTTGATGGACTGTCTGTCCAGCCATTCTGGAAGAAGAGGTGTCAATCTCATCTCCCAATCCACTGTCATGTTCAGAGGTGTGTATATATCGGGAGAGAAATTAAAATCTTGGGATTATTCCCCTGAGAACTCATCTGAGGGTACGTGGTCTTTTATTGTGTCCTCTAGCAACAACAGAGGACATTGTTTTTGCTCTGTCTGTTTGCTTTTATATGAATTGCTGGTCATAGCAGAGTGTAAAACCTGCACATTAAAAGAACAAAATATGGGATATTTCTGGGTTCCCAACAAGTTTCTGAACAACTGTGAAGAAACCTCATCACACATCAAGGAATTGACACCAGAGAGTACAAACTGCCCCAAATCTTCCTTTTCCAGACCCCGGAGAGCCTCAACTCTCTGGCATTTTGAGGGATGTTGTGAATCAATTCCCTGCTCAGGATTCCACTTGACAGACCCAGCACGGCCCTAAATGGCAGCTGTGGGGAAGTGATTCCTGTGTTTGTTTGTTTGTTCCTCTGTCCATATTTCACCGCTCGGAAGCCAGCGAGGGGATTTTACAGCAGGGCTGGTGAAGTTCTCCAAGTACAACCCAGCTGTAAAACACACAGTAGAGATTTCTCCTTTTTACTTCCAGGCGATGAGTTTTGGTCCTGCCAGTTAAACCCACCTCAGAGACGGAGGAAGAAAGAGAGGAATGACTGCTCAGTGAATCTCAGAAGAATTATGGAGTTGCACAGCCCCAGAAGGATTTTAGGCAGTTTTATATCGCCCGGCTCAGCTCACATTTATTTTGTCTGTCTCGGTGTCTGAGCTATGTGCTGGGTAGAGAAAACTTTCTCTGCTGGCTGATGGATCTGAGCAATCTGCTGTGGATCTGGCTGGATGACACAGAAAAGAGAGTTCCTAGCTGCACAGAAGTCCAAAGTCTGTATTATATTATGTATTTATTTTATTATGCTGTAATACATTTAATGCAAGCAAGAACTAGAGAGTGTTAAAAACTAGTTTTTGCACAGAGAAAAACAAAGAGTCAGTAAAGAATTAGGAATTTTTTAACAGTTAAATGCTTCCATATAAACTTGGTCATGTCCAACTGCTTGAACTTGGAGGAGGAAAAACAACAGCAATCCAGAAATTTGTGCTGCAAATATAACTCTCTTCTAGATAAAAACATAAACACATCCTAAATCAGAGTAATTATGCAATTTTGCTGGGTTCTGACTATGTGAGACACTCAAAAAGTCTCCCAAGAACCTGGAGATACTCTGAGGAAGTGTTCTGCCAGTAAAGATTTATCCCCAGTTTCACCTGATAAGATTTTTCATCTTGTTTTGAGCAGTGTAATTTGCCCTCCTCAGCACGCTGCCTTGCATTCATATATGTAGAGAAGAACGGGATTGATTATCTTCAGGCTTCCTGCCACTAAACTCAGCAAATTAGCTGCTCATGATTCCAGCAGATGACTGCTACTTTTTTTTTTTTCCTGGTGCTCCGGGAGAAATTGAACTGCAAAACTTTGGCTGCGAAGCCAAGAACTTGTTCGGGAGCTCCCCAAAGAGGAAGAAGCTGGAGAGCTGCTGTTAGAATCAGTCAAGAGGTGCAGCAAAATAGGGGATGGTTCTGGTGTCCCAGGGAATCCAAGGAAATCGAGCTCTATTTCTCTTGGTGCCTTTTCTGCAGGGGTGGGGTGCTGTGTGTCACATTCAGAGAATCAGGATGGTTTGGGTTGGGAGGAACCTTAAATGCCCTGATGGGGACTCCACCACCGCCCTGAGCAGCTGTGCCAGAGCTGGAAAACCCTTTTCATGAATAATTTTTCCCTAATATCCAAGCCAAACCTCTCTTGGACCAGGCTTGAGGCCATTCCCTCTCCTC
>WEIT01033531.1:743-11019 GCA_013389985.1 Dryoscopus gambensis
CAGTTTGTAAGCTTCAATGAATTTCTATTTCATCAAGTTTTCCATTTTCCTCTTGAATCCATGTAGATTTTATTATTCACAATATCTGTTGGCAGGGACTTGCTCTAACTAGCTATTGCATGAAGAACTCTCCCCTTTACTTGCTTGAAACTGAGTCCAATTTATTTTCTCTCTCTCCTTCCACTGCCTGCCCTATATCCTACAGTGTTATCTACATCATCATCTACAGTCTACAGCATTATCAAAACTGAATTAACAATCCATAACTTCGCTGCACCACAGTATCTTATTATACATCAGCTCCTAAGGACTGATTGCTCTTATCTTTCAGAGGCAGAAAACAAGACAGCTTAACATTATGCCAGTGTACATAACTGAACATTCTAACTACCCCTAAAACTGACTGCTTCTTAATCTATCAATATATACCAATTTGTAATACTTATGAAAAAGAAATGGCACATCCCCGTTGTCAGAAAATCTTCTGACTCTTTTTCACTTATTTCAACAGAAATATAAATGAAAATACCATATGAGAATTCATTCTGCAAAAGCATAGCAATTTAGTGAATGATGACCTTATTCTTCCACCTTAATCATTTATAGGAACAGCAACTTCTGTATGCAACAGAAGCTTGAGAGAAATTAATTCATGGGATGAAGTGAAGAAATCACCAAACCCAAAATTACAGAGCCTGATAGACCCTGAAAAATTTACACTAAGCCAAAGACCTTATTCTTCAAGCTGATACTTCAGCCAAAAATCTACGATCATTTGGTTTGTTTCCCCAGAATTTAACGTTTCTATTCACATCAAGATTTTTAGGCTATTTTTGCATAAGAAATAAATGTTCTGAGGCGATTTCAGATCCAAAATGTGTTTAGCATACAATTTTCCTAATGTCTGGAAATATTGTCCATTGTTTTTCAGGCCAACAAAACAGGGAGATGTTTTCCATTCCAGAAAACAGCATTAACAGTGTAAGTGGGGAAAGGATAGCATTATACACAAGGACTGAAGGAAGTGGGGGTGGGGGAAGCACAGAAGGAAACTGTCACACTGCAAGAGTAAAATGCTCTTCCGTGGTTGACCATATTAAAATTGCTTACCTATGCAAATAGAAATCCACTTTGACTAGTACCTGACAAAGTGATACTTTCAATAACAGCATGACTGGATTTGAGGGTAATTTTATTTTTGGCTTATTTTACTTTTTTTGTACAGTTTCGTTTCCATTTTACAAAATCCACAGATTTTGCCTTAGGCTATCTAAACCAAGTTGCCTTGTTCTAGCACATCTATCTCAGAAACCTTTTGGTCTGATAGCACGTTAAGCAACTGAAGCTGCTTGATCTTGCAGTGATGGAAAAATTAATTTAAAAACAGCAAAGATGAACTAGTCTGCTAGAGAGATCAGCAGCTACCTTCTCCCACAGAGCCTGTTCCAACTCCTCTTTGGAGCCAACGGGAAACTCAAATTGCTTCAGCAGCAGAGAGATAAATTTCTCTGTCAAGTAAATCATCAGCTTTTGAATTTGTGCCTAAATATGGTCTTCATGATGAGAAGAATGTCTCTGATGCTGAAATCTGACCAAATTCTCCCCACAGACAGAAGCAGAAAATTCTCGACAGTCTTTAAAAGACCTAAATTCTAAGACCAGATTACTGTCATTAAAAACCTTTTTTATTTCTACCAATTGTTTATAGTTTTTTTCATTAACTCATAGTTGCCTTCATATGAAGATTTTTGTCTTGATAATCCCAAACCCACTAAAGCCAATTAAAAAAACAGCTGAGTTATGTCCAAAATTTCCATTTCACTTTTTAGCATCTTTCGCATTACAAAATATTACTGTATTCTGAATTATTCAGATGTATAGATAGTACTGTCTGTTGTCTTGTGGAAGAATTTCAGATTGTTATAAACATTCTAGCTTTCATAGGCTAGTTAATATTAAAGTTGTTATATTATTAAAAAGTTAATAAACTGTTTGAGGGGGGCTGGGTTCTGTTAGTGGTTATTAGTGTTAATTAGTTGTTTGTTAATTAATGTTTTGAGCAAGCATAAACTGATGTACAAGTGTAGTGGTTCAATATTAACACAGGACGGGGTTGCAATGAGGGAGGGCAGCAGAAGGAAACATCTAGAAGGACTCTGACTACATCACCTTGAAAAGAACAGACAGGATTGGACTAGAGCAAGGCCCAATCACCCACCGAGTTCGCTGAATGATTGGGCAGGAATGCACCTTAGAAACGGTCCAATCAAAACCCTCAAAAGCGAGTATTCTGATTGTTTCTGATTCCCTCCACAGTTATAAAAGGACACCCCTGGGGAGAGGGGTGGTCTTCCTGCGGTGTGCAGCCAGGGCAATACCCAGTATCAGGTGTGATGCCTCTTTTTACACTTCTGGTTTGCCGCTGCGGAGTGGGCTTATCCTGTTCCCCATGTCACCAGCTGTCTATTTAACTTCTTGTTAATAAACTAGTTAACCTTGACTAAAAAAATGACTAGCCCATTTCTTTCAAGCTTACCACATTTTATTGTTGTGCAATTTTTAAACTGGTCTCTGTAAAAACGATTAAAGGGAAGCCACTGAGCCAGTGGTACACATTCTCACGATGCACCTATTTCTTTTATAAATAGAAGTAAACCCTGCATTTTTTAGCAGAAATTATAAGTTCTATCCGGAAACCCTGAATTCCAACATGAATTCTAAGTGTCCTCTGTGATGCCACTGATCCTTAAATAAACAAATGCAATTTTAAAGAAACCATCTTACTACTCATTTTCACCTTTTGTGTTGGTTTAGAACCAGCATGCTCTTTTTTATGTCATTATTTTTTTTTCTTACTGACAGTAGTAGTTCCAATTTGCTTTTCAGAAAACTAATCATAAGCTATCATGTGTCATCTCAGTAGTACTTACTAAATGTAATGTCTCTGTTTTTACTATCTGTCCTTTACTGCTTCACCTAGGATCTTCTGTTTTCTTCGATCATTCGTCACACTCAGAGTTCAGGTTTTATTAGCTTGAAATATAACAACACAATTAGATTACTATCTCTGTTTTAAGACTAGCTTACTGCTACTTCTTGAAATAATAGGTTATTCAAAAAAGAAGGGGTCATCTCAGACTAAGGCCTTGTGTAACGTTATTTCAGACAAGAATGTTGTGTCTCCACTTAACTGAGAGCAGAACCTGTCCCTGTGAAAATGTACAAATTACTCTGAGATTTATATATAAGGTTTATACATTGCAAACCTCTGGAACTTCAATAATGTAAAGTGAAACATCCTGCATCTGGGTCAGGGCAATCCCAAGCACAAATACAGGCTGGCTAGAGAACGGATTGTCAGCAGCCCTGAGGAGAAGGACTGGCAGGTACTGGTGGACAAGGAATTCAACATGACCCAGCAGTGTGTGCTCGCAGCCCAGAAAGACAAACACATCCTGGGCTGCATCCAGAGCAATGTGGCCGGCAGGGCAAGGAGGGGGGATTCTGCCCCAGGTGAGACCCCACCTGCAGTGCTGCGTCCAGCTCTGGGGCACCCAGTGCAAGAAAGAATTTGACCTTTTGGCACAGGTCTGGAGGAGGCCATGAAAATTATCACAGGGCAAGAGCAGGTCCCCTGTGGAGGGAGGCTGAGGGAGTTGGGGCTGTTCAGCCTGGAGGAGGCTCTGGAGAGAGCTCATAGTGCCTTCCAGTACCTAAAGGGGGCCTACGAGGGAGCTGGAGAGGGACATTTTACAAGGGCATGTAGTGATAGGACAGGGGGAATGACTTCAAACTGTAAGAAGGCAAGTTTAGGTGATGTTTCAGTTGATTTTTATGGTTGCAAAGCTAAAAGTAAGGGAGAAAACTTTTTGAAACATCACACCCAGTTTTTTCATCAAGAAAGCAAGGATAAGATACTGCATGGTAGACCGTAGGGACAATTCACAAACTACATACTTCTTGTCATACTCCCACCATGGTGACTATTAAAATCTGATTTGCCTCTGCCCAAATTAAGGTGTAAAGGAGATGATATGCCAAATTCAATAGTGCAGATTTTGTTTAACAATAAAGTGAGAGGTAGAGAAATAAAAAGAAATAGAAAAGAGACAGGGGGAGAGAGAGAGTTGGTGGCCCATAAATCATGTGTTCTTTGAGTCCATTATCAGCGATATTTTCTTCTCCCCCAGCTTTGCTAACCTCCCCCTAGGTCTGAGATAACACTCAGACAATAATAGCACCTTTATCTTATCTCAAGTTTCTGCTCTGGGGGCTTATCTTACAGTCCAGGTTCCAGGTGTCCAGGGAGGCATATTTGGGGAATCTTCAGTGGTCGTTGGTGGTCACACAAAGCATCTGTCCCAAAATGTGGGGTGATCTTTGTTTGACCAGTGATGTGCGTACCAGCAGTTGCTTCTTTACAGTTTGCCAACTTTGAGTCAGCTCTTACTGGTCAGAAAAAAGGACCACCGGAAAAAAGAAAAACTTTTCTGAAAAATGTCTATTCAATGATTGGCTGACACATGAAGTACATTTAAAAAAAAAAAAAAGAAGAAGTAAAGGAAGAGTTATAAAACAAATACAACTAAAAACAAAGTTAGAAAAGAAATGGAAAGTAAAGGTATCTTAGTGAATAAATTAATACTGTAACCATACACAAAAGTATTACTCAGTGTTTCCTTTAGTTCTAATATTCCTGAAGTAAATGTCTTAGATGGACCATGGGCCTGATGCAGATTATTTCTCTGTTGTTACCATCCTCTTACATACTAAGATTCCCCACAGAAATTCTGAAACAGCTATGGAAAAAATGTATCCAGAGAAGAGTATTAGAATATCTGCATCTTAACAGGTGTGCCTTCAAATCAGGCAAGATCAGTCATCTGTGTAACAAAGTTAATACCTCTGTAGTGGGCCTCCGCTCTCACCAATAGTTTACCATCTTTGTATCTTTTACATTTAGATGTGGAACATGGTTTTCTAGATTACAATGACATAAAACATGACCTGTTTGTTTCTTTTATTTTTAGTATCAAACGACACTAATTATGATTTAAATTTTTGATTCTTTCAATTTTTTCTTTGCAAACTCCTTTGATTGTTTGGTTTTAAAAAAACCCAACTCTATTATTAACTTTTTTATTCTGCTTTTTAATTGGCTGCTGAATTTACACTCAATTTATTCAATTTCCTACATTTTCTTCAGAAAGACAGGCATCTTAAATGTTTTCAAATACTGATGCTCTTAACTGCCCAATACCCATTTCTACTTTGTGATTATTCTTCCCTCAAAACTCCTCTTTCTATTTTTCCTTGTTTCCTAGATCTGTTTCACTACTTAATATAATTTTCTGTCAACCATTTGCTTACTTTAGACAATGCTTCCTTCCTGTGTTCTCACTGTATATATTACCCACTTGTATCATCACTTCCTTTCCCATTCCTTAAAGACTACCTGCACAGACTCCAGCTACCGTTTAATTCACTAAAAACCCCATGATTTTCATTTAGCTCTTTCCCTCAAAATAATTCAAGCAACTTACAAACCACATGTTGGCCATAAATTCCTTCAGTGCAGCACTTTCAGCTTATTCATGCTGGTAACACCATTCACTTAATTACAGAAAAAAAAAACCTACAAAAATATTAGGAAAAATATTTATTATCTTCTCCATTAAAGATAGAGTCATCAACAAAAGTATTTCTATTACATGCATTATTTTGTTGCTGCTTGGTGCTGTTGCTGTTTACCAGCTCTTAAGAGCCCTGCTGGAATCCCAGCTCTGTGTTGTTTACAAACACAGAAGGAAACTGCGATCCTGGCTGAAAATGTCTTGCAGTCTACAGGAATCAACAGATGGAAAGAGTCAGATGAAGCAGTACAGGCAACAAAGATACTGTCTTATCATCTTAATACTCTGCATATCAGTGACGTAATGATTGCAGAAGATTTTGAAGCATCACAGATGACAGAAAATGCATTTGGCTGGAGAGAAAGGAATTCTTATCCTGGGAATCTCCTTCTATATGCAAGTAGCAGGATGGAAAAACATCTAACAGTGTTTGAAAAGTCAACAGTGGGATAATTGCAGCCCATGGAGCACGGAGAGGTGGGGAGAAATGCCTCAATTGTAAAAGAGATAAAGTAAAATATAAACTGTTGTGAGGTGGTGTAGGTGTACCAGTCTGCCATTCTAGCAGCTGAAACTCAAATGCCTGATGAACAACTTACATCATTCTGCTTTTCTTCTAGAGATTGTAAGTGATAGTTTTATTAGCAAGGTATTAATTAGATATGCTACTGACACTTCACATGTTCCAGATGCAGTTGTGGCTTATCGGTTCTTGAAGAATTCAGTTGTACATAAATTTTATATATATACATCATAATGGGAGAAGCAACACTAGCAATTAACTGGGCTCATCACAGCCCAGTGCTACATGTTATGAAAGGACAAGTCTTCATACTGCAGCCAGTGTTTTCTTTCAGAATGAATTTGCTCTCATATGTTTCATACAATATTTACATATTTCTCTTGTCCACCCTTTTCCAATAAACATTTTTATGTTTCTTCTTTCTTTGTGCATTGCTTGTCGCACTGCAGCGTTTTTTATTTCAATTTAAACAAAGACATGCAGTTTCACACTGCTTGAGACATGCCGTGGTGGATTGACCTCGCCTGGACACCAGGTGCCCACTTCAGCCACTATAGCATTTCAGTCCTCAGCAAGACAGAGAAAATATAACTAAAGTCCATGGGTCAAGATAAGGACAGGGAGAGATCAGTCAACAATTACCAAAAGAGGGAAAACAGATTCCACTTGAGGAAACTTAATTTAATTTATTACCAATAAACTCAGAGTAGGAGAATGAGCAAATAAAAACTGAATCTTAAAACACCTTTCCTTCACTCTTCCAGGGCTCAACTTTGCTCTGATTTTCTTAACGCCTCCTTCCACAGCAGCACATGTCTCTAGTGAGTGGGGGCTGCAGTCAGTTCATCACATATTGTCTCTGCTGCTCCTTCCTTCTCAGAGGGAGGACTCCCCACACTCTTACTCTGCTCCAACTTGGGATTCCTCCCACAGGAGACAGTTCTCTATGAGCCGTCCTAATATGAGTCCTTCCCATGGGCTGCAATTCTTCATTAACTACCCCAGCAAGGGTCCCTTCAACAGACTGCAGTCCTTCAGGAGCAGGCTGCTCCAGCATCAGTCCCCTACGGGGTTATAAGTAATGCAAAAAAACCTACTATAAAAAATTCCTCTCTCCAAGGGTCCACAGGTTCTGCCAGTAGCCTACCCCAGCATGGCCTTCCCACAGGGTCTTCATGGGTTGCAACTGGATCTCTGCTCCATTATGAATCTCCCTGGGCTTCAGGGGCACAGCTGCCTCACCATGGTCTTCACCTCAGGCTGCAGAGGAATCTGTGCTCTGGCACCATGAGCACCTTTTCCCCTTCCATCTGCACTGACCTTACTGGAAGAGTTTTTCCATTTATTCTCATTCATCACTTCTGATGGCTGCTGCTGGTATTGGACAGTGGCCCTTCCGCCTTCTTAAATACCCAAGAGGTGCGACCACCATCACTGATGGCTCAGCCTTGACCAGTGGCCAAGTTTGGAGCCAGTTAGTATTGGCTTTATCAGACATAGGGGAAGCTTCCAGCACCTTCTCACAAAAGCCACACCTGTAGCCCTTCTGCTGTCAAAACCTTGCCACACAAATCCAATGTGCACACCAAACCATGACTGGTTAGGATTATCGTGACTACTCTTCACATTCAGTAAACTGTGCAGTATTCTCCATGCAGAGACTTCATTAGTATCTGAAACTCTTAAGAAGTTTTAGGAAGACATACCTCTTCTACTCTGTGATTCAGAAAAAAATTTTCTTTTGTGAATCACATTTCGACAAGATTTAAATCCATTTTCTGAACTTTCTGCTTGCAATGCTATTGTCACTCTACTCATAGCAATTTTTTTCTTCCCCTCCTCATGACCTCAGTATTTACAACTAGACAGCAGCTTGCTGTGTGTGCAGGTCATTGTCCAATAAATTGTGTCATATGGTTTCTCAGACAAATGTCCTTTAGAGTGTTTGAACTGCCAACACTTCTCTGATACTCTAACAATCAGAAACAATTTCCCTGATGATCTGTTTTGTTTTCATTTTGGGAGGGCCTTGATGTCATTTAGCCTTAAAAACCTACAAGGAACTTCTTTCATAATAGGAATGTGTGGGATGACTCCTGAGGCTTCTCCCCAGTGATAATCTTTTGTGCAAGGTTGGTAGATATCTCCATGTCTGAATGGTTTGCTCTGCAACTGATTGCCTGTGATCACTTTGACATCAGTCTGTAGCTGATATCCACAAGAATTTGCTGTGTCCCTGTACAGGAAAGGAAATCTCGCCTCCTCCTCTCCCCATTTGAAAGCACTGAGAAGAACCCTCTAATAGAGTTTGCAGAGATTTCCTCACTTATTATGCTGCTCTGCAGGTTTTCCTGTAGGAGGGGTCTTCAGACTCACTTCTTTCTGGTTTTAGTCAAGCCATCTGTAACAATAGCAGAAAGCTGATGAAATAGCTCAGAGTGGGGAATGACTGCTGTTTGTTTAGTTTTCTGGCTTGTTACAGTATTTCCTGCACAACATTAATCTTATGTTTCCAAGATATGTAACACAGAGCAGCATGGTCATGTAAGCACAAAGATTTTTCCCACAAGATGTTCAGCTGGTATCGGTGTCTTCAAAAGGTCCAGTCTGCATGCTTTCAACTTCTGCTGTGTTTGGTTGGAGATGAAAGAATTCAGCACTCTTTAATTCTGCTCACTAAAATCAATACTGTGGTAGAAGAGGTCTTGAACAAAAATAATTTTGAACCTCACATGAGTGGTTGTTAGAACTTGGAAATGGATATGAGGTGGCTGTATAGCAGCTGCAAAAGAGAACATATTCATCTGACCATTAACTCTAAAAAGAAGATATTCCACACCCCAGCCTGAAGAGGCTCCTTTTCATTTAACTGCCAGCACTTATATCTAAAGTCCACCCATACCATCCTAGGCAAATGTAAATGGATCTCCCAAGCCTCTGTTAACTTTTCATGGACTGGGATCTGAAATATACCCTACTATACTACTATGCCAATACTGGAAGTGTGTTTTCCACCACTTTCCACACTTCGAAATCCATCTACAAATTTAGGTGCTTTACATGGCCATAGAATATTGTTTTCTTGTTGCTAGCTAAATAGTAAGTCTTCAATATCATTCAAAGAAAAATTACAAATAATATTTTTTTCCTCAATATTTGCCCTCATTTTTCCTTGAGGTCTTTATGTGGCCTAAAAAGTAGAACATTTTGGAGTACAAAGTAATTTTATTTTGAAGCTGATTTAATTTTTATCATGCTTTTTCCTTTCTTCTTTCTATGAGACAGGCTTATTAAACTTGATCCCAGCCCTTAAAATAGTGGCTGATGCACTATTACAGAGAAGAGTGTTTTTAGATAGACATACTATCGTGGCAAAAATCAATCTTAGTTTTTAAGCGACTTTCATTGTCGTATTTCTGAAGTTGAAAGGAAATGGCCAGACCAGATGCAGCTAAAATCTTGGTCATAAAGTCTATAGCACAGGCCACGAGGAACAATCTTTCTTGTACTTTCATATTTTGAAGTAATCATTTCATAGTGTTTATAAAAGTGATCTGAAGAACTGTCTTAAGGCATCATCTTTTGATGGACTATTACAATAAAGGATATGTTTAGTTTATGAAGTAGTACTATTTGTTAGGTTTAGCTAATTTAAACACAGTGAACTCACAATTCTTAATTTGCCAGGTGCAGTTTGGAGGGAATCTTCTCATCAAAATGAAAGCTGCTTCCTGATTACTAAGAAATGCCTAAAGCTTCCTTCAGTAACGTGGAGTATGTGCAGCACACTGACATCTCTACTGAGAAAATATCTGAGCCAGTTGGAGGCATGTCCTCACTCGCAAAGGTCAGCCAATGTGAAGTGTTACAGCTATTATTTTGGGCTTTCAAAGACTGGGAAGTCTGTACTCTGTTTTTTCCCTTCTCTCCCTAGAGAAAGGATAAATACCAAATGGGCCCAGCTGAGATCTGTAAACTTAACAGCTAGAGATAGGGAATAAACCATCTCAGAGCAGTAGTCATCACAGATTTTTGCTTTAAGATTAATATAGGGGCACCTCTTCATCTTAGTCAGTTTTTCTTTCTCTTTTTCCCCTCAGGAATATTCAGTTATGGGATT
>WEIT01033532.1:9011-30086 GCA_013389985.1 Dryoscopus gambensis
CCGGGCCGGGACCGCGGCGTCAACCCTGGCCAGGGTTGGGACGGCGGGCGGGGGGCGAGAATTCCTGTCACGTCGTCTGCTGTGGGTGATGGAGGGGGTGACGGGGAAGAGAAACCTGGCCTCGGAGATCTGGGGAAACTGTTTTCTTCGGAGAAACCCTCTTTATTCGTGTGGCCTTGGCTTTAAAAAGAAAAGCAAGACTGGTTGTATAGCTGCCAGCATCGCAATCTTCCCCGCTGTAATAGACCTAATCAGAGTTTTTCTTCTGTATGGTTTATTCCAGTTTATACAATCCCTGTAATTTCGCCCACTTTAAAAAAATTTTTTTTAAAATGCCATTTGTCCATTTTTTTTTTCTTGTTGTGTGGCATGCTGTAAGTATTCCATAGGATAAAAAAAATTAGAGAATTTTAAAAAACAAATATGCAAACGTTCTGGGCAGAAGTGTGCAATCAGAAGGGTTATAGCAGCGGAGTAATTAGTGCTTTATCATAGTAACGGCTTCAGTAAAACTTGTTGCAAACTCTCAGGGGACTAATGCTAGAGATCAAGTGAGTAGATGTGAATTAGTTACTCATCTTTTCAGTACAGTATATTTTGTTTAGAATATAGTGTATTATTAACTTTATCACCATAAAGTTGGTTCAGTCACAGCTTCATTTTTCTCTTTCTGTAGCAACTACACAAGACCCACACCTGGTCAACTTTCTGGTCGTGATTAAGTTAGAAATAAGAATTAAGCAGTTAAAAAACTGTAGACTACTGCTTGAGTTGGATCCCATTTTATTACTGCTTCAAGCAAGTGTTTACTGTTATGAAAAATTGAAGTTACTTGTCAAGTAAAGACCTTTTTAGCTTAAATCCAAAAGACTCTTAACTACAGCATAGACTTGGTTGCTCAAATAAGCAATGAAAATGTAGTTGGGCATAGAATCAATTTAAGGAGATTTGGTAAGATTTATTTAAATGCTGGTGTTTATTTAAAAGATGCTATTTTATGTATTGAGATTAAAGTACATTGCAATTGAGATGTCTTGTGGCTCTAAGTGATAAATGAAAGTATTACTGAAAGTTATTCAGACAGCTTGAGCTGTTTGAATAGGAATGTGGTGTCTTTCATCTCCACCACATCTCAGTCTCGCATTACTAGAATTGCTACTGGCCGTGTTAATTTGCAACATTAGCATGGTCTAATAGTTATAAGGATTGACAAACAAGACAGCCTGCAATCCTTCTGAGCAGTAATTTCTAACATTGTCAGTAAGTGGTAGTGGTACTTTTATCAGGTACATAACTGCTGAAACTTACACTAATGTATAGAGAAGTCATAGACACCCACCAAATATTTTGAAAATCTCTGATTCTCAGTCATTGTTTTCATTACCATGGGCTGTTTTGATGTATTTGCACAGCACAGTGTAGCACCATTCAAGTATAAAAAATCAAGGGCTCTGTAGAGGTATTAATTCCTGTAGCATTGTGCAGCCCACAGCACTGCTCCCAGAGAGTGCATGGGTGTCTGTGCCACACTGGTTCTGTTGGAGAAATTGATAGAGCTCAGTTCTAAACATCTTTACAGACTGAAGTAGCATGTAATAGTGTGTATGACCTCTTGTGCCCTTTTCCAGTAAGGAATGATCAAAAACTCTGAAGACAAATCTCCTGTTTACAGAGTGTTACCTTTCCTTGTCATGAACTGGAGACTGAGGAAATATGAGTGTACAGTGGTCCTTTTAGACTATAACTTTCACTCACAGGATCTCTTTTGCCTGAATGTATGTACATGTCTGTATGTGCTTATATAAACTGGAGCTAGGCCGAGATCCTGTTAAATTAAACTTTTGCTGCAGAAATAGTTTTTTGTCAAAGCCAGTATTTATCTTGCACAATTAAAAAGAGCATTGAACTGAATAAATATAACATCATGTATCTTATTTGAAATACCAGATTTCCATGGATAAAATAGAAGCTGAGAATATTTGTCATTGAGAAAGCAATGTAGGCAGAGGTGCTTTGCGTTTTTTTTTTTTGTCTTATTGAAAAATAAGTGCTTTATCAGACACGATAGCACTTGCTTGCATTCAGCTCAGTTGAAGATCTCGCAGTCTTAAGGTACGTGTCAAAACATTTTGAAAGCATTACAAATAAATAAAAATTATAGGAATAACAGGAAGGGAGGATAAAACTGGTGGGGTAAGAAATGGCAAGGCTACCCAGCAGTGTAATAATGAGTCTACTCAGTCCACATGGCAGTCCTTCAATGATAGGTTAGCAAGAGGGTCAGGCTTCTTTTAAAGAAAGGATTTTTCTTATCCTTTTACCAAATATTTGTCTGATAGAAAGACAATTGTTTGGCCCACTGGAGCTGAGGTAGTAACTCTGGGGAGAGGGCAGTATGAGGAAAGCAGGGAGAGAGGTAGTAGGGCTGCTACTTTGCTGTGGTGAAGGCGAAAGGCTGATGCAATGAGATACTAGCTTGGCAGGAACAGATTTATGTCAGGACTTGAAGGAACACTTTGTGCTCAAATTGTTTATCACGAGGGAAATCTTCCTTTGCCGTATATGAATCTCAGTTTAAATCTTTGTATGAGGTGGGTGTTTGTTTACACATCATTTTAGTTCATGAGAGATGGAACAAGCATCCTCTTACCAAAGAGCTGGTTTTCAGTGTATGAGAAACAATTTTTCCCAGAAAATTCATCTTCTGACAGAGATGAATGTTGTCAATATCACAGGTGCTGCAGGTTATGAATTGAAAATATGTTTAAGCACATATTTTATTGACCTTTAGAATGCATGTATTCTATTGAAAATACCTTAATCACTAGAATTAGTTCTTTTATTCACTGTTAATAAGGTAGTATAAACTTCAGAAATGCTTCACAGTAGCAGGTTGGCTTGCAACAGGATGGAACTTAATGTATCATTTGAACGGTATAATGTACCTTGCTGTTTGCTGGGCTTTTCAGATGTACAAGTTTGGGAGGATGTAAAAGACAATTAAAATTACTTTTACTGAAGGAATAACTGCTGGAAAACACAATTGGTGGTGGTTGCATGTACACAGACTCTTGGGTCAGAGCAACTTTTTAGATGTAACATTGCCCCACTTTGTTATCCATGTCCTCAGTAGCTAGTAGTACACGAGTAATCAAGCATTTCTGAGTTTTAAAACTTCATCTGCCATGCTATTCATACTTACCATGCTAATTTAAACCATTTATGTTTGTCTTTTGACTTGCCAAGAGGTCCACTGACTGCAATGCCAACATCCGTACCTACTAAATCATGTTCAGCTTTATAGAGTTACAAAGGTACTCCTGTTTGTAGTGATACAGTCTGCAACATAGTCTTTTGTCCTGCTGTGTGTCCAAACTAGCAGTTAGGTTTTGTGGAAGAGATCCACTGTGTGGGATTGTGGTCCTGTGGGGGAAGTTTGTACAGGGCTGCATGGAGAGCACTGGAGATGTGGTGGAGATGAAGAACTCTGCACAGTGACTGCTGAGGAGACGATATGTAACTCTGGGAAATGTAGCGGAAAATTTTAACCTCTCTGCATTTAGAGAATAAACACAGCACCCATTCTGTTGGTGTAGAATGATTTATGCTTCTCCATTTCTCCTTTTCTGTAGCCATTTAGCAAGACTCAGAGCATTAGTGTGTTACAGTGCTAGACCTGCTCATCCTCTGTGTCAGGCACGGGGTGACTACTGAGGATGGGTTCATAATGTGTGAAACCGAACTCGGAATGTGCAAAGCAAAGATGCTCTGCTGGCTTTGTGCTCATGAAGGCAGCAGATTGCTGCCTCTGATCACTTAATAAGCTTATTGCTCATAATCCTAGAACAAAGGTGATATATGAAAACATAAATACGAATGATCAGTTGCATTTGAGTAGGACATTAACAGAGATGGAGACAATTAATATTTGGAACTTCAAAAGCTGTTTAAATACTGTCACAAATCCATTGTGGTCTTCAAACTCCATTTGTGAGTGGTCAGTCCAAACATGAAATATTCTTTTGGATGCACAACAGTAATTTGGTACAAAACAAGTTTGTCAGTAGTTAACAGACAACAACTCTGAGGGAAAATTGGAAAGAGTTAGGTTATTAGTAACAACTATCATGTCACAGCATTCAAGCATTTAAATTGAATTTGAATTTTTACTGCCTCAAGAGAAAACGGGATCAGTAAAACTCCACATTGCAGTAAATCTCTAGGATGCATTGATGATTGGTAGAAACTGTACCTGTGTTAGGTCTGTGACCAGATTCTTTGTGCCTGACCAGTATGCAAGAGTTTTGGGTTTTAATCTGTATACAGTCTGTCTCTACAACCTTATTGGTGTAGCCAAGCAACTCCCTTTGTGCCTGCTGGAGTTTGGGGATAGACTGACCACGAAGTACAGCCTGTAGGACAGAAGAAACAGACCGAAAGAACCAGCACATTGTATTCCAGCTATCTCAGTTAAATGAGCATGCAGTCAGTTTCTGCCTTATGTGCATGCTTCCCAGCTGCTCTCAAATGTGCAGCAAGCAGTGTAATTTCTGCTACGTTCCGTGTTTCTTTTTTTTTGCCTGGCTTTTGCGTACATGTGTTATGTTAATGCTACCTAGAGAATGAGTTGGGCTCTCCTTCATGGTATGATGGTAAATATTGTTTGAATTTGTTATGGAATGTTTATTAATCTGTGTTTGCTCAAGAGCCATGTTATGAGCCTGCTTTATAATTGTTCTGAGCAATGCCTTGTTTACTGTTTTCATCCAGAAGAGCTTGAACTGTTCGGTGTTTTGATGGTTTGTGGCATTGCTAATGGCTTTATGTGATGCTATAAAAAGTGAGTGAAAACAAAGCAGGATTCCTTCTAAATGGTGATTCTTGTCCCTTGCTTGGCACAGGTTGAAGAAGACTGGTTGTGTGTGATTACTTTGGGACCAAACTTTACCTGTTCTGCCAAGAGTAAGGAAGATTTGATATAAGGATTGGGAGAAGAGCAATTAAAAACTGCTATATCTTTGGGTTTTGGTTGCATTTTATGGTTGAGCATGTTACAGTATGTCAGGGGAGCATTGTGGAACTTTTACTTAAAAAGAAACTTCTAAGAAAACCATAGCTTTTGTAATGACTGTAGCTGTTTGCAGTCAGACACAGAGTAGCTCTAAGGAATAAGTCAGATGTTAAGTAAACAGAGTAGAATACAACTTGGTCAGGACTCTACCCAGGCTATCTATTTCATAAGACACATAGATCAAGCCTGGTGAGCTGTGCTTATGTTGGAGCTTTCCTCTTGCAGGTTGAGTCCTGGCAGGTTTAGGGCATATACTAGGTGAGTTGAGCCACCTGAAGGAATGGTTTGCAGGGTGCAGTGGGAAATACTGCTCTTTTTCTAGAATCTATTTGCAGGTTTTGGGTGAGGCACATGTATAACTTCAACACATGGAACTGAAAGGTTTCAGGCTGGTGCTAGTTCCAAATGGTGCCAGCCTACTGGTCCAGCATGTGTGAATAAGCTTATCTTACAGCCGCAATGTTTTTGCGGTAGGATCAGAAAGAGTGTGTGAGACAGTGCTTTACACTTTTCAGCTGTGATTTCTGACCTTTGGAGAGCAGCAGTGAGCCTCTGGGTCTGCTCGTGCTGGGTGGTGCTAACAAGCACTGTGCGGGAGAGGTGCTTGTTACATGATATGGTCACTGCTGGCCGGCTGTACACCAGCCAGCTCTGCTGCTGCAGGACAGCGTGTACAGCACAGAGGGACTGCAGCCTAAGGTGGGGAGAAACAGCCCCCCACTTCTCTGTAAGAAAGGCTATTTTTGTGGAACTGTGTGATGAGCTCTGGTATCTTCTAGCTCTGCGGTGCTTTAATTAGGATTGCCGTATCATTTGAGAAAACGTTTCAGAAAAAAAGAGTCGCTGTTGTAAAGCAGCCTGTGCTTCATTACTGCTGGTTCTTAGGTAAGTATTCCATTTGAACAGCTAATTTCCTTGAAATAATGGGTAGCTTTGAGAAAATTAAATTCTTTGGCTGTACTAGGTCCAGATTTTTTTCAGCAGTATGTAATTTCATCCACCACAAGGCACACACAAAACTACCGTGGATTCTGCTTGATGATTCTCAGGGCTTTAGCTGACCACAGAGGTGCTGGTGCTGACATTAAGGAAGCATGGTATTCACCTCTTTAAGTGGTGTGAGGCGCCTGCCTCATTGAAGCAAGGGGCCTTGCATTGAAGCAAGAAGAACAAGATTTGCTTTATATATCATTTTAAAGCCAGTGTGGCTTTATACAATGGGAAAGTCTTGCTTGACAAACTTGGTGACCTTCAGTGATGGGGCTACAGCTTTGGTGGACAGGGACAGAGCAACTGATATAATCTGTGTGGGCTTGTGCTATTTGACATTTTCCCACAGACCATCCTTTTCTGTAAATTAGAGTGACACAGACTGATGGATTGACCACTTGGTGGATAGCAAACTGGCTAAATGGCCACACACAAAGAGCTGTGGTCAACAGCTCATTGTCCACATAGAGATCAGTGACAAGTGGTATCCCTCAGGGGTTGGTCCTGGGGCCAGTACTGTTCCACACCTCTGTCAGAGACATGGACAGTGGGATTGAGGGCACCCTCAGCAAGTTTGCTGATGACACTGAGCTGTGTGGGGCAGTTGAGACACACTGGAGGGAAGGGATGGCATCCACAGGGACCTGGACAGGCCTGAGAGGTGGGACCATGCAAACCTCATGGAGTTCAGCAAGGCCAAGTGCAAGGTCCTACAACTGCACTGGGGCAATCCCAGACACACCCATAGTTTGGGCAGAGAAGTGATGGAGAGCAGCCCTGTGGGGAAGGACTTGGGGGTGATGGCTGATGAAAAACTCACCATGAGCCAGCAGTGAGTGCTCACAGCCCAGAAAGCCAAGGGAATCCTGGGCTGCATCCAAAGGAGAGTGGCCAGCAGGTCAAGGGAGGGCATTCTGGGCTCTGCTCTGCTCTGCTGAGACCCCACCTGGAGCACTGCATCCAGCTCTGGGGTCTCCAGTATAAGAGTGACATGGAACTGCTGGAGCAAGTCCAGAGGAGGCCACAAAGCTGGTAGGAGGACTGGAGCACATCCCCTAAAAAGACAGGCTGAGCAAGTTGGGGCTGTTCAGCCTGGAGAAGAGAAGATTGTGTGGAGACCTCATAGCAACCTGCCAGTACCCTAAGGAGCCTACTGGGAAGATGGAGAGGGACTCTTTGTCAGGAACTGGGGTGACAAGACAAGGAGTAATGGGTATAAACTGAAAGAGGGGAAATTTAGGTTACATATAAGGAATAAATTCTTTACTATGAGTCTGGCGAAACAGGTTGCCCAGTCAAGCTGTGGATGTCCCAGCCCTGGAAGTGTTCAGGGCCAGGCTGGATTAAGCCTTGAGCAGCCTGGTCTAGTGGGAGGTGTCCCTGCACATGACAGGAGAGGCTGGGACTAGATGATCATTACAGTCCATTCCAACCCTTCATATTTCTACAATTCTATGATTTTTCAGGCTTATGATGTGTAATGGTATAAGACCTGTGTCCAGCGTAAAGGGGAATTAAGCAATACATTGAGGCCTTTTATCTTTTGCCCACCTTGCAACACAGATGAGTGAACTTAATGTTTTTGTCTGAAAAAAAAATGGAATATGTGCAAGTAGGAAGACCAGGACATGAAAGCCTGGGAAACTAATGGTTGTTGGAAAGACTAAAGTTATAGACTCTGAAGTGTTTGGTTCCACTGTCTTAAGTGGGCCTTTATGTGAACACATAGCTGAACATTAGGCAGCCAGTAATCTAAAGAACATGTTTAAGACCAAGAGTAATGATTTCTTTAAGGATGTTTGAGGTGGCTGGACTGAAACACAGTAAGAAACCCAACTTCCTCAAGATGATTAAAAACTTCAAGTGTAATTTGATTTGCACCCAGAAGTATATTTTCATACTAGTTTTTATTTTCTTAATTATTATTATTATTCTTGTAAAGATTATAGCATTTCATAGCTATGCTAGGAGTAGAAATGTTTTTGGTAGAGTAGGACTGATTTTGCCAGTGGCTTTCATTGCTATGCTCTCCAAATGGCATACTGGTTGCACTATTTTTTAGCAGCCTGTCAGTGCAACAGCATGTAAAAATACAGGGAACAGAAAAATGGTATCTTTGCAGCAAACAACTGTTGTCATTCACCTACTCATTTTATATGTGAGCAGCTGGTACACATACTGTTTGTTTATATTGCAGGTTGTGTTTTATTTACTAATACTGGAGTGTGAAAACAAAATGTAAGCTGTCAATAAAAAAGGACTGGCACTATTCGTTGTTAGAGCTGAAATAGAAGAGCTATCTCTCACTAGTTACGTTTTTGTCTGTTATGTTTTTTAAACTTCTAAAAGGTTCTTGCCAAGGATCCTGATCTTACAAGAGGCTGCGACTGTTCATGTGAACTGTTCATATATATAATCCCGTTTATATGAAGCAGAACTGTGGCTTTCTGGGAAAATGAAGAATTATCCTTCCAACTTTCTACACCTCGGACACCTGCTCTGACCAAATATCTTGAAAATTAGTGTGAGAAGTACATTCATTCCCATTAAGATTGAGCAGTACTACAGAGCAGCAGCCTCAGCTGTGGCTCCAGGACCTGCAGGTCATACAGCTCTCTCTCCTTGGGACTTTTCATTGTTGCTTCATATCCCAGTAGATTGCTATTTTCCAGATGCTCTGATCACTCCCTACCCTAAGAATACAGATACGTACTCTTACAAAACATCAATAAAATACCTGGTCAGAAGCAGTGCACTTGTTTACAGGCTGTGGCTAGTGGAGCCTTTTGGACAACACAGACTGAAACCAGCCTGGGGAAAGTGCTGGATGTGCTCAGCCAGAGATGACAGCTGCAGCTTCAGCTGAGCATCCAGCAGCCTATGAACACAACTGCCATCCCCTGTTCCTCACCAGCCCCTCTCCCTTTGCTTCTGCTGAGCAGAAGTTGAAGTCTTTCTGAGTCTGGACTAATGTACTCAGCAATCCGTAGCCCCTAATACCAGAGAAGCAGATGATGATCTAGCCCATGTGTTGAGTGTCCATCCCTAAGTGGGGGGCAGAACTGCAGAAGCCAGTAGAAATGTGGCACCAGTGGTGGTGGAAACTTGTTAATAGAGAAGAACAGGAAGCCTGAACAAACAGCTGTATTCATTAAGGCAATTATTGGACAGAAATAAGGCATTTTCTGGGGAAAGATGAATGTCAATCTGCTTTTGTTCCATTTGTGTAGTTCATACACAAGTGACTGGCAGTCATTTATGGGTGCTATAGTTGCACAAACCAGTACTGGAGGATTTTGGGCATTAAAAAAATAACGACAAAGGGGTACCAAAACCATGTTTAACAGGCTAGTGTTCATACTTTACCTTGTGTAAGTTTTCTGGGATGTGTGAAAGGGCTGAAACATCAAATAATTCTAACAATGTAGATCAAGGATGAAAGGTATGTACTTCTGCCTCAACAGCACTGACCTTTCTGTGTGTTCTACATTATAAGTAGTTGCTTATCGGCAACTCTGGCTTTTTTCATTGACTTTTGATCCCTGCTGCTCTTACCATTCATTCCTTTGTCTTTGTCTTGGCAGAGCACTTCAATTACTACAGGAAAGAACTAATGCCATTCATTATATTGTTTTTTCATTTGAAAAAGTAAAAGCAAATGCTCATATTCCTTTGACTTTTTCTTTTCAGACTCATGGTGTGTGGGGTGGGTGAGGAATGATGCTTTCAAACCTGTCATTGTAACTACTTTCCGATAAATGACATAAGACCCTAGGGAACTATCTGCAGATAATATTACAAATTTTAGGTGTATTTTATGTAGTGTTAGTACTTCTTGACATTGTTTGGCTCAAAAGATGTATTCATGGATGTTAAGTACTGGCTGCTCTTCCCTGGATTACCAGCAAATCACTGTGCACAGTATGGTCATTCAATTGTTATAAATTTAAGCAGCTGTTCAAATGGTAAAGTAGAGCCACATGGACCACTAGAAATATTTATCATGAGGTCAGGAAGACCCACAAGAGTAGCTTCTCTTCCACAGTCAGGCATTGAGAGGCTGTGAAGGAAATTTGAAACAATGTCTCCAAGTTTTGCCAAGATTACTCAGTGGAATCACTTGTTGCCAGATGCTCATGCTGAATGAAGGAGAACAGCAACCACTGCGGTGGGAATTAGTTTTCTGAAACTGCTCGAAGCCATTTATCAGTCCAATTGTTTTAGGACATTATTAATACTCTGTGGACTGTTCTACAGTTTGAATGACAAACAAGCAGGTAGAAGTTATATTTATGAGGGAAGTGCTTCACCTTGTTCTGTTAGCTGTGGGAATGCATACAGCATCTTCTACTTGGGATTTCAGCGTAGCTGGGGAAAAAGGGATTGTAGCACAGATCGTGGGATCGGAGTAAAAAATTTGGTCTGTATTTCCCAAGCAGTAGCTCCTGGAAGTGATATGCAGCTTGTGGCTAGGAATGGAGCCATAACCCTGTCCATGACTGCATGTGAGGCTCTGCAGTGAGTTCAGAAAGACCTCAGCCAGATGTGAGCCTTCAAAGCCTCTGCTCATGGCACTGGTTTCCAAACCATAGCAGAACCTCTTACTTTTTTTTTCTTCCTCTTGGAAGAGGGGAATACTTGGTTGAGTGTTTTGGTGTTGTTTTGAATGTATTGTGCTCTTAGTTTTTATGCAGTCGTGGAATTAGTAATAAGCCAGGTGTTGCTTGTGTTTCATGGATAATGTATCCAACCCAAGAATCCAGGGACCCTACAAACAGACTATTCCTCTTCTTCCAGCTGTTCTTTTTGGCAGTAGCATGAGCTGAAAAGTTTTCATGAATTAAAGATTCACGACTGAGTATGAAGTTATCTGCTGATCACACCTCTTTGAGAAATTAGTTAATAAAGTGACAATCTAGCACTATATTCATTAAGTATATTTAATTGCTCCAATGGTAGGTTCTGCTGGGACGAATCTAACATCCTTTCTGGAGTCTGGTTTGTTGATTATTGTATGACCCAGTTGGCAGCAAGCCTGCCCTATGAGGCACAGGACAATAATATGCTGCACAGCTATTTTGCTAAGCAGTTGAAATACAGTGCCAGCATTATTTGGGCAGATACATCTTTGATAACCTATTGCTGCCAAGTTGCACAATTAAAAAAAACAACTTTTTTCCATCGTAAAACTTTCCTCTATTGTTCATCAGCAAGCTGAGCCAGAGGAGCTGTGCTTCTGCTGAGATTTAAGGGAAAGTTTCTAGTTAAGGTGTCAGTACATCCTGTTGCTCACTAGCAAATCTGCTTATTTTGAAGTTTTCCATACTATACTAGATCTCTTAGGATTTGCTGAAAATGCAGCATACTTTCAGCAAATTCACACTGGGGTTTCAAACTTATTTAAAAGTTATTTTCATGAATCTGCAAAAACTAAAACACCACTTGTAGGTATCCTCTAAGATAATCTTATTTTTTAGGTCTGGTCTCTGCCATGTGATGATCTAGCTGCAGGAAACAAGCACTTCTTCACCAGTCTCAGAATGGCTAAAAACTTGCTCTTTCACAAAAATAGGAATCTGGCAGACTTCAAATACAAACCAGTCTCTTTGTGGAGACTTACTGCAGGCCCTCGCATACACTGGTTTTTGTTCTGCAAAGTTAAGTCAGTCACCTGGTATGGTTAGTCTGATTTTTCTTTCCTCTGTTTAAATTTCTCTGTTGTTTGAACTCTGCCTGAAAAGTAGACTGGCACATGTTCTCTTATTTTTCAGATCGGTCATGCCAGCTATGCATAAAAGAGCTGGAGCAAAAGCATTCCATATCCGTTAAGTGTTTTATTTTCCAGACTAAAAACTGAATACTTGCAGCTTGTATGTCATTATATGCTTGTCATTCCTAATTACTTTCTGGCATGTTCCTGGGTGTTTTGTAGACAGGAAAATGCATTTGATTATTTTTTTGTGATGCTAGGCTAGCAAAAAAAAAAAACCAAAAAACAAAACATCCCACCAGAAAAAAAAAGAAAGACTTCTACAAAAAAGCCAGAAAGAGACTTTTTACAAAGGCAGGCGGGGATAGGGCAAGGGAGAATGCCTCTAAAATGAAAGAGAAGAGGTTTAGATTAGATATTCGGGAGAAATTTTTCGCCGGGACAGTGGTGAGGCACTGAAATAGGTTGCCCAGAAAGGTGGTAGAAGCCCCATCTCTGAAAATATTCAAGACTGGTTTGGACAGGGCTTTGAGAAACCTGGTCTAGTGAAAGTTGTCCCTGCCCATGGCAGCAGGGTGGGAACTGTAAGACCTTTAAGGTTCCCTGCAGCCCAAACCATTCTGTGAGGTAGAAAACTGCTCGGAGAAAGAATTTGTGGACAAAATAACATCTTCCTTTCTGAAAGAGTAACTTGCTTTGTCTCTTTACTATCAGTAAGTATATTGTCTTGAAGGAATAAAACTATTGCATTTCATAACTGGAAATTAATCATCAAGCGTGTTGTTATTTTCAAAGCATGCAAGTATGTGATTTTCCCCTGCAGGTATTTTGTATACTGTGGCGTGTTTTACCAAAGGAAAACATTGTATTTGCATATCAGATTTCATACGCACAAATTCATAAATGTGTAGAGAAGCAGATTTGCCGTTCTGACCCTTCAGATAGGCTACCAGGTGAGCTACAATACCTCACCTAAGGCTGGTGGTAAGTAGAAACTGCACCAGTGAAGAAAAGAGTTTCCCAGCCAGCATTTCCTTCGCGTCTTTAGATTTTGTTCTTTCTTGATAGTCACCTGACAGCTTGAGTACTCTAGCAATTTGCTGGTGTATAGGGAAGCCTGTTGTCTCCTAAAAGAGCTGTTGTTCCTCAGTCTGAATGTAAATCCTCAGTCAGTGAAATTAAGAGTCACTCAGCTTTGTGGGACATGTGTCAATACACAGGCTGCATAGAATAGATACAAATGTGACATACGTTCAAAGGCTGTGGCTGCAAATTAAAGATTGAATAACTAGGGTGGCTCTCATCTCTCTGCCGTGAGGGCTGCAGCGCAGGCGGTGTGAGCTGCACCCCTGACTGGGAGCTCAGTTTTCACTGGGCTGATGCAATTTGTCCCACAACTGCCTGGTACCAAGAGAGATTGGGAGACTGTGGCAGGGGCCTGCCTTGTCACCAGGAAGGGCTAGTCAGGTCCTTTTAGCAGCAGCCCACAACAAGGTTGGTTTTGGCCAGGCACAAAGCTGCATTTGTCAGCCCTGTGTACCAGCCAGCACACGGGAAATGTGACCTAATGATAGCTCGTCTCTGTGGGTGGTCTCCAAAGTTTGTTAAAGTTGCTAAAGAGAACTCACATGATGTAGTATTAAGTACCTCCACTAGATCACAGAATTACTAATTTGCCTTCTGTAAAGACTCAACAGACCGTGAGAAGTGTAAGGCCACCTCAGTTTAGTGCCTGCTTTTCAGTGGTATCTGCTGAATTTTGCTGTCTGCTGTGATAAACAGGAGCAAACACTGTTGCCTCGGGTGACAATAATTTATTACTTATACAGTGCCACAGCCATCGTTTGCAATTCAGTCAGTTATGCTTAACAAATATGAAGATACTTGCCCTGGAGAACTGGCAGGCAGCATTCAGGAATAGCGGAATAATTTATGGTGCTGCACAAAACAAATACAGTCACCTGTGGCTGTTCCTCAGGGTGAATACTTGTGCTTTTAATATGTTTTTTGTAGATCATATTCCTAATCTAATGATTCCCAATATTAGTTGCTTCTTTTTACTTTGCTAAAATAGCTGTAGGAGAATATTTTTCTGAAATCTGAGGTTTTAAAGGAATTTTGAATATAGCTTGATGAAATATGACAGTGCAAGGATTCTGGAATTTTTAACTTACAGTGAAAATAATTAGTCTCTTCTATGCAATGACGTGTATAACCTTTTCACTATAAGCTTGCCATTGACTAGACGAAATGAATAGTAATTTTTCTGGAAAAACAAATGTTTCCAAGAAATCAAGCCAGTTCCTACTTCTGGCTTGAATTAGAGTAACAGTTTCATCTCTCAGAAGTAGCTATGACTGTATAACTCATAAATACTGGACTGGATAAACACATTTAAAAGAAAAGCTTTTCAGTCTGAAGGCTTATTTTAATGAGTTAAAAAACAGCTAAACTAAAATAATTTCAAATAAATTCAGATACGTTCAAATAATTTCAAGCGCTTTCATACAAATAAAAATATATTGTCTGTTGCATAAAATGATATAAATTCACTAGAAATAAAAATTTCAGTCTTACTGTACAATTATACATCAATATGAATGAAGCCAACTGAATTTTTTTCATGTCACCTGAAGGGTCTGTTACTAAACTGATTTTTGCTGCCAGGCTAACTGCTGTCAGTTGCTTCTTATAAAGAAGGGTTTTACAATGTTCATGAAGATATTAAAATGCCTTGAAAAAGACATGAAATGATTACTTACTCATGCAAGGTATTGATTGTGCAAGATAATATTCTTGGGCAAGGATTATGGTAGACATAAGGTTGCTGCTGCTGCTGGTGCCGTGGTGAGCACTGAGTGGACGCACCTCTGTCCTTTGGAGAGTGTGCAGTGTGTGTAGGAAGCTGTTGCCTCTCCTGTTGGTGGGTCAGCAGAGCCTGTCAGCACCTCCAAGTGAGTTCCACAGGGTCTGCTACAGGGTTGTTTTGTTTTTCTTTATTACCTAGCTGGGAAGTTACTGGGAAAGAACTTTTCCACCACCAAGTATGGTTTCCAGGCTGCAGGGCTTTGGGCTCACCTGCCCTTTCCTTGCTCCCTCACAAGTCTTGCATCTCCTCTGTAAACAAATTGTCAGTCTAAAACTTTCTCCGCTGGTCAGGTTTTCTGAACATTTTATCTTCGTTACCCTCTTTGGCACAGTCTTTCATTTGGCAGCAGTATTGGAAGGGAGAAGCCCTCTAACATGTGCTGTTCCCATTAATGCACTACAGAATTCCAGGTGCCTGTGAGACAATGGCATTTTTTCATCAACTTTTTTTTCCATTTGATTTCCACTGGTTTGGGGTTTTTTCCCTCTTCTTGCAAAACTGCTTCCTAGCCTGTAACTCTTTACACTACATTGGTCGGTGGTACAATGTGACACTGACATCTAATCTTGTAATACAGCAATGAGAAAAGTTTATTGGATCATGAGAAATCCCTAGATGTGATCAGTTTTTTGTTTGCTCTTTTCTGTTTGTTTTTTTTCTTTTTTTTTTTTTTTTTTTTTTTTGTTCAGATGCTGCCCAAAGAAGTTTTTGAAGTTTCAGACTGAAAATTGCCTTAGTGAAACACACAACATCCATCTTGATTTCCAGATTAGGGGTGGGCATGACAGGATTTGCTCTGGATTTTGGACAAGTCCCACACTACCTTAGCGTGACATTGGTGCCCTGCTGCTCTCCTTTGTCAGAGCCAACACTCAAAGTCCTGTTTGGTTTTTGGTGTATAAAGATCCTGGCTCTGCTCTGTTCGTGGACTAAGGTGGTAACTGCAGTGGCCAAGCCAAGCATCGGACAGTACAGCTTCCCTTTGGATCCTAACCGCTACTTACAAAACTTTGCAAACACAGCTCCTAAGCTGGCAGGCTGCTTGTCTTCAGCTACAGGGAGAGCCCTCATAAAAGCTTTCACTCTCCCTGAGGTCTGTTGCAAAATGAGAATGTTCCCTTTCTCTTTGGCATCAACTCAGGTTTGTAAACTTTGATAACAAAGGAAATACCAAGTTCATATTCCAAAATACTTGGAATCTGGTTGTTGATTTTTGGGTACACAGGGCTGTTTCTCTCACACAGCATAGTTTTGCCTTGAAAATTCTGACTGATCCCTTTACACATTTTCTTGTTTATTCTGTCAGAGAGCTTATTCCTGGAAGATTTAATATGAGCAGTTTCCAAACTGTGCTGAGGGTGATTGCTCTCTCTTGCTGTGAAAGTACTTGGTGGGATGCATAGTGGACATTTTCCACGCGTCTGAATTTTTAGGTCCGTGGATGGGAATATTCACACTACCGGAGACAAAGAATGAATGGGGTGCATACCTAGAGATGGAGATGGGCAGGTAGCACATGGGTATGATGTTCAGCTGGGAGTTCTGACTGTGGGGCAAGTGGAAAGGGGTGGTATCTGGGAGAGGCTGCAGCAGGTAAGGCTTGCCAGGGGTCACCTACTGACCTTCATCCACTCGCCTTGGGACCAGATTGCCCCCCTTTTCCCCAGCCTTTCTCCTTCTCCTGGACATCCCAGCTTCTTTTTTCCTTTGAAGTTGACCATGACTGCCTGTGTATTGAAAGGTGAGCTTCCATTGAGCAGCCTGCTTGCTCATCTTAATACAGGTGCTGGAGTATTTTATTTTTTAATTGTTATTTTCATGCATTTAGGGGATGAGAAGGACAAAAGTGCTGGGTTATAAGGACTGGTTTACAGTGACTTTGAAGATGGGCCTGTTCTGTATTGAAGAATAATGTTTTTTCCTTGTACAGCATTAATCACTTTGCATTGCATTTCCACTATGACAGCTCAGATATAATTACTGCTCACCATGGGCTACTTAAATTAGCACTGTATATTCCTGTAAACCTTTTAACCTGCTAAATGAAGAGAACACATGGAGAAAGTTAATGCTGTTTATATTTAAATAAAAAGTTGCAAACCAGGCAGGAGGGAAGAGTGTTTTTGTGTACAATGTTGCCCTTTATGTTCAACTACTGGAGGGAAGCCTGGTGGCTTTTTGAGAGATTATGGATATGAGATTCTGCTAAAGCAAATTGACTGTAATAAACGGGTTGTTTTTTGAAAAGGGCATTGTCAACTTGAATATTGTGACATTCAGTAATCTTAATGCCTCATGGAGGGGTATAGCCTCTCTTCTCATTGGTACTGTTTATTTATTGATATTGTCATATTTGGAGGGAGCTGGGTGCTGAAAAGAGGTGATTGCATGTAACAAGGTTCATTCTGTTTGTTTTACTCCCTATTTAACTCCATGTCCATTTAGAACCTTGCTAGAGATTCGATCTTACATATGGTGCTATAAAATGCTGAAAAGCATTTAATTTTTAGAGAGGTGCAATATGCCTTTCTCTTGCTTTTAATGAAATTTTGTAGCCTTCAGTGTTGCCTACAGGATTTTGCAAATGTAAATCCTAAAGGCTGAGGCCCCAGAAGAAATAAGAAAGCTCATGTTTAAGCACAACTTTAAGCCAGCCTCTTGAATGCTGAATGCCTGTGGTAAGCTTGGCAAGTCAACTAACTTCTTAATACAATCCCATTCACTGTATTTGGTGTATGAATACCTCAGCTATTTAACAACAAGAGTAGAAACACCATCTTTCTCTACATCTTCTTTCTCAGCCTGTGAGCAAACTGACATACATGTATATATGGTGTATATTAGTTGCTTTCTCAAGGTGGACACTACTTAGGTCCCGATCCTGCAGTGCAATTTTTAAGCATAAGCCAGTGTCGAAATCACTGGTGCAGGATGAGAACATATGCACCTCTGTGAAAAGGGCTTATTTCGTGTCTGGGCAGTGTTGAGGGAGAACAACAAGGCACATTTTACCATGGGAATAATGGACAAACTGTTTCAAGTGCAGGGAAGGGACAGGAGCAAAACTACTATATAGGACTGAGTCAACCTTGCTTAAAAACATAGAAAATTACTTTTCATGTTAAAATAACCGGAAGTTGTGTTCACTTGCTGGAATTCTGTAGTTAAATTGTTATTTCAGGAGAGTGTGCTCCCAATTAATAGGATGTTACCCAAACCTTACCAAAGTATAGGGATTTTAGCATGTTTAGCTGTTTTTGATTATGATCTCAGGAGTGGGTCCTGAATACATGTAATTTTCCATCCAGTTGATGGAAGGCCACCCTGAAATAAAGGTATAGAATTTGCCTACTCTCTGTATTATCAGATTTTTATCAGCTAATTATTATTTATTTACCTGTGCACAAAGTGAGGTTTATTTACAAGGCTGAGATGGGGTTCTCCTCCCTGTCCTCAGGGTTACTACTGTTTTGTGTTTGCACGCACTGTACAGACATCAAGTTTTGAACCTTTGTCCCATGTTTCAGCATTAAGCTGCTTTTAAAAGTGAAGACACATCTTGCCCTCTATTCTTCCTGCTTTTCTTTAAGCAACAGTTAAACCATTTCAATGACACTCGATGCCACTTATCATTGGGAGATAGATGAACACTGAGCTGGGAAAGAGTTTTGCCTTTTGCAATTTATTTGTCACTTCAGGGTGGTGACAAGTGGCCTTTAAGTAAAAGGAGAGACAATTATGTTTAATTCATTACAGTGGAGGATTTTTAAAGTCTTTTTAATTGTACTACTTAAGATGTTTTCCTCTCAAAAGAAACCGATATATTCATCTGTACATGTGTTTCATGTCTTAGTGCAAATACTAACAGCTTTTCAGAGCCTTCTCTTCTTTCAGGGAGTGGTGCTGTTTATCTCCTTGTCACCTATGGCTCATACTGTTGCACCCAAACCCAAATCCTTCAAATCTTGATTACCCAGAACAGAGGTTTGTTTTGTTTAATACATTTCCTTTGTGTCTTCAAGTCAAATGCAGCTACAGTGATATTTCTGTCTTTGTGTAACTTGCATGCTTTGTAATCATCAAAATATCAAAAGAGCAGGCTTTTCAAAAGCACATATGACTTAATAAATGTGTTTCTGATGTTTGTATCTACTGGAAGAGGCATTTAGAGAAGGGAGGAGAAGGATTTATTGAGAAGTAACAAAATGACTCATCAGAAATACTTGTCCTCTTTTCTTTCCCGTGTGTGGCTATTTCCATCATAAACTGGAGTGATCAATGTCTGTCTGAATGGAATTGAGGAGATAGCTCTCAGAAGGTGAAATATTTTGTCATTTTTAACCTTCCTTCACTACATTTATACCTGCTAAAGTCTGAAAGAGTTTAGTAGCTCTGAAGAATGTTTGTCTAGTTTACAGTGATCCTTTATGATGTCTTTTTCTAAGGGGAAAAAAAAACAAGAAGAAAAATGGAGGAAAAAAGAAGAAAAATGGAGAAAAAAGAAGAAAAATTGAAAATTTTCGTTTCTGAAATTCCTAACATGAATGTGTTTATCCCACACTAGATGGTAAAGATAGACTCCCTCTGACTATTAAAGTTGCTCTCCATTAAGAAGTGTGCGTACTGCACTTAATGAAGCAGCACTTAGCTTTGCTAACATCATTCTGGAGCAGTACAGAGGTTCTTTTAACACATGGGTGGATTCCCAGAACTCTTGCTTTGTAAATAATGTCTGTTCCCAGTGAGCCCTAGTTGATAATGACTGTTAATGTAATACCTGCTGGCTACGCCTGGTCTTTACTGAAAGAGCTCTTTGAAACTTATTTATTGATTGCTGCAATCAGTTTAGTTTAAAAAAAAGAAACAAAGAAATAAAACCACCAAAAAAAACCAGACAATAATTTGGTCTCACTTTTCTGATAATTGTTTTTCTTATTTGATGGAGTGAGTGATAGTAAAGTCTCAAAACCCTTGTCTGCCTTTTTACTTGTAAAGCATTTGGTGGTTTTGATTATGATCTCAGGAGTGGGTCCTGAATACATGTAATTTTCCATCCAGTTGATGGAAGGCCACCCTGAAATAAAGGTATAGAATTTGCCTACTCTCTGTATTATCAGATTTTTATCAGCTAATTATTATTTATTTACCTGTGCACAAAGTGAGGTTTATTTACAAGGCTGAGATGGGGTTCTCCTCCCTGTCCTCAGGGTTACTACTGTTTTGTGTTTGCACGCACTGTACAGACATCAAGTTTTGAACCTTTGTCCCATGGTACAGACCATGGCCAGCTCTGCTGCTGTCTGCAAAAGGGATGGGAGTTGTGCTTTTGTGCTTCTGACTTTTAGTGTTCCCTTAGAGGTTTGGATTTGATTGCCATTATCAGAGAATGGATAATACTGGACATAAATCATCCAGTGGTGACATTCACATCATATTTTCCTCTTCCCTATCTCCCTTTGTGTACCTTTCAGGAATTAGATTTTTAGTGCTGAATTACTTAATGGTTGCAAAGTGATCAGCTTATGAAGGGATATCTGTATTTGTTTTCCTTTTATGTATTTTTACTTCAAAAGTGATTTAGTTATCATTTTATGTGACTTGCACTAACTGATGTAGAAATGTCTAGTGGGAGGTAAGATTTGCTTCAAATGGCCTGAGAAATAGTAAGCTGTAAAAGAATGCATGAAAAAGAATTAATTGCTGATTTTTAGTAAAGGTTTAATTAATAAATAATTATTATTTTCTCTTTATTGCTGGGTGGTTTTTGCTCTCTATTTTTCACTGCATTTTAGACTAACTTTTAGTATGTATGTCACAGTTTTATCTGGCACTACACCAAGAAGGAAGACAAATACCCTATGGCAAATTGGAAAAATAGCTATAAAATCTAGCAGGATATTTTAGCTGAGGTAACTTAAGTAACATTTTGTTGAGAACTAGGTTCTGATTTTGATATGTCCCTCTAAGGGTTTGTGTGTGCTTGGAGACTCGTTTATGCCCTTCTGCACTTCATGCATCTCACGTATAGTTTGGCTGGGCAGTTGTGCTCTGAATCTTTTGTTACAAGTTTATCAAGCCAGTTGGCACAGTCTGTCAGCCCTGGGTCTGAAATGGACTGTTCTTGTTCTGACATCTGTAGTCATAAAACCAGCAAAGCAAATGTACAGCACACTTTCATTTTACCATTACTCTGTACAAATAATAACCATTACTAAGCATTTCTTTCCCAGCCGTTATTACAGCCTAACATTTGGTATATACTATATTTGGTGAGAAATGTTATTAGTTTAAAATCCCCTCCTTTACAGAAATATATACTTCAAATATAATAGAAAATTTAAAGTGTTTTGTAGCTCTTTTGAACATCCAACTGTATGGTAAACAGTTTTGAGCTTAGGGATATTGTAGACTGTTGAAAAGCCTGTTGTTTTTTTT
>WEIT01033533.1:0-13164 GCA_013389985.1 Dryoscopus gambensis
TAATCATGCTGCCATAGATGTCTGTGTACTTTAAATTTACTGGCTTAAACAGACGAGTTTTAGGCTATATTGTATTTGATGGGGTTTGTCCACAATTTTGAAGAGTAATGCAATCGTGTACCTTATATTTCCTGAGGCAGCTGATGTATAAAGCTACAGTCTGCACAGCTTAGGATTTACCACTAAACAGTGTACATTTGGAAGACATCTTAGGTTGTTTGGAGCACTGCAGTTCTAAGTGTTACAGTTTGGCGGGACTATCTAGCTTATATAGTATACTAGAACCTTGAAGTACATGCTTGAAAGTTTTTATTTCGTGTGGATTGCATTTATTTGTTTTGGCAAGTCATTGGCTTCAAAATGGCACTTCAATTCCTTAGTCAAATAGGAAAGGATGAATAAAAATGCATCCCATAAAAGCAACTATTTAACTGCATTACATTTTTTTATTTTGAACCTTGAGTGCAATTTAGCCATCCAGGAAGTTTGTCTTGCAAACATTTGTTCCAGTTGCTGCAGGAACCAAGCATAGTATTGGCTTGTAACATGTTGTAGCATACAACTTGCAGGGTGTTCTAATGAAAGCCTGAACCTCACTTCAGCAGGATTGCCCCTTTCCCTCCATACTTTTTCTTTGCACTGTTTGTATTACAAATTTAATTGCCACTAATTTGTTTTCATTATTCAAGCAATTAAGTTTGCATTGTTGATATTTGTAATAGTTGCTTCAAGGTTGTGCTGAGTAATTAGAAAGTAGTGACTTAAATATTTGAAAGGGAAGAGGGTATTTATTATGCATACTGTGAACTGCATTGACATCCCAAGTTTCAGATGCAGCATATGGAGTTTTCTTTACAGCATTGTAATGAAGATTGCTTTGAAGTGTTTATGCAATAGCACATTTACCATATTAAAAACAAATTAGTTTAGCACAGTGGACAAAAGTAAAGATAATTTTGTAATCAGTTCTTAACTTAAACATCTGAAATATTTAACTTTAGTAAGTACACAGTAAATAAGGGGTAGCCTTGGCCCTGTGTTGTATTCTTGACATTTTTACCCAAGTTCTCAGCTTCTTACTGCTGTGTTTTGTGCTGAACTTTGTACCTTGTTTCTTTTGTTTATGAATCAACCCATTTTAGTAATTTTGTAGAATTCTGGCCATAATCTTCCATTGTTATACATTCAAGTTTATCTGTGGGTTTACAGTGAGTGGCTGGTCTGTATAAAAATCATACAAAGATGACTGAATGCTTATACCAGTTGCACTTAAATGAACATGCCCATTTTCATTAGCTGATGCAGTAATATACTCAGTTTATCTATGCATTGCTGGGCTCTTAATGTAGGCAGAGACTTGTCTAAGGCTTGGGTTGTCNGGCTTGGGTTGTCAGCAAGTTGAATGGACACTTTAGTTATTTAATAAAGACTTTGACCAAAATTCAGAAAATGATATGAGAGAAAAATGATTTCCGGGTAGTCAATATAAATGCTGATCTTATTTAGCCTGTTGGCTAGCTAGGCTGGTATCGTTTACTTTTAATTCCTTGTTAAAATGAGGCAATAATTTGCAAGATTTCATAAATATGTAAATTCTTCATATCTTTTTAGATATCTCTTTCAATATTTTCTGACTACTTCTGTGTATAGTAACATTTTTGTGCATGCTTGATGTGACATTCATAAATTTGTACCACTATGACTTTATCCATGTAAAATAGCTATTTATTGAATTTTTCATTTAGAAGCTGGATTTAATTATTTTTCTCTCAGTTGAAACATTTAAAATGGAGAACTTGTTACTGTTTATTAAAAGAATTGTCTTTTGAAAGTCAGCATGAANCTGGTGCTGTGATTATAGCAATACCACAGTTGGTCACACGTCATCTTCCCATGCTAAGTTCTTAAGTGTTTAGTCTTCCTCTTGCAATGGTCAAACTGCTGAATTTACTTGAAGGATGTACAATACTGTTTGAAGAATATGAAATTGTGTACAATTAGGTCAGTGAATTGTGCAATTGAAACTGAGAGTCAAAAATATAGGAAAACTTCAGTTCAAGTAGAACATAGTGATACTACTTAATTTAACCAAAGTCTCGAATGAGTATTTCAACTTTGAATGTAAACAAGTGGGATAAACTGACCAACAGGGACACTATTGCCCAGCGTTACAAGCACATTGTCTACAGACAGGGAAATAAAATACGGTGATTTGTAAGATAATGACAAGGTTACTATTTTTATTATTCCTATTTTTCATTGAAAGAAGGAGGAAGATGCTATCAATTATACAATAAAGTAGGACTGGTTATAGTCTTCCTAATAAAACAGAGATTCCAGTTATTCTCAGTTCAAAGTAACTACCCTGTGCATAACAATAAATCAAGTGACAATCGGAACATGTTTTAGTATCAGATGTTCAAGAGGAAGTCGCTGTTGTTGCATTGGTTTTAATATTTGTACATAAACACTGATTTTTTTGAGCATTATTTTGTATTTGTTGTACTTTAATACCTGGTGTACAGTTCCAGAAATAAATGTCTGGAAACCTTTCTTTACTTGTAAAGCTCTTCATGCATCTGCACTGTGCTTGCTACTACATTTCCAGAGATATTTAGCAATAACTCTGAATGCACTTTAAGAACTCTGGGTACCACCAAAGCCCATACTACCACAGACCTGATGCTGCACAGAGGAGTGAAAAATGGAGCATGCAGTTATGCAGTTAGCTACTGAGTAATGGTTTCCCTCAGACTTTTGAAATATTACGGCTTAAGTATAGCAAATCTCAGATGGACTTAAATATAGCTTCAAAGTAACACATGGCAGCAGTGTCACCCAAGTGTTCAAACTACACTGTAAGCTGTGGGGAACACATACCTGTTCTGTGGGGGAAGAAAATTCGCCCCAATTTGCAAATCCATGTCAAACTGGGTTACAGCTGTGAATACAAAAATTTTACTTGGCTTAGGCCAAGTTGAAATGTTGAAATGCTTTTTTGCCCTGATTCTCCTGTCCTTCAAGACAAGAAGCGCAGATTTTGGACCCTGAAAAGCTGTAAGATCTTACATACCAATTGTGTCAAATGCCAGGTGGAGTTAGTGGAGTTCTTTCCTAGACTCAGCATGCTTGTTTTTACAGTGGCTGGCACGGTAAATCTTCAGGTAAAGAATTTTGATATAATTCTGAACAGCAAAAGTTGTAATTTGCCAAGTAATGAGCTTTGCTTCCCCTGATGAAGAGATACAAGGGTGTTTTTCTAATGATGGTCAAGAAAATCTGCAGAACAAAATACCTATCCAAAACAGTTACAAGCTACACCTCCCTTTTTTATTAGTTGTTTAGCATAAGGATTGATATTAGAATATGAAATGACTGACCCCATCTAGTTCTTGTTTTGATGCAACTAATTGTTAGCCTTGCAGTGCTGGAGTCTTAAAAATGGTTGTAGTCAAGTATATGTGTATTTAATGTAAACTTCTCCCCTCAGTTTCTTAACTTACACTTCCATTGAGGTAGGAAACAGCTTCTACCACTAAAAAGGTAAGCTGAAGTCCTTATGGTGCTTAGGCAACAAATAGCCAAGTCATAGAATCATAGACAATGCTAGTTGGAAGGGACCCATCAGGATCATCAAAGTCCATCTCTGGCCCTGCACACAATACCCCAGGAGTCACACGATGTGCCCAAGAGCATTGTCCAAATACTTCTTGAACTCTGTCAGGCTTGGGGCTGGGACTACTTCCCTGGGGAGCCTGTTCCAGTGCCCAACCACCCTCTGGGTGAAGAACCTTTTCCTAATACCCAACCTAAACCTCCCCTGGCACAGCTCCAGGCCATTCCCTTGGGTCATGTCACTGGTCATGAGAGTGAAGAGATCAGTGCCTGCCCCTCCTCTTCCCCTCCTGGAGATGCTGAAGACCAGAGCAAGGTTCCCCCTCAGTCTTCTCCAGGCTGAACAGATCAAGTGACCTCAGCTGCTCCTCATACAGCTTCCCCTCCAGACTCTTCAACATGCTCATGGCCCTCCTCTGGATGTTTTCTGTAAATGTTGTTCCTATACTATGGCACCCAAAACTGCTCCCAGCACTCGAGGTGAGGCCACCCCAGTGCAGAGCAGAGGGAACAATCCCCTCCCTTGCCCGGCTGGCGATGCTGTGCCTGATGCCCCCCAGGACACGCTTGGCCCTCCTGGCTGCCAGGGCACTGCTGGCTCACGTTCACCTTNTGGAGTCCTGCAGAAGCCCACCTGTGACAGGTCACAGGTCATACATTCAGTCTGATGTCACAGTCTGATGTCACCCCAGTCACTGTAACGCTTTGTGCCTGACCCGTGAGCCAGCTGCTCACCCATTACAGGATGTGTTTGTCCAGCTGTGAGCTGGACATTTTCTCCTGAAGGATACAGTGACACACNCCTTAAGGGAGGCCTCCAAATTCAGCTCCTCCAAACTGAGCATAATCAGCAAACTTACTTTGTATTCCTTTTCGTCCTCTGTCTGAGTCATATATGAAGACGTCAAAGAGCACAGGCCGGAGGATGGAGTCCTGCAGAAGCCCACCTGTGACAGGTCACAGGTCATACATTCAGTCTGATGTCACAGTCTGATGTCACCCCAGTCACTGTAACGCTTTGTGCCTGACCCGTGAGCCAGCTGCTCACCCATTACAGGATGTGTTTGTCCAGCTGTGAGCTGGACATTTTCNGGAAGTGAGACTGACAGAACTGTAGTTTCTAGGTACTCCTTGCCCTTCCTGAAAATCAGGACATTTGCCAACTTCCCGCTCTTGCCCTGCAGAATGGCTCAGTCCTTTAAGGTGGCAGAACACTATCACACCCTCTTACTGCAGTTCCTGACACAGCTTCCTGTGTTGCCAGGTGAACTCCAGAACCGGCAGAGGGAGGAGCAGGCAGCAGGGAGCAAACCAGCCTGGCAGGCAGTGAGACGTCCAGCAAGTACAGCATCACCTTCATGTGCAAAAGAGAACAGTCTGAAAGCCCAGCTTTGTAAGACCCAGGGAGTCAAATCAGCAAGTCTTGACACCACCTATGGGGTTCCTGCTCTCTTGCTCACTCTGGCTGCTCTATGAGTTGCTTCAATATCTCACTGCAATAGAAGAGAACAAAACAGGATAGAAAGCCTGGGGGGGTGGTGGTGTTACTGTGCTTAGCAAGTCAGATCAGCTCATGGGAGGGTCTGCTGAGCAGCAGCCAGGAACAGCAGCTTTAAGAGCAAGGGAAAAGGGACAAACAAGCAGCAGCACACACAGTCACACCTTTCCTGCTCTCCTCCTTCCAGAGTGCCATGGGAGGTGCCTGGGGAACTACAGCTCCTACACTAGGAATACTGCGTGTGCCCTTGATGTCCAGCTTCCTCCACAGACCAAGAGGCGCCAATAACCTCCCAGAGAGCGGGGGAGAAGGGTCAGCTCAGGAGAAAAGGGATCCTGAGAGTCATGGTGGATGACCACCCTCTTAAGACTGGTGATCACTGCTCTGGTCCCTTATCAATCCACAAGGAATGTCACTAGAAGTCACCCCGTGCCCCAAGCATCACCATAAAACTTGCAGAACCCATGCAGAGCCAGATGCCACTATCTCAGAGCTCTGCTAGTTAACTTCTGCTGAAATAGCCAGGCCCCATGGCAGTGAAGGACTTCTAAAGGAATGTGACAGGCAAGGTTCAGGCTTGGCAGCAGCCCAAGTAATGGAGACACCACAAAGCTTTGAATTCTGAAAAGGAGACGATGCCTCAGCAGCTAAGCAGGGTCACTCTGGCTGCCCTAACCACTTATGCCCCAGTTCATAAGAGCACTCTGTTACCAAGCTCCTCCTCTCCCAGGAGCTTATGCCAACCACAAATTCATTGGGAGGCTTGCTTGGACTTTTGCATTGAACATTGGTTTCATCTTTCTGAGGGCAGTTTGCAGACAGCAGGAAAAACTAATGTGAGAACAGTTGGCCCTCTTTATATGAGAAACTCATTAAAAAATATACTGCAATGTTGGTTGGCATTGTTTCCTCCAGCTACAGTGCACCATGAAGTCCTCCTATGGAACAAAAGCAATGAAAGTTGCCACATGCCAAGATCAGTGAATCACTGAAATCAGGACAGGACGCATGTTTCCTCCTAACCCAGGACAGGCACAGCCAAGCCAGTGGCTCAAGATGACCTCAGAATGATAACGCAGGATGCAGGCACAGCTGAGGGGTCCATCAGCATGGTTCCAAAACGGCCTTCAACTGTCTGCACTGTTGTGTTTTTTAGAAGCAAGCTGATACCAAAGGGGTCAACTTCAAGGATACCAGAACAAGACACAGTAACTACTGTCAGCTATGAGGATTAGCATTATATGTTATTATACAATCCAAGAGGAAAGTCATTTTTATGAGCTGTGTCCATTTTAAGCACAGGAAATTAAATGGAAAAATATTGTAACAGTCCCAGTTACAGACAACTGTGCAATGGAGTAGATTAAATGACATGTCTGGAACTTAGGTTTTAATTTTATGAGCTACCTTATGGACAGCTGAACACCAATATCAACAACAGAAATACCAACAACAACAGACAGCTGAGAACCTTATGATGTAAATGGTTAAACCTTCATCTGTGCATTGAGTGTGGACTATTTTCAGAGAAATTCAAGCCTACAGCTTGCTCTCTGGATGGTAAAACTACAGCTCTCCCTTACACAAAAACGATGATGAAGCTTGAAGTACAGGCACCCTACATACTTTATTGACACAGATTTCTTCTGTCTTGAATCTATCAATTCAGCTGACAACAGTGTAGTAATTTGAAAAAAGTTCTTCTCCTTGCATGATGTCTCTGAGAGTGACAAGAACTACACACCTCAGGTGGCTGTAAAAGAAGAAGCAAAACACGTAAAAGTGAACTGTTATATCCTCCTTTGAATTGTTTTTAATTCTTCATTTCAAGAAGCTAAACCACTGGCCTTGTCTAGATTAGTTTAGTGAGTAATACGCATAATGCAGGGCAGGAAACATGGAAAAACAACACTGGAATACAGACAGCAAATATAAGCAAAACCAGTATTATTACCATAAAAACCACAGCCTATGTGGGTATGCAAAAAATGTTTCCACTTAATTGTTCCACACAATCATTCAGAGATGAAAAGAATTAGTCAGGACTGCAAGAGACGCACTGAGACAGGAGAAAAAGCTACAGCAAAGTTGATGCAGCAGAAGCCACTCCTGTGGACACGCCTGTCGCAGGCGCTGGCTGGCTAAAGCGTCTCTCCTAAGGCCCACCACCACCCAGGACAAAAGCTCTGAAGTGCACCAGAGACTGCTGCCATCTGCAGCAACGTGTCAATTACCCATGAACTGCAAGCTGAAATCAGGGGCTGGCAGGCAGTTTCTCACAGAGATACACAGAAACCCACCCCTCTAAAGTTCCTTTTAGTAAAATGACCATGCTCTAAAGCTGAAGTGCCTGTTCCAGGAAGGAGAGCACATGCCTCCTATACTGATGAACCAGGAAGTGGAGAACAGCATCAACCCAAGTCTCTACTACTAAAAATTTAGTGTGAGGCCATTTTGAAACATACAAAACAACAAGGTAACTAAGTACTGAGAACTCTTCCATAAAACACATTAAGATCTAGAAACCAGATTATCTATGATGTCAGCATTGTATTCATCAGCATCAAAACAAGCACCTAGAAGCAGATGGGATCTTTTGTCTGGTGGCTGTACACTGGGAGATATGATGACTGGAAAACCGTATTTTTTTGGATGAAATCTTGTAAAAATACAAGATTCCAAGCAAGAGCAAAATTCCCCTTTCCTGAAGCGGTCCCATAGCTTATATGCTTTCACACTTCAAGTACAGCATCCAGGCTTCCTGAGAATTTAGTCCTACTGCTTATTTTATTAGCATTTATTTAATTATCTGCAGATCCCAAGTGCATCTTTAACCTTGATTCAACAAATTTGAAGTTTCATCAGAAAAGCCATTTTTCCCATATGCACCACAGCTTTCTCCAATGAAATTTCAGAGTATTTAAGTAACTCCAGAATTACATTAAAAGCTCAGATGATCTGCTCTAAGATTCTTATACATTCTTGACATGAAGAGGATTATCTGAGAAAGATTTCCAAGTGTTTTAATTCCTGAAAAAAGGTGGACGTTCAGGTCATAACCAGGATGTTGTGATTTTACTAACTGCACTGTAAGTCCATGCCTTTATATTGCATAGTACTTCACTTGTCTCAATACAATTTTAGGTCTCTTCTTGCAAATTCATCTGCTGATTTGTCACATAAGCAACAGACATGAAGAACAGAGGGTAAGAAGCCTAAATCTGAATTACTTCAGAAGGGCTTTGACTGGTCAAGGCTGAAACAGATTTGAAATACGTAATGAAAAACCTCAGTACTGTAACACAAGCCAAGTACAACTAGTGCTTTATGGAATTCAGAAGAATTGCACTATAGTGCAACAACTGCTTGTAAAACTGTCTTCAGAGCTATGCTGTTTCATTTGTCAAACTGTGGAAAAATGAAGAGTCTTGTAATTAAAATTAAGTCTATTCAGAGACGTAACTCTCCCAATACAGTTGCACACTCGTGTAACTCATCTTCATATGGTTTGTCATTTTTTAACTGTGTCTGTCTTTTCTTTACACATGCAATATGCATCATACAAATCTACAAGCTCTTTCATTTGCTGCCAACCTCTCTATGTCATGGCTATAGACGATGTTTGGAAGGTATTGTTTCAGTTCTACTGGAAAATGTCCTGGTACATCAAATTCTTGGTAACACACGTTTGCTGCTTTTTCTAGGAATAAAAAAAAAAAGTTATTAGATAGGGCTTAAAGATGTGTAGAAACATCAAATGTACTGCTACAGGAGTACCAGATACTTCATCAAGCCTGAAAACCATTCCTCTGTTGGGAGGTGCTGCACTCCTCTGAAGCCCTGTTTTGAATTACGCAAGAGGCATGCAATCAGCTATAAGAGCTTTGCCCAATTATCAATATGTCTATGAAGAAGCACAACTCGCTTAGTGCCAGGGGTAGCTTACAGCACTGGCAAGTGTTCCAGAAACACAGTTATTTGCTTTTACAATTAAAAAATTACTGGAAAAAATTCTCCTGGTGGAAAACATGTCAGAAATATAGGCAGGGAGAAAATCACCGCTTACGTAGACACTGGACTTAGAAAAAGCATTTTCAAGGGACAGCCATGTATCTCCGTGCCAGTCAACCCTCGGTTTACTCCTCCAGCAACTTTCTGAATGCTGCTACCTGGAGGGAGGGCATCTTTAGTGTAATGCAGGCTATGAAAGCCACTTAGAAGCTGAGTATGGTATCAATTCAACTTTGTGCACAGTACAACTGTTACCATGAGTTACTAAAGATCAACGGTGAGACAGAATACACAGATCCCTTCTTCAGGTCCAGCAAGTGAGATTACACCAACGGTTTCCTAGATTTTGTGCATAAATATAAGGAAGTCTAAAAAAAATCTTAACAGTTCAAACTGAGCAGTGATAGAATCCTACTGTACATGTCACTGTGTGTAGTTTTCTCATGAAGCCTCCTGGAACCACACTGGGGAACTTGATCTGTAACTCTCTACTGTCACAGTCCGGTGGTACTTTGCCAGATATCGTTTCCCACCATTTCACTTTTTGGGGTGTGTGCTTTTCATTCTACATACCATGACGGAAACGAAACTGGGGGGTCAGTAAGAAGAGAACAAGCATATTTGAAGTGTTGCTGCAATGAAGGATTCCAACACACAGCTGTGACAAAAAGCCTCAGAAACTTTTTACCCCCCAAGTGCTTGTTTTAAACAGTACTACTGCCACTAAAGATCAATATCCTATTCTCTGTGTCACCTTCAAAGTAGTTTATATCCATAAAGCCAAACTTACACTTGGAAAATTTACCTGGCAACTTACCATGTGAGCAGTTGTTGACATACTGTCCCACTGCCAGTGGGTTTTGCAGGGTGGCTGTGAGCCAGCTCTCATCACTCATTTGAAAAGGGCCAAGTTGATCTCTCCTGCTGCAAGACCTGAAACGCCCAACAGCATTAGCACGGATTGTGGCTCCGTCGCCTAACAGGTTATCTTACTTCCTCTGCAGGAATGGCCAGTGGCTGCATAGAGCTGCCCAACCCACATGGGGTAGGGGGCATGTGCATAGACCAACACCTCCCACTACGCTATGGTGTCCTTCAGACTCTGGTGGAAGAACCTGCACAAAACTAGCACACACTCCCAGAAATCAACATCAAACGTTACCATTACAGAAGTATCAACACCTTTCATTCGCTTCTAAAAATACAAAGACTCATTACAATATTAGCTTCAAACTCATTCCAGAAATTAAAATCTGGTACTAGTAAGTATGAATATTAAAACTAGGTATTATATAATTTTGCTAGCTCTTTTCACGTCATAATTAAACACAAATTGCAACAAATTGTATTTCAAGGTAAGCCAATCAGTCCAGGTTAGCTGTGTCAGGGGAAGTTCAGACTGGGCCTTATGAAAAGATTCTTCACTGAGAGGGTGGCCGGTCACTGGGCTTCTCTGGGGAGCAGTCACAGCACCGAGTCTGTCACAGGCCAAGGAATGTGTACACAATGCTCCTAGTCATATGGTTTTAGGCAGTCCTGCAAGGAGCAGGGAGTTGGACTTGATGAACTGAACTAAGCAGGTTTGATTTAACAGCTCAGAAACATTTCAGTACTTTTATGCTACTTCCTGCTCTATTTTCTGTACAGGAAAGTCTCTGTACATCAAAATGCATCTCACTGGTGTCACAGATGAAGACACAAATACCTAATGGGTCACATCCAGCATCTCCCACCAGCATTACAATACGCACAGATGGATGACAATCACGTGCAACTCAGGGTAAGAAACAGGGAACTGAAGCAAGGAGTACCCCTGTTTTAAATCAGATGAGCAACACTCCTATTTCTTTTGCTTACCTGTACACTGATCTGGACAGTCCTTTATCATTCCCATCAATAAGGACACCATCAATGCACCTAAAAATAAAGGGATTGCCAAGGGACTGGAAAAAGATGGGCTCATGCTTTCTGTATACTGTACCTGTTGCAAGACAAATATTATTTCAGAAGAAAATAAGTAAAAAAAAAAAAAAAAAAAAAAAAATTAAAAAAACTAGTGAATGCCTGGGCTGCTTCTGATCTTGCACTGCTGGCACAACTCAGAGACCACAGACCACAGGGAATGATTTTGTTGACAGATGAAACAGAAACAAACTCAAAGCAATTCAGCAGAGTTGCTAGCTTGGCCATACTGACAGAATTACAAACCTTTTTAAGAAATGTATGCAAACACAGTTCCAAGAAATGAGGAAGAGGGAAGTACTGATTTTTCCAAATATACTTTATGGAATAGAGTTCTGCTAAATGAAGGTTTTATTTTCATTCTCCAATTTATACTTCTGTACTTCGAAGAAGTTCATGCAATTGTCTACTGATCTGTGTGGAGATCTCAAAACCTCATTTTTCAGATCCTGAACCAAAACAGAAACCCCAAGGAATTAAACTGTCCTGTTCATCCACTTGAAATTTCTCCCATACATTTGCATTTAAATCATCTGGAACAGCTTTTGTAGCTGCTGGAAAATCAGACTCTCAGTACTGAGGTTTTTTTAATGCAAAAAATTATCCTTCCCAATATTTTCTTATTTCCAAAATAACTCTAAATAGTTGATAAATATTCTCACGCAGCCTAACTGGTGATTTTGTTAAGGAATGACAGAAATAAAACCCATAAAATAAAAATTAGTGTTGATCTTTGGCATTCCATTATCAGATGCTTAGAAGTTCCATCTAACTTAATCAAAAATAAAAACATTCCATTACCAGGATACATAGACACAACCGTCCCTTTCGGTACAAAACCTTTGGTAACAAAGACTCCAGTTCCAGCAGACACCAGGGAACTCCGGTCTCTGCTAACAGTGAACCCAAGGGTGTTAAACAAAACTTCCTCAGGACTAAACACGTGCTGACCCTGATGGGCACAAGAATTTACTTTTGAGCGCTTCTGCTCCACAGTCAGTAACTCCAGATATTGACACTTGACTTCTGGAAGTAAGGCCAGAATATCTGCTTGCCTACTAAAGTCATTTATGAACAGAGCTTTAAATGCTTTCAATAGTGTTCTAAAGACATCTTCATCAGCAATAATTTTGTCTTGAGAGCTTTCAGGAACATATCGAAGGGTCCTGTAAAGAAAATAAAATATTTTAAAATTAAAAACATATATTAGTATTACTTTCTTTCCTAAATATAAAAGAGCCATTTTGCAGCACCAGTAACCTAGATGCACTGTTGTTTTAGAAACCCCCCAACTTTTTTCATACTTTTTCTAGCTGTAATCACTGTTTATAACACTAAAAACACTGTAAGAGACTGCCTAAACCAGTACCTGTTCTACTCTAAAGCCATATGTCTAAGTATTTACAAGTAGGTTAAACCCTACTGAGCTCTTAAAAAAGCGCACAAAAAATGAAACATAATTATCATAATTTTTATTTTAAAAACAGTTAATTGCACTTTAAATGAGGTGAGACAAATATGTGGGCGACGAAGGTTTTAATTTAGTTACTTACTTTAATTTTGTTATTTATAACCACTTTATAATAATTTAAATCCAAACGCTACTTTTATGATTAAAATAGGGCATACACATCCTAGCGACAAGAAATTATCTATCCATCTATCTATCTATCTACCTATCTCCAACGTTAAACACCATTTAAAAGCATCTAAGAATTTCATGCCAGCCAAGACGCAATCAATGTTGAAGCACTTCTGAGTGACAAACCCGAGAGATCTCCTGCAGCGCCCCAAAACCCACCGAAGAGGGGCAGTGGGGTCTGGGCTGGTGGCCGGGACCTTCCCCCGCGCCTCACCTGCGCTGGCGGCGGAGGTTGAGGGCGAGCCAGGGTACGAAGCGGTACTTGTAGGAGCCCCACCGCCGCCGCAGCTCCCGCAGCATGGNCGGGCCGTGAGCGGGCAGTCCCCGAGGGCTGGAGGTGAGGGCCCGGCTGGCGCTCGGCCCGCGGGCAATGACGCGCAATACCCAGAACGGGGAGAGCTGCAGGCACTGGGAATGAAATCGCATGGCTCCTGGG
>WEIT01033535.1:0-10540 GCA_013389985.1 Dryoscopus gambensis
ATTGCTTGTTTTTCCTCTCTGAACACATATCAAACCAGGAAGATTTTTGACATCTGGAAAATAAGGTAACAGATTTTATCAGAAAACTACTGTCCAAGTCAGATATGCACCCACAGGGATCTGGGATCCTGGTCCCTGTGGCCCAGGAGCTCACTGATAAGCAACCCTTCCTCCAAGACTGAAAAGGCAAAGACCAAAGACATTGTTAAACCAAGGAGTTCTACTGTGCCCTGAGAAAACCACTGATGCCTCAGGTCAGTAAACACAATCAGGAGACAACAGTCATCTTGTTCTGTGTATTAGTGGGTCTCAAAAAAATTACAGTGCTGGAGGCTTGGGTACTACCACACTGAAACATCAGGGATTTGATTGAATTTTAAATGGCAGTAGCACTGAGCACTTCTGAAAATTATCATCTTCTAATATCATAAAACTGTCTGAAATACTCAAATTTGCATTCAGATCAGCAAAATGTCTTCATTAAAATTTCCTGAAAACATCAGCATTTCTATATGGTAAGTATGCTAGACTGGACGAGAATTTATCCATTTTCTTAATTCAGTAGCTTCATGAATCTACCCTTCCTGCTTTCTTTCATACAAACTTATATCCCACATATGAGAATCTCTCTAAGCAATTCCTTTTACCTGCTAGATTTCCACTCTTAGCCTGTGGTCTACTATGTTACTTAAGGCAAGTTTCACACTTTTGAAGGTAGATCATTTGCAATGGGCAGCCATTTCTATTCATTCAAGGACTCGGTACAGTGCTAGTCCTCCTAATTACCGTGTACCGCAAGACTTTTATATGTCATATAACGTGGCTGGCCTTTCCTGGGAGCTCTGAAGTGGCTGCTCTGAACTTTTTAGGCATGCTTCTCTTCCTCAGCTTTCTCCCTTCGTCTTTTTAAAGCTCAAGAATCTCAAAATATTCTGCAGGAATAAAGGGCCCCAAAGGTGCATATACCACAAATTCCATGTAAAATATAATTTCATCCAACCTTGTGACAATAACGACAGATGATTCATTTTAGTTTTCCTAGTAGGAATGTGGGCAGAGGTTATTAGCTCTCAAGATCCTGGAGCAATATACTGCATCAAAGTACAAATCCAACTTGCCCATAAACAAACTTTCTCCTCTAAGAAACACTTTGATTCACAAGTCTATTGAGCAAAATAAACATGAATAGTCAAATACAATCCTTATGATTTGCAAGAGGGAAGGTAAGAGAAAACATCACATACAGCAAAAAATACATATAATGCAATAACGACAATCTCTGTTTTGTTGGTCCACAATCTACCCCTGCAACCCTTCATCACTACCTGAATAATTTTGCCAGACTGATGGTGATTTCTATTCTGTATCATTTAATGCAACCTACCTCATTATAACCCTCCTGACAGCACAGAAGCAAGAGATGATCTGACAGAGTAAGCTGCCAGAAATAAAAGATATTTTAGCAGAAGAAAGCCTCTTTAAACAATATGTTTCTGAAGGGAAATTCATCGAGGACAAGAGCAGTAAGAGAGTAATTCTTCAACAGTTAAGACATGAGATACAGACTATTGTGTAAAGCACAACTTTGCCAAAATCCATAAGGAAGACTGAAACACAGCACTATGGGCAGATTTCTAATAAGGCATCAGGGCTATACAGCAGTCTTCTTATGTAACAATCCTAAATGGGATAGCTGTCAGTTAAATGGGAATCTGTCAGTTTAATGACAAACTCAGGCTAAATGTCTGAAACTCATTGACTTTTTGGGATGATTAAAAATTGAAAATTAATCCAAATATAACAATTTGGACAATGAAATTTTGAGCCTGCTCATCACCAGAAATTTATTAAAAGCTTATTAAATGTACCTCTAGTATCTATGCCACTACAGAGGATCACCTAGAACTTGCATTTTTTAGTTTAATCATTACTGCAGCAGGTGCTATTATTTTTCCTCAGTAGAATCAAATAGGTCCAAGAGTGATTTGGTTTAATCTAGATCAGCATTTTCCAACACATTAAGTCTATTTGGAGCTGGATCATGTTCTTTGAGGGGTTATGCTGTTTACATCATATCCTGAAACATCTTTTAACTACAAATTGCAATGTGACCAAACCATCATTTCCAGCTAATGAAAACTTGTTTCATGAATCAGGCATGATAAAAATTAATTAATTAGTTTAAAATAAATGTTGGATCTTTGTTTTGGGGTTTCCTACTTCTGTATCTTGGCAGTTGCAACATTACCAGGTATTTTTGCTAAAGCACAGCTTCCTCTTCTTATAAATTAAATCCAGGAATCACATGACTCCTTGATCTGAAATCTAAATAAATTGTTGGATATTTCAACTATAATATATTTTACAAGACTGAAAAGTTTTAAAAATGGGCTGATTTACATGATAGGTGGCATAAACAGTTGAAAATTTATTTTCCCTCTAAGAATTACCTTAAGAATACTGATCCTGTGCTGTTGGCATTTAGCCAGCAAGGAATTATGGTGTTCTTTGCTGGGAGAAACAATGCATCACTCCCTGGAAGAGAGGCACTACATCTCAGCAAAGAAAATAGCCCAGACTATTGTCACCTTGCAACTGCCATGCTCCATGGTAGAATGGGATGTTATGTCCCCTAAGAAGTATGTTAATGACACCCACCTTGAAACATACTTTTCAATTTTCAGAGCTGATGGGTATTGGATTATGGTTGAGGTTAGGGTTACAGGGGATCTTGGTGAGTTAGAAATTTCTGTTTGTTCTTCCTATTCCCAAATAAAGCAGGTTGTTCAAAGTAAGGCTCTAAAGCAATAGCCATATTAAGTTGTGGGATGAAACATGACTCTAAAGCAATCAAAATTTCCTCAGGCATTCAAGCAAGAAAAGTTATTTTGGAAGTAGTCAATCAACTTCTTCATACGAAGAAGTGACACTATGTCTAAATCATGGGTAATCTTTCCTGCCTGTAATGCCTTATAGTACTGCATACTATTTCATTTCCATTCATTTTTGCTAGAGATTAAGAAAGACCAGTTAGAAAAATTGTACTATGGCAGCTCTAAGAAGCAGCTTTTCTCTTTTCTACAAACAAGATGTTTATGGTTTGAAAGACCTGTTTTCTCACATTAACTGGCATGATATAGGGCCATAGTTGCCCCTTTTCTACCTTGAAGGGTCTGAAGAGATTAATTTTCAAGTGAGTCAAATTTAACAATGTACAGCATATACTTAGCAAAAAGCTGTCTAAATAGAGCTTAACAGACATATGCATTTTCACAAATCATTTTGGCATCTGGAGTCTGATTTTTCTATGTTACCTCCCCTACATCTTCTTGAGGCAATTGTAGGAGAAAAAACTAGAAAATCAACATTAGCAACATATTGGAAAAACGATGGTTGCAGATGGTATAAAGCATACTATCCTGTTGAAAATCTATAAAGACTTGGAGCAACAGACAAAAAGAATGAGATATAAAAATACTCCATAAAATCCAAAAGCATTCTAGTTTAGTAGCTTTATCTGCAGATCTAACAAAATACACTTGAAATTTAAAGGTAGAGACTGTAACAGGTCATGTTCTTAGCAGTGCTGACCCAAGGTGAAGTCCAATTTGCTCCAAGCTGTATTGGAGGCAATACCTTCAACAGGGTAATATTATATTCCCTATATTTAATAGTATTCTCAGCATGATACCTTCAAATTCTTATATGTTTCTTTTGACAAAAGTAAAGTTTGTATTCCTCAAAATTCATTATATATGACATTTGCATTGCCTTTTTTTTTTTTAAATAATAAAAGAGACAAGGTTTACTGGAACACAAAATCTAACCTACAAGTGTCCAGAATGACCATCTCCAAGGAAAAGAGTGGAGTCTTCACCAATGCCCTCATTAACAACATTAATTTTCTGCGTATGCTGTGGTTTTCCATAGAGGTGTTTAGATGCTGACACAAATCTGAAATGAATGAAGACAGTGGGAATCTCTGCGTAGGTGTGCAATAGCCAGGCTGCTTAGAGTTGAGCATGACTGATGTGCAGATAGCAGGCTATGTGTGGAGAATTATAAACATGGAGGGGGGGAAAGATTAGTGCACGCGTGAAAGGGAACTTGCTTTTTTTTGTGCCTGACTTTGCAGCACACCCCCTCTCTCAAGGTTATCTCCTCTCTCCTCTCCCCATATTCGATTACACTTGACAGTGATGAGTGCTGCAGCTAGATGAGACACACTTATTTTGCTGAACAATCCCAGAGGACTTTGAAAGACAGAACAATCCCCCAGCCAAGGAACAACTTAGGTCTCCAGGATACAAGCTGGGCATTTTTATTTTTTCTTTAGAAATGGATGTTCAAAGCAGCTGAGGTTATTTGTAGACTGAGGTCAAACCCAGAAAATACTGAGATTGTCAGTTTTAAGGGACGATTTTTTGTTTATCCAAAAGTCCTGCTCGCACCAATATAAAGCGTTTGCAGGACCAGTCCTTCCTCGGATTTGTGTTTTTAGTGAGCCACTCCAGTCACCAACCACACATGAGGGTCCCCCAGGCTGGACAAGGCAAACACAAGGCTCTGGCAGGCAAGGACTCAGAGGTGTCTCTGGGAGCCCCCGGCCCTGGCTGCATCCTGACAGTGTTCCTCTGTAGCTTTTGAGTTAGCAAAGGGACATCAATGCCCCCTTTCTCTCCTTCTCCCTCTAAGGTCTGGGGGCTGTGAAATTTTGCACAGCTGTTGTTGGACTGTTAGGGAAGGATTCTGAAGCCCATTCCCAAGCCCCTTCTGTTATTTTGTGTCTTAGCATTAGAGAATACTCCCCATACAAAAGGACTGATTAATCTTCTTTCTCCAAACTCCCTGCTTACATCATTCCATGAAGGGAAGATGAGTAGGACCAGTTAAACATGGTGAATTCATCGGTTCATCACTTTAATGAAAAACCCTATATTCAAACATTTTACTGTGTTCATGACTTTTTTGCCATGAAAGTATTAATTACTTTGCAAATCAAAATATGTGCACATTTATTTGTGTGTGTATACACATACAACACAGGGCAGGTTTAAATTAGGTATTGGGAGGAAATTCTTTACAGTGAGGGTGCTGGGATATTGGAACAGGTTGCCCAAAGAAGCTGTGGATGCTCCATCCCTGGAAGTGTTCAAGGCCAGGTTGAATGGAGCTCTGAGCAACCTGGTGTGGCGGAAGGAGTCCCTGGCAGGAGAGTTGGAAATAGACTATCTTTAAGATCCTTTCCACTTCAATCCATTCTGTGATTCTGTGACATTTAGTATAATTTCCAAATTGTCAAGAATTTATCACACTCCATAGCAATTTTTTTCAGAGAAACCTAATGTCTTTATTTAAGTGTTACATTTCATTTTACACTGGGCAGTTTTCAAGCCACTAACCTCTTTTTATTTTATATGTAGGTTTGAGGTGATGAGGGTATTTATAACAAGGATTTAAAACATGATGCTGAAAGAAGGTGACACTAATAGACACTAAACTTTCCAAAGCTCCTCTTATTGTTCAAGTGTTGTGACTCTTTTAACATGTTTTACCCAAGTTCATTATAGATGCATTCTTCATAGACTCTTAGAAAGTACTTGAAGTTTCCTAGCAGTATTTCTGTGGCAATGCCTGTTATTCATTCAAGTTGAACTGGACCGTACTGGAGGATTTAATCCTTGTTCTGTTTGGTGCAATAAAAATATTGTCCACATAAAGTTACCAACAAACTAAGTTATACAATCAATGACCAACTGAGCAATGGGATCAGTCTTGTCCTAGACTTTTATCTGCTTTTATCTGTTGGACCACCAAATTTACAAATATCTGCTTCACTGGATTCTTTCTCTCACCATTCTGAGACATGTACCCCCCACACCGAATGAATTTTAAAATATTCAGTTCAAATCCCATAAAAGGGAAAGGCCAAAGACTTCAGTCACATTACTGCTGAAATTCAAAGTTGAGCCTTGACTGTACTTTCTTTTCCTACTGCTGCTGATGTTATTGTTAGCAATAATTTTACTGAGAAAAGAAGGTGGATTAAAAAAAAAAAACCTTCAAAAAGAGAAAGAAAGAGTGGTTTAATAGCAGTGTTCTGCAAGATATACTTAGAATCAATCATTTTACTGTTTTCTCAGCCACACTAGTGATCATGAATCCTGTATCTTTCTCCAAGCTCAGTGGTTGTGCCAGCCCTTCATTCTAAGAAGCTTCATGTGTCCTGTACCAGACTTCACAGTAGGTTTATGGATTCAGGAGAAAGCTCTGCTCAAAGAGGGGCAGAAAGTGAAAGGGGATTTGTTTGGTACAGCACACCAAAGTGTGCAAAAGGAAGAGCAAACCATGAAAATAGAGAAATGGAAAAGGAGGTAGAAAAAAAGGAGCTATTTGTAGCTCATGACAGACATTTTGTTCAATGAGAAGTTCTTCTGCCTTGACTTACTTTCATTTGGTAACTGGAATTGGAATTCCATTGGGCTAATTTGGAATTGACCACTAACACCTGGAAAAACATTTTTCAACCTGCCAGATCTGTAGGCAAAAAAGGTATGCACATAGAGCTGACAAATATTTTATCTCTCTAACCTCCCAGTTGTAGATATGGAAATGGCTAAAGCAAAATCTGCAAATGAAGTCATGTTTTCTTTTCTCTCATGTCAGCTCACTGGGAAAAAAAGTTACATTTCTCATAAAAAATGAAATGGTCTTTCTCCCTCACACATGGAGGTCCTGACATACAATCACTGCACATTTGCATTTGGCTCAAACTCACCAGTCTGCTTCTAAGATATACTGGATCTTGAGGGGAGGAATTTGTTAGTCAAAAGATCTTATCATAGAAAAACTGTTGCAGAATTTTACAGTGGCCTTGCTGCTTAGGAAAAAAACCAAAAACCAAACTAAGAAACTAAACCAAACAAGAGTTCCTCTCTCCCCCCGAACACCACAAAACCAAACAGAATAAAAAGCAGCCAAACATCTTCCATGTCACCGTTGGTTAAAACGAATGGGAACACAACTAGGGATACAGTCACAAGATGCTGTAGTTACAGGAGCCACTCTATTACTGAAGACACGAGGAATCATGAGCTACAAACCTCTGCTCTACATCTGCACCTTGCAGCTGCTAGAATCAATAAGAGACAGATTTCAGACCCTTTTGCTTTTTGAAATCGGTGTCAGTCCAGAGGCATTAGTGGTTGCCTTTCGAGAAACAAGACCTGTTTTTATTCTGGTGAGAGGAAGGCGCTACTGTTATGTTTGCCTGTGGGATGTTGTGAAGATCTGCCTCCTTGAACAGCCAAGTCCTTGTACATTTTACAGTGATCAAAACTTAGTGGGAGCAATAAACCCAAATCTCCTGACAGCTGATAGGTAGCAACTGTAAAGAGGAGCTTCTGAGCAACCCCACTCTGGCTGGGATACAGGTAGGAACTCAAAAGCAACGCTTCAGTGACTTAATGTAGCCAGTTATCCTTCCCCATACTCTGACACTTTTGGTTGTTTTCAAGTCAAGGCAGGGGGTATGGCTAAGCACTGGCCATCTCCCCACCTCAGGCTGGCAAAGTAATGGTGCAGAGTGTGGCTGATAGCACAGTTCACCTCTGTCTCCACATCAGAGATGAAAGATCCAGTCTTCTGGGCAAACCAAATCAGCCACAACCTGACTACTCAGAGGAATTTCCAACTGACAAACAGATCAGATCCTCTATCCTGAACCATTCTTGGACAGAAGACAAAATAGAATGTTTCAAAATGCAGGGCTAAATTTATATATGCAGTGCAATACTGCAAATATAATAAACTACTGGACCATGGTATGCACATTTGTGTTGTTCTTTCCACAGATAGAATTCTAACAAAAACATTTTCAATGCTTTAAATGGTTATATCACTAAAACTTATAAACTCTGAGTGGTTCTATATATTAAATATACAGATATATGGGGATAATTTTATGACCATAATTACATGTCTTTATAATTCAATGGTTTGACATTAATGAGACTCCAAAACTGGGTGTGGTTTTATATGGTAAATACATAGACACATATGGATGATTTTATAACCATAATTGCATGTCTTTATAATTGCTTTGGTTTGTGTACACACAAAAATATGTGATGCTTAATAGTCTTTCTCCTAAAATATCAAAGGCAAACCAAAATACATAGTTTTTCACATTTGTGTGATCCCTTTGGGGCAGTTCCTACACTCTTTTCTTATAGCTGGAGCTCTAGATAGCATCCAAAACCAGGAGAGTAGCAGGTACTGCAGATTGACTGGAATCAGAGCCTTGTTTCCTTTTAAGAGAATTCAGTGGGTGTTCCAAATTGAAAGATTTTGGCTTAACACGGTTTTATACCTATATTCACAAACAGTACTGCCTCAATCACTTTCAATCTCAAGTGTACATGACTAACTAGTAATTTCCTGCATTTGTGACATGCCATGATCTTGCTTGATGCTGTCAAACTTTGCGACTACACAGAAAAGCAGGGGCAGGTTGATAGTGAATGACCCCCGGTGAGTTATTTTGAAATTGCCAGACTTTGCTCTGCAAGTTTAGTCTCTCATAGCAACATGGGCAGCATATCATTCTATGCTGGCTTCATTAAAAGAAAACTACTCCGTCTTTCAGTTAAAAAAAAAGAAAAGCTGTAACGGTTGAAGCAGCATGCACCTAATAAGCTACTTCTAAATCTGGCTCCATCATTTCAGTCTGTGGACTAGCAGAACAGAGCTTGCAGAATCCTTCTCAAGTAAGTATTGCTTTCTCTTAACTGCATGTTTGGGGTTTTTTTAATTTAAAATTTATAACAGGTAGTAAAGAAGTCTTCAGCATTGAATTAGTGGTGCTGCAATATGACAACTGGGTGCCTGCTTTAAACATGAATTAATATGCTCTGTTGTTTCATTTGGCAGACATTACTGTCTTTAAAATGAAATAGTTAATACATTAAGGTACAAGACAGCAAATTATATGGATGAAGCTCCCTAAAGCTGCAGTGCTGGAAAGCTAATGAAATGATTTTTAATTGACAGTCATGATAGGGGGTTTTTAATGAGTTATGTATCTTTTATTTGCATAATGCACATCATGGAACATGTCTATTTGATCTCATCAAAACTGGAATATTTATTCTGAATATGCTACTGGCCATTAAGTATGAAATTAGCAAAATAATTTATATCTTCAAGAAAGGAAAAATTCAGGCAGTGGCATTAATATTAATAAAGCTAATATGTACACATTAAACCTAGCTCAGGTTTGTTTTAAATGATGAAGGAAAATATATATAGTGCATGACTTTGTCTAATTATACAAAATATTAGTCAAACATTGCTAAACCCAGCAGAGTATAGATGAAATAATTGTTTGTATGAAAAACAACATAAATGCATAATATTTGCCAAAAAAAACCCAGCACATACTGTAGCATGCTTTCTGCAAGAGTATTTAAACAGCTCTGATAACTCTTTAATATAATGGATGAGGTGGGACTATGGCCGTGGAAGGAAAATAAATAACAATATTTTGCTTCGTATTTAAATTGCAACTGTTGTAATAGAAAGGAGTTAGGAACACGCAATGCATAGGGCTACTTTTACATTTGGTATGCAAACACACACATATCCAAATACAAACAGACCTTTTTTTTTTAATTTAGTCATAGCTGCTTATCACCAATTCTTGTGACATGCAACTCTGATTGCAAACATGCAGGTTTGCAGCACTCAGCAGAAATATATTGTAGTTGCATCTGAGATATTACAGCACCAGACCTACTAATATTCTTGAAACATTTAGCACAAGCATATCCTATACCTCCAAGTAATATTATTTATCATAGTTTTGTATGTAGGGAAAATTATGCTGCAAAAAAATCACACTATTTAGTTAGCTTCCACAGAAAACTACATAAATACTTCCCTCCTGCTCAAGTTATCCATCCCCCAACAACCCATGGCAACAGCAGTCAAGAAATTACCACGTAGTTCTCCCAGTTATTTTCAAATTACTCAGAACAACGTATTTTAAAATATACTTCCAGCCCAACTCATTTATACCCAGGCAAGTTTTTTTTTAAGCAAACTTTTTCAGGACATATTGAAGCATGGAACTGGAAAAACCACTTCCTTTTTTACTGTGTAATAGAAATAGAAAGTTTTTGGCAGATTATGTATATGCAGAGATAAAGAATGGAAATGGAGATAACAAAATTACTGTGTTCCAGGTATGGTGAACAATAATATATCCTTCCTTTTGCAAGCAACGTTAAGCTTCCCAAGGGCCAGCTCTGAAGAGCCTAATAAATTAGAAGCCAATAATGGAGAGGTTTAGTCTTATATTTCACAGCCCTTCCCAAAATCTCAGGAAAACACAACGTAGTAATAAAACCAGTAAATTGTGAAATTTATGGTACCATTCCTACAAGACTAAAGGAGATATCAGTGAGCAGAAATGCCACTAACAAGCTTAGACCATTTCCACAGCTGTTACTCTTTATCAACTAGAGGAGGCAGTTTCTGA
>WEIT01033536.1:0-44509 GCA_013389985.1 Dryoscopus gambensis
GGGTGGCCACAGATGTTCCCACAGATGAGCTGGAATGGATGTAAGCAGTTGTTTCCTGTGGTGATGTATGTTTTAAGTTTGTTCGGTTGTATTTCATTGATTTCTGTATACTTCAGCTTATAATGGTTTGTCCCTGTATCTCCCCTACCCCTTATCCCCAGTTGGTATCTCCTAGTTTCTAGCCTCTCCTCTAATCCCTCATGTATGGTTGTTCCCTGCCTCTATTTCCAGCCCTTTCCCTGCCAGTCACCCCAACCCCTCCCCTTGTTCCAGACTGTTCCCTGTCCATCACCCAAGCCACACCAGTTTCCCCGTATATGGTTCCCATCAATCTCCCTGGGCCCTGCCTCCTCCAAGGTCCGCCTATCCCTCACTCGATGTCCCATTGGCCCATGTGACCCTCCTTCCTCCGCCCCCCCTTCCCCATTGGAGAATGTGTCTGCCTATCCCTACCACATGGATTCTGTGTTGTCTGGCTGGTGGTTCTTCACCCTGCTCTACTTGGTGGTGGGGGCCCCCAAGTTGCTCTGGAGGTACCGCCTTTATACTGCCAAGATTTGGGTATCCACAGGGTGGCCACAGATGTTCCCACAAATGAGCTGGAGTGGATGCAAGCAGTTGTTTCCTTTCCCACAGTCTCCACAACAGAATTTTTGTCTGCTGCGCTAATTCCAAAGCTTCGCCTCTGCTGGGCCAAGGCTTAGTGCTCTTCTTTGTGGCATCTGTGCTTATTGCAAATTCCTGTTGCGGTGGCTTATCTTATGGGAATATCCTTCTTTGACAATGTTCTGAAAAAGTTAATTGTGCTGTTGCACTTTGTGAAAAGGGAGCTGTGTAACCGGGGACTGCATACATGAAGGCACTGCTCTGTATTGCTGGTCTACCATTATCCCTGCTGTATGGTCATGAAAAAGCAAGATATGGTTTCCTGCCACTGCATTACATGGTAACTCTTGGTTTAAAAGACAACAGCAGCAAAGCCCAGAATCTGTGCTGCTGAAACCTTATCTAAACCTGTATTTATTTTTAGAAATTGTCCCTCTGTAGTGCAAAACCAATCAAGAACAAAGAAATGTTAAAGAGATTGCTGTTGGGAGAACCTGGTCAAAAGGAAGAGCCAGGTCCTAGAAAGTCACAGGGAATGGGTTTTTTGTTTCCATTTGATTTCCAGTAATCTGACAGTTGACTGAGACACCACTTTTTCCATCAGCAAGTTTTCAAGTCTGCATGCTGGAGATAGAAACCTGTCACACATCTATTGCAGACGTGTTTACTGGAACATGTTGATCAAACCTCGATGATTTCATTGTTGTTCACTGAACTTAGCCTTTTCATGGCTGTAACAGGTCCAGTTCGTAACCAGACAGAAACACCAAATCGTGTAGTGGTTTTGGTTCACATTTGTCCCTTCTGTGCGATAAGAATAGGGAGGAATTGCAAAAGCAGGCACCAAACTTCAAAGAATATAAAGAAGTTTATTGCTAAAACTAGAACTAAAAAGAGAGTAACAAGGAATTAAAGCATAAACTCCCTTATTCCCTCCAACACCTCCCCCAATTTATGCAACACAAAGACACAAACTGAGAATCATTTCAGTCAGTTTGCCACTCTATAGCAGTCTTTTATCAGTTCATGGAAGGTGAGGAGTCTCTTGTGCCCTCGCTATGGAACTTTACCACAAGAACAATCCTCTCATGGCCATTTCAGCCCATCCAGAGCCGGGGCCGTGGCCCNCAGCAATTCCTGCCTTGTCTGCCTTTAAAGGTTGTTTTTTTCACAGAGGCGTAAACCATTTCAGAGTGGCTCAATAGAGCTGTCAGTAGTCAAATCAATTTATGGATTGGCTCCATCAAATTTTGGAGGAAGTTACCACAGCAATTTGCAGAAACATCACTTCCTTGGGTCTGTTTCTTTCTGAAGAAAAACAGTGCCAGAGGAAAGAAAAAAGTTTAGTGAACCATGGAAATCTCTGACTCCGGGCTCTGAAGTCTGGCAGGTAAAGGAGGATATAACCGTGAAGACTGTGCTTAATCACAGCAGTATTTTGGATTCCCTGGTACTGCTCAGTGAGACAAAGGGAAACTGTGGAGTTGGCATATGTGCTCAGACACTGCTTGGGCTGGGTCTGATTTTTGCAAGACCCTGCCCAAGAAACCTTGTTTGAGCTGTCTATGAAGAAACAGTGAGGTAGGAAGTGCCCCGAGCAGAGTCTTACAGTATGTGCTCCTTCTGTTGCCTCTTGAGAGGCTTAATTGCAGATCTTGGGTGATGTCAGGAGTTGGGGATTTCTTTTTGCAAAACTCCCAGAAGAGTGGTGGCTCACGGAGAAAAAAATCTCTAGAGTCAGCCTGAGTGTATTTTTAGTGGTTCGCATATGTTTGCATTTTATGGTGGTAAAGAAATGTTCTTCATGTTATTTTTTCTTGAATATACTGCTTCATTGAATCCTAGCAGATTATCAGCAGATAGAACAGGTATGTATGACACCAGACCTGCAGGGCATGGTAACCTCTTCAGTCTGGCTCAAGGCTCTTTTAAACAAAGGACATCAACTTCTAAACTCTGCAGAAGTGTTTGCATGTCCTGCTTTTCTTTTTATTTCTCCTTCATAGGGTAGTCCCAGCTACTCTGAAATGAAGGGCAGGTGCCAGTATCTCAGAAGTGTTTGCATGTCCTACTTTTCTTTTTATTTCTCCTTCATAGGGTAGTCCCAGCTACTCTGAAATGAAGGGCAGGTGCCAGTATCTCAGAAGTGTTTGCATGTCCTACTTTTCTTTTTATTTCTCCTTCATAGGGTAGTCCCAGCTACTCTGAAATGAAGGGCAGGTGCCAGTATCTCTACAAAAAGCTGTCGCATACCAGAACCAAATATCTGAATTTGACAGGCAGCAAGTGGAGTCCTGGCACCAGCCATCTGCTTCAGCCTATGAAAATCTATGAACTCCGTCTTTTTTATTTCAAATAGAAGATTAGTTATTTTAGGATTATATAAGTTAGTATGGAACAGTAGGTTATGTTAGAATTGAGCAGTAGAGTGTTTCTTAAAAACGTAGGATTAGTTCACCTAAGTTTAAATAAGTTAATGTTGAACTTTAAGAATAAAGAAATTTCACTATTGTTAACTCCTCTCATTGTTGCTTATATCATAATTGGAGTGGCTTTGTTCTGGTCAATTCTTTTCTTCAAGATCTAGGTTTGTCCAGTGAAATAATTTTATCAGTAGATGGTGGAAGCCCAGTACCTCTACGAAGAATATGCACACATTTTAAGAAAATATTGCAGCAAATGGAAATTCTTTATGGTAAGTGTAAGCCTGTTTTCCAGCCTTTCTTGTTAATTCAAACTCTTGGCCCTAAGTGGTTGAAGGTGTAAAAGTTCGGACAACCCCATCCCCAAGTCGGCTTGTTTTGGAGGGTTACAGAGGAATGCAGATGGGCTGCTCTAAGCTGTCAGCTGAAACAGCTCCCAGGACTGCTTGCAAATTGTGAACTCACCTTGTCACTGAGCCAATAAATATCCAGATCTTCTGCAAGTGTTTTTAAAACACATAGAGAAGTGTTGGAGGCAAGGTACTTCAAGGGTTTTTAAAGAGAAATTGGGTTAAATTGTCTTTATGGAAACTCTGTCTGTTTTGTAGCTTTTTTGAAAATAGTCTGTCACAACCAGTCTTTCCAGAGAGACACACTTGTTGATTCCTGCACAGACCTGTGGGAACTTTGAAGTCTGGTCCTTTTTCTAAGCTTCCTGCCATTTATTTATTCAGCTGACAGGGTAGAGGTGTGTCCAGCAATGCCACAACCTTCTTTTGGGGTAAATTGACTGAGGGAGGACAGCATTTGGGAACATTCAAACAGGGCTGTGAATGCCCCTTTCTTCCTTGGCAAGTATTTTACAACTTCCTCAATTGTCTCCATGCCAACGATGTTAAGCCCCCTTACCTGAGCCATCTTGGGGCATTTTGTGATTGAACACGTGAGCCGTTTTTGCCCTTCTGTTCTCCCTCAACTGAAGTTCAATAAAATGTCACCTTTTTAAACCCTGAGACGTGGGTCCTTTTTTTGCATTGGGCAGGGGTGCTCCTACACCTGTGCAGTGCAGCACTGCCGTGGGGAGAGTGGGGTGAATTGCACTGGGGTGTCTTCCCTTGGCCTGGTGACTGCTGCTGGTTTACAGAGCGTGCAAGAGTGCTGCTGTCGAGAGTGGGCTGAGACAGAGGTTTTACAAGCAGAGCTCCTTATTCTGGGTCACATTTCACTGTGCACGTAAACTGCCTTTAGAATGTGTAATGTCCACATTCTTGTTAGGCCTGCGCGTTTCTGCCTGTCATTTTTGTCCGGATCCCTAAAGAACAAACAAGAAATAAAAAACACTCTGCTCCAATCAGGAAAAACCAAAAACCACAACACCCTGAAGTGGAAAAAGGCCTACTAAATTTGCAGTGAAAAAGCCACCAATCCAGTAAATTATAGTTGCTGGAAAGCTGCTTTATATGCCTGTTAAAAATGATTGTATGAGCTCAGGAGGCTCTGTGGAGCTTGGATCTAACTCTGCAAGGTCATAGCTGGGGAAGAAAGCAGGAGCATCCTTGAAGACCAGAAGGCTGCTTGAGACCCTTGGCAGTGGGACAGGGCACAGTGTCCTTGGCAGAGGAGGGTGATGGGGGGTTGGCACCCTGTTGGTTTCACCAGGAGCCTGTCACCACTTCTCTGTCCCATGCCAGCTCACAGTTGGGATAACCCATGGTACAAAACAGAGCTAAGCATCCCAGCTTGCAGTGCTCCTGGTGAGGCTGCACCTGTGCATGGGGTGGTCCCCACCTGCTGCTGCAGGGGATAAGATTTTGGTGTAGGAAAAAGCAGAAATCATCAGGCTCATGAATAAAAAGACACCCCAGTCTTTAGAAAGTCTTTGTATATGAACTGGAGTATCCCTGGCCTTCAAAAGGATGGGCTTGTCATGGTCCAGGCTTGTCCAGCTGATTTCTCTTATTAACTGAGCATGGCTGGACATATAAAAGAATGTAGGTAGTTGCTGATTGTGCATTTACAGCCTAGAGCCAGCCTCTGAGTCTTTATCCTTTTGAGCAAAGAATAGTGAGGACTTCAGCTTAGAGCTCCCAAGTGAATCTCCAGGTCACATGGAAAATCTTTGACGTTAAAAACCCTAAAACACAGACTTCACCCTGACAGCCACAAAAGTCAGAATCAGAGCTGGGTTTCCTCTGACCAAGTCTGCCTCCCTGACACACAAAGGACTTGGCCAGCGGCCTGCACAAGATGAAAATGGATAGAGTGATGTTCTTGTCTGGCTCAGCCATTGTTTCCATCTGTCCTTGAATGAGCAGCAGGGAGTGGAACAGAACTGAGAAAAGGGATGGATCTCAGTACTGGAAGGTTGGGGTTTTTTCCTCATCACTTGGCCTGAACCTCCTCCTCCTTTCCAAATGTGACAGCCACGTTGTGCTAGTTTGAAAGCAAACTAGTGAGAGACTTCAAGTCAGAAATACAATTTAATAGGAAAAATAAAATAAATTCAATAGTACAAAAAAACAACCCACTGGCAGAGTCAGAGTACAACCTGACCCCCTGATGGTCAGGGTGTTGGTAGCAGTCCAATTAAATGGTGGCTGCAGTCCCCCTGGAGTCATGGTTCTGTTGAAGCAGTGATTCTGTAGAAGGGTCTGGTCTTCCTCTGGGAATCCAGTGGAAAAGGCTGCTTGTGCTGTTCCAAANACCCTGTAACCCAGGACACAGGTATACAGGCTTAGAATGGCTTCAAGACTTAATGAGTTCATGCTTTCAAAATAGCCATTTTCATAATAATAGCACTGAATTTGAAACACATGCAGTAAAAATATTCTGTGAGGACATCACTTTACTGCAAAGTCAGAAGTACTGACCTGGGAAGGAAGAATAACTGCAAACCTTTTAAAAATAAAGCTTTGACCAGAATTCAGTCTTCCACCCCAACCCACCCTCTGTACTTGGGTGAAGTGTCTCTGCCTTAGGTGTTTGCCTTCTCTGTCTTGCAACCCGAGGCTCCTGGAGCAGACCTGGCCTGGCTGATATGTCTATCTTCATACTGACACCACTTTCTGCAGTGTTCTAAGAGACACTGTGGACTTAAAAGTACAGCAAATACTGTATTACTTGCTCTCCATCAGCAGAGCTTCCCCTGATACCACTGCAGTGAAGTGGTCACAAACTATCCCTGGTAACCCTTGAAGGCCAAATACCACGCCACAGCTCTGGAAACCAGATGCCATCTGCAGGAAACTTACTGCCAGTCCTCTGTGTGATTTCTAATTATTCACCCATCCATCCCTTCCCGCAGTAAATTTCTTGCTTTTAGGAAAAAGATGGGCAGGTTCCCACACATTTACAGTAGTGACAGTGAAGATGGAATAAAAGAGACTTAATGGTGTCCTTGGCTGAAATGCATCTTGTTTTCAGAACCACTGGAAAAGTCTGACAGATAACAAAAAAATGCAGGGAGGCTACATGTGCTTACCTATAGAAAGTTACCCCCACAGAGCCTGAGTGGGGAACTCACAATACCCTGGACACCCTTGGCTGAATCAATGCTGGACCCAGGACTGGTGATCCTCTCCTATCAGATCTCCCCTTCCATTTTCTCTTTCTTCCCTCTTTCTTCAGTGCCTCATTAACCAAACCCTTCCTCCCTTCCTCCCAATTTCTCCCACTGCTGCCTGAATGCACTCTGGCTTTTGGGACACTGCCTGCAGCTCCCAACACTGCTCAGTGCTGCTGCTGTGGCTCAGTGGGTGCTCAGCTGAGGAGCTCTGAGTGTCCAAGGTGAGGCTGGGGCTGTGACCAACCTGGTTTAGTGGAAGGTGTCCCTGCCCATGGCAGGGGTGTTGGGACAAGATGATCTTTAAGTCCCTTGCAACGCAAGCCAATGCCGCTACCCAGGCCAGTATGGTTCTGTGATTCCAATAAGCTACAAAAAATATCTCCAGTGTAACACTCAAATATGCTAATACACATCCGTAAGTAATCACATGAGACTGGTTAGAGAAATTTTTTTTAATTTTGTATCAAAATTTTACATATTAGTCAGGGTACATTAAAAGAAAAACATACAAGAGTTTCAGGACATGCCTAATGAAATAGTTATTCTTTTTTGTAACAGGTTTTTTTTCAAATCAAAACCACCATGGCCTAAGGACAGTAACAGATGTTTTCTGACTATCATGTGGAAACCCTTACTAGTGCAGAAAGCTTTCTTTGTTAGTCTCTATAAAGCTTCGAGCTAGTATGTGACAAGAACACATATATAGGACAGCAAGAATTAAGAGTGTAGTCCACTATTCAAAAAATTATTTTCTAGAAGTAAATTTTGAGAATTAGGTCTAATGAAGGAATCAGGAGTTGCATCTCTACTTAAACTTAAGCCTAAATATATAATCTAAAATGCTGTATCTACTGCTCAAGGGCATCCAAATTCACCACTGACTTTTTTCTTGCATCCCAATGATGCCAGTGCCAGGGAAGTTTGGGAGGTATTGGAACCAGTGGAAGTATTCCAGAAATATTTTACTTTTTCTTTTTTCAGCTGGTTCCTGATTTTTACATTATACCATAGTATAAGGTGGGGGGAGTTTCTATCATATCAGTTTTTACTTTATGCCATACACAGTTATAAATAAATACCAAATTCAGTACTGCCTTAATTCCTGACTATCTGTGATGGATACAGTCCTAAAGCCTCCAGTAAAACCAGCTGTGAATAGCAACTCACAAAGCATCATTATCTACTTTCAGTCATGTTTCTAAATGCTAAAAGTATCAGGTTTAAAAATAGCTTTAAGATATATACATTTCTACAGAAAATCATCTTAGAGAATGAAAATAAGAATTTATAGTTAGAATTCTTCTAAGAATTAAAATTTATCAGGTGGTCTATGTCTGAAGTACAGCACATCGGCACTTAATACAAGGCAGCATTATGGGGATACTCAGTAAAATGGAAACATGGTTTATTGTCTGAATAGTAGTAAGCATTATTCTCTGAATCTCTGAATAAATAAGAAGTATTTTTATACTGCCTGACTTCCCTGTATAAAACCTGTGGCTACCACTGACTAAAATGCGTAATAGCAAAATATTTCTCTGGGTTGGATATAAATTATTTATATTTCCATTAAGCCTATTTTTAAATACCTATAAAACATTTACAGAAAATTAAACCCAGTATTTTCTTATTTGTTATCTATACACAAATCATGGGCAACAGACTAACTCCTAGTGAAAAACCTGGGAGAGCTTTCAAAGTATTAAAAATGCAGGACTACAGGAAGCTCAGGACAAACATTCACAGAGCTTTTGTGTCACTTTTGCACAGGATGTCAGTATGAAGCATTTAATCCCCACTCTTGATAACTGAGCTGGCTTCTGGTAGAAGCACCCAAGGATGCAATCAGATGTTTAGACAAGCTGTAGTTCAGCTCTATGCACAAATTTTCCCATGACTTTAAGCTTCAAAAAACTTACAGTTTTATTCATATTTATACAGTTAATTTTTGCTTAACTTTTTTTTATAACTATATAATGATAAAAATTACTTTTTTCATATTTAAGTTCCATACATAATACTTTCCTACTAATTTTTTTCTTTAATGATCTTGAAAAAGCAATGTAAAGCTCTATATTTTAGCCTCCTTATATGCGAGATGTAGATAAGTATATTTGTCTTTTAAAGAACTTTAGGATCTGCAGATGCAAAGCTTTAAAAAAATAAATTATTCTTGCATAAAACTAACCTCAGAATTTTGAGTGTGCAGCAGCCAGCTGAATCATAAACTCTTATTTATTTCATGTGTATACAAAAATAGGGAAGAAAACACCCTCTCAAGTTCTGCAGATTATCACCAGGAAAAAAATGTCTATAACTCTGGAATGGAATTTGAAAAGAACAATTTACCTATAAAACTGTCTTGAAAAATAAAACTATTCTTCTGGCTTAAAAAANTTCAGCTCCAGCAGTTTGCTTTCCCACCTTCTTCTCTCAAGTGCAGTTTCCAGGTACATTTGATGTGGTGGACATTGAGAAAATGCCAAAGTCTCAGGCTACATACCAAATTACAAAGGCAGATGAAAGAGCAGAAATGAAAGTACAAAAATGATAATGAGGCATTTTGATTAGATTTCGCTTCTAGAAAAGCACCTGCGCTCAGGCAAAGGCTGGGTTCATTTTGGCATTATCACGTACTGTGTACACACGAGTCAGCAGCATGACAAGTTATTTTGGTCAAGAAAATGCTAAATAGCATCTGCAAGGATCATGCCAGTCATAATCTTCTGTGTTTTTCTGTTGTATCTCAGAAAGGATCCACAGCTAGGTGTGTCTCACATGGTGCAGTCTATGAGCACATGATGATAACTAAATTTGAACTGAGTCCTCCCTGGGCAGGTTTGAGCTTGAAGTCCCACTACAAAAGCCAACATCCGTGGCAACACTGGCAAACCTGTGAGGGTCACCTCCTCCATGACCAGCACATCTAACATTTATGCTGCCAGCTATTGTGGGGTCCTATGATTATAAGACACACTTTTCCCCAGAAAGTCACTTCTGCTAGTGAGTTTTCTTGCTCAAACACAATAAAAGGCTGTTAACCCCTCCTCCTTTCTGCTCCGTCCACCAGTACCATGTGGATATGCCCTGAGCATGTGTAGTTTCCCCTCTCTTTACTCCTCATGAGGAAAAATACAATATGACCACACTAACAAAGGTGTTCTGTAGATTGTTGAAACAGGTTTTATTCTCCTACTTACTGGCAGGAAAAATTATGTCATTTTTTAGATATTTCAGAGGCACTAGAGAATACAGTGATGCGTAGGCATTCCTCTGGAGTTAAAATATCTGCTCATAGGATTCTAACAGAACCACAGGCTTTCTCTGAAGTAATAAATTAATAGTAACTACAATGCTTATTAAACCTACCCTTTATATTGTGAACTAACAAATTCTGCAGAAAATTTTTGCATCCTAAAGTATATGAAGAGCTTATGACCTGGCTTCTCAGCTTTCCTGCACTGCTACTGTGCTCCTATGCTTCTATTACACACAGATTTACAAAACCAGTCTGTTTTCAACAGATTCAGTTTAGCAGCCACAAATAACCATGAAAACCAATAAAATAAACAATAAAGAAATTAGAAGGGGGAACAGATGGCAGTCATGGCACTGTCCTGTACTACATTTAATCCCCATGAATATGAAGTCCTTGTGCTTAAAATAAATCTTCAACATACATTTCTCAATGCTTCAAGGTAAAAATTAGAGTGATTTGTTAGCAAAACAAAGAATGTCTGTAAGTTCCAGAGGAGGTCAGCATCAGGTTTCACTCTTGACATAGTTTTTTATATTCTATATAATCCCCAATCCGAAATTTTACAGTTGAGATGCACTTTGTTTGTATCCAGCTTCTTTACATTACTGTGCAGTGGCATTTCTGAGAGTGGATATAGTTCCTGTAATCAGCAAGCTGCTTCAGGTACAAGGTGGAAGGCCATCGGTGCATCTCTACAAAATTGCGCTCTTCCACTAGACAAAGAAATAAAGGAATTAAATGTAAAATATAGACATGGAGCACATGTGCACAGGCTGCAAAAAGTCTTTTAAAACAGATTAAAAAACATTAAGGATATAAATACAACTACAAAAGTAAAGATGAGTGCTGCCCATTTAGCATTTATCTCTGCTATGGCACAGATATAAGAGTTACCACACGACATTTCCTTGTTATTTAATCAGTAATAAACAAGTTTTTTTAAGAAAATGAATGCAATACTCATTAAGAAGAGCAGAGAGATATTCCTAAAGATGAATATTCTTTATCCCCAGAGAATAGCCTGGTGTGCTGTGCAAGGATTTTTCTATGCTGCAGCACCCTAAAGCAGGGTATGTCAATTTGTGTGCCAGTAGTTGGTCTCAAGATCAGTACAAAAAGCAAGGTGAGGAGTCCAACTAAGAATTCAGCAAGATGTAATCTCCTATTCTATGTGGTTTTCATCACTGACAAAGTCATATAACAGAGTCTTTTACCCATGTTATTGAGATGAATCGCCTCTGCTTTTGCAAAAGGATGCATTTTCATCCCCTTAACCCCAGGTACTCCAGAGTCAGCCTGCAGCCATGGTTCCTGGTTCTCTGAGAGGCTCAGACGAAGGAACAGCAGAGAGGGTCACAGCCTGAGGAGCCTGAGGGCAGGCAAACTGCACTCACACTGGGCACAAGGCAAGGCTTCATTCTTCAGGGGAATATCCTACTAATCAAATCTGATTTCCTCTATGGCAAGGTAACCTACCTAGCTGATCAAAGGAGGCCAGTTGATGCAATGTTTTTGGATTTCAGTAAAGCTTTTGATACTGTCTCTCACAGGATCTTTCTGGACAAAATGTCCAGCCTGCAGCTGGATAAACACATCATGTGAACACCTCATCAAGGTGAAGAAAAATCACACAGGCAATGAGCAGAACTTTCTAGTTACCTATCAGGAAGCAAATACAAATGCTTGGAAAAATAAATATCAGTTTCCTGGAAGAAGCTGGATTTATTTACTTGAATGGACCATAGTTTTTTCATTTTATGAGATCTGCTGGAGAGTACTATAAGAATCCTATTTTCTTCAAGGAAAACCCCAGCACTTGAAGAAAAAGTAGTAAAAATTACCCATTACTTTTGTTTTCAATTCTCAAGGTAACATGAACGGGTTCACATACAATGGCCTAAGTATTCCAGCAAATTCAGTTATGGGTGGGAACCTGGCCATCTGAATAGGAACCAAAAAAATGCGTGATGCAGTGCTGGCTGTGTCATGTCTTGTGCTGATTCCACAGTAGGGTGGTGAAACATCCTGCTGCAATATCCTAAAGAAACCCAAATCATTGTCTCATGCAAAAATGATACTGTCCAGAACACCACTTCTAATCTCAGCAAAACAGAAAAACATTTGTTTCTTCAAAACAAACAGAAAAATACCTGAAAGTTCTTGAAATTCAGGCTTTTGACTGAAGATGAGGTAGTTAGTGGCAATAAAATGAAGAAGCCAAGTTGAAAGGCAATCAGAATTGTGAAACTGTGAGAAGGAAACACAAAAAACCACGTAATGTTATCATGTCTGAAACACAACCACATCTCACGTGTCACAATATTTCAGGTTTCCTGAAATATTTCCTGTCATATTCATATTCATATTCATGTTGCCTGTCAACATGGCAGTTTACTAAACAAACTTTTGACTGTGGAATATAATGAATGAAAAGTCATTTAATGGAAACAGGTGTAATATGCAAACAGGTAAACACCAGAGAACAGATTACAAAATTCCCTCTCCCAGAAGTAGGAAAAACCCCTGAGGAATCATGAATCTCAGAAATTTTGTCATCTGCACAGAGGGAGCATCTGAGAGCTTCATAGAAATGGAGGGAAGGAATGTGGCATGTTGGCTTTGTGGTCTCCTCTTTCTGCACAAAATCTATCTGATTAAGGCAATACCCCGCAATCTAGTTTTTATTTTCCTCTTCTGTTTTCCAACCCTGCCTTTATTGTCTGTCTTTTTTTCAGCCTCTAATATTTTCAAGTTTTTTATGCATTTCTCTCAATATTCTATCCAATTAGAGCTCCTTTGTCACCTGCATACCACATATTTTTCTTTTTTAACTAAAAGAGGATGGAGTACATCTTCACTTTCCTAAAACACATCTTTTCTGGCAGAAGCTGCAGTTAAGCTGACTTACTGCAGTGTGTCCATGATAAAGGAAATCACACAGATGAGGGTATGACTAGAGGGTCTGGAGCCCAAATCTTATGGGGAGCAGCTGAAGGAGGTGGAGTTTTTTATCCTGGAGAAAACAGAGGCTCTGGGGGACCTTATCACTCTCTACAACTCCCTGAAAGGAGGTTGTGCACAGATGGAGGTTGGTCTCTGTTCCCAGATAACAAGTGGCAGGACAAGAGGAAATGGCCTCAGGTTGTGCCAGGGAAGTTTAGGTTGAATAGTAGGAAAAATTTCTTCATGGCAAGGGTTGCCAATCTCTGGACCAGGCTGCCCTGGGTACAGTGGTAGAGTGAATTCTATGGTTCTGTGACTGCACATTCTGCAACTAAAGGCTGAAGGACTTCTTCTGGCCAGCCCTGTATCACTAGTTATCCCTAATAAACAGATTGTATACCAACATATTTCTTTGGGAACAGAAACTGCTGTTAAGATCTGAAAAATCTTAAAAATCAAACAACTTATTAAAGTCAACAAATATATTCTTATTTGATATATACAATACGTACCTTAGCTTTTTTGAGCAAGCTAACAATACTGAGGCTTGTGGAAGCCAGTTCTCTGCTAGGCATGCTCTGAAGCTGTGTGATGATGTAAAGTTCACAAATGTGCTGGAGTCTCATTACTTGGTACATCTCTGCACAGATCAGCAGAGACATTGCTTGGAGAATACTGGCTAAAAAACAAGAAGACCTAAGTTACATGTATTTTACCTTTTTGACCAGATGATCAAAGCTACTTTTCACCAAGTCATTTTTTAAATTCCTAACAACAAACATAAAATCAGACAGCTGTGATCATCTTGTTTTATTTTTCATTGTTATGTTTGCTCTATCACCTTATCTTTCCAGATAAGTTATTTGATTAAGGAAAAAAAAAGATTTAGAACTTTTTGGCAGATAGGTGTAAGGAATTGCTGTCAATATCCTGGATCATGAAGATGATGAGTCAGGTGCTGCTGATCTATTTAGAGTAAGTGATTATTGATAAGAGGATTTATCTTCCTGAGTTCTCTTTCAAAAAAGCACTTTTATGATACAATAAAATATAGTCAAATGTCCAAAAACAAAGAAGGCCAACCATTCTTTTTTAAAATATAGCATGGTGGTTGCTTATTTAAAGTGATAAACAGGGAAATGTTAGGTGGAGTGAAAAGAGAAACATGGAAAATCTAAAAATAAGGTAGAATAATTATTTCAAAAGAAAACAAAAGCAAAAATACGTATCACAACACCACTCATTTATTATATCAAGGAAGAAGTAGCTGCATTTAAATCATGTTTTAGATGTAGTATGCAGATTTTCTTCCCATAAAAAGAGATAAAGGTCGAGACACAAATAATATTTTAGCTCAATTTTTCTTTTCAAACACTCCCGTTGACATGTTTTTTTCTGGGTTTACATACACATACGATAACCATGTGTATAAAAAAGATGTTCCTGCAATTTAACCTTGTTTATATTAAACTTAGCTATATACATGTTCAAGAAATTACAACTTTTAAATAAAATACAGGATCAAGACTAGAAAGCAGCATTACTGTAATGTAAAAAGAAAATTCCAAATATTACAATGGATCAGAAATGAATTGCAACTTCTTTGAGTCTTGTTATGTAAGCACAAAGCAAGTGACATAATTTTTATTAGCAATGTTTCTTCTGTCTATAGCTGATTTTACTTGAATAGGGTGGATTTCTTTTTTCTTATTGCACAATACGAAAAGTTTTCTTTCTTGAGACATTGCACATTCAAATATTGGCATTTTTCAATTAAATAAATGCTGCTTCATTACTCTCTATCAATGCCCCGCTTTGGAAGAATGAGTCACAGATACAGAACTGTATTTTACAGTTTTCTTACCTGGGCAGCAGGAGTCAGTGTAAAGGTACTCCAGGAAGGAGAGGAAAGTGTCTTTGGAAACCCCATACACTGGAACCAGAACGCTACTTGCTTCTAGATAATTACCATTAAACATAGCTGCCATAACCTCACAGCGGGCCACCAGAACTGCCCTGTGGGCTGGTACAGTTGCACCTGCAAGATGCAAGATAAAAATAAATATACAGTGGCTTTGTGTAACATAGAAAGGTCTTCACTTCAAAGCTGACATCCTCTTAGAAGGTCTTCACTCCACTGAATGTGATTAAAGTGTTGAAAGTTGACAATGACTAACAACACACTCACTTCATACAAGTTAAGATGAATAACGAATAGTAAAATAAAGCAAAAAACAATGAACAAAAATTATTTAAACCAAAATGAAATAGACTAAACCAATACAATAAATCTGTTCACATTAACTGCACCTCCAGCCCATTGCATAAATATGTAGTGCTATGAATTGTTATACAAATAGTTAATGCTTGAACCTGATGATCTTAGGGGTCTTTTCCGTCCTGAATGATTCTATGATGAGTCATTTGTGTTCACCAGTAACCCTACTGGTAATTAATATTTGTACCAGAATAATCACACAAAGCAGAGAAGGGCAAATTATTCCAGATGAAATTCCATTAAGTCCAGTAAGTAAGTATAAATTTAATGGGATTATATATTGTGCCTAAGTGAACTTCCTGAATGGTTGTCTTATGAAAAAACACTGATGATTTTTTCCAGAAATTTATTAATTTTATATTATTTGCAAGTGAATCCTTTGCTTTCCTACAGCATTTGGAAGACCTGGAGAGGCCAACAGCCAAGGGTGGTAAAGGCCTTTCAGACTGCAGAGTCCAGCTGGGCTGAGCAGTCCATTTCTGTGTGCAAGAAAAGGTCAAGCAAGTGCCAGTCAGGACAGCAGCCAAAACCAAAATGAGCATTTAGAGTTGTATGTAAATGTTTTAATCAAAATTATAATAAACAAATCAACTGATGTGCAAGATAAATACACTGTATATGCTTACAAAGAAGTTGCTGTTTTAATTATGTCTTTAACCACAATATTGCCATCTCAGTAATTATTTGAAACCTTCTGGCATATTTTTTCTTTTGTTCTATCTCTACTCCCCTATACCTCTACTTCCAAACTGTCTAAGCTGCATACAAAATGTATATATACATATATCTATATGGAGAGAACACTTGTCAATAGTATTACATCTTTGTAGTAGTAACTGAGCAGTACATGATGCTCCTCTCATGTAAAATACATGTGCAGCTCTGTATGTGCCAGTGAATGGACATTCATCTACTGATTAAGAAGTTCAGTCACATTCTGTCTTTACACAGACATAATGGGCTCCCATTTTTCCTGGCTCCCCTACTTCTTTAAGCTAGAAGCTCCAAGCAATGCTAAGTATCCAAGGAATTGCTCAAACACTTACAAATTTGTCTGGTTAAGACTAAGGCCTTCAATTTCTCTTAGTAGTTATTTAATTTTAATACATTTATTGTGATTGATGAATTAGAGAAAAAAGTTTGGAAGATGTATCAAGTATTAGGAAAAACAGTTCACATTTTATTAGTGGAGAGGCATGATTTTTTAACATACTTGTCAACCCATTCAAGGATTTGGGGTTTATTTCTGTGAAATCTATAGTGTTGTTCTGGTTTCATCAACTTCCCACAAAGCCTCTTGCAGGAGTGGGACACTGAGGTGAATTGTTCATGTCGTTGAGCTCAACATCAGTATTTCCCCTTCCTTTTCAAAGATATTTTTGTGGAGTTTTTTCCTGTGTATTAAACAGAACATCTAGAATGAGTCTGCTTGTCCTTGTGTGCTTATGCTTGAGGAGTTAATGCTACAATTTTGGCCCTGAGATCTACATCTGAAAGTGATTAAACGACTATCTAATTCTAGAAGTCATTTCTGCATGAAGGATGAGTATGGAGAAATGGAAAAAAACCATCTCATTCTTATTCTTACAAAAGCATGTAGCATGTTTCTCCCACTGCATCTTTTATTGTAAGGATGAACACATTCAATTTCCAGACAAAAAATTCAATCCTGACACTGCAGCACATCAGGCAGTAAAATGTAGTGGATGATAAACCAAACTAAAACAAAATGAAAGAACACAAACCAAAATGGAATGAACCAAAATAGAATAAAATAGAATAAAAAATATTGTCAATCGGGGAGGCACAGTCTGCCATGACAGGCAGAGGGAATTCCTGTGGGCTCAGCCCAGATAAACCATGTTGGGAGTGGACACTGCTACAGAGCATCCACAGGGACAAGCTTTCCCCACTTTCCACAGTGATGACAAAGCATTCACATTTCCTTAGTTTTGATGCCATGGAACGTGATCACCTCTATGTCCCACACTCCTGAAGAGGGGAAAAAGGATAAAGGCTGTAGGCAAAGGGACAAGAGGCACCTTACCTTGTATTTTGAAGATGACATCAGCCAGGATAGGCGTGTTAAAGAACAGCCTGAGAGAAGTATTATAGAGCCGTTTTATCTGGTGTGACCTGCAGTCCTTTATAGTGTTTAGCTGAAAAATAAATTGGTAATAAGGTGCTGTCAAGTGTGGCAGCCCACAGAACTAAATATTATGGGACATCATTTATATGGGAAAATAAACAGCAGCCTCTCGCACATGCATTCCTCTGCAGTCACCTTTTATCTTCACATTTCCTATTCCCTGCAGTGCAGCAGCTCTGAGGAGCCTCTTGTTCCCCACAGTCACAGTTCCCCTCAGCTCTCGCCTTTCTTGACCTTTGACAAAACTCCCCCATCCAACCCCACCAGGCAGGTTGGGCTTCATTGGAGTTTTCTGGAGTCCACACTTCTTCACGCCTTCCCTGTCAAGACCCAACACTGCAGCAAAACGAGTTTTGAGGGCTCTGGGGGTAGCAGGGGACACACATCCACCCTGCCGTGTGATGCTGTGTGCAGAGGCAAGGCAGTTCAAAGTTCTGTGTTTCTTTAGATTGCCCTGGAACTGCCTCCACAGAGGAAGGGGGAGCTCACAGGCTGGAACACAGATTCCTCTTACAGTAACCTGGTAGTGTCAAGACACTCCAAAACCCAGTACTCCCAGTTAGTTCTCGGTCTTGGTTTTCTTACCTTAAAAATGTAATCTAAAGCTGCCAAAAGGAACAAGATCAAAATCATATTGACAGACTGTGAGAAGTGAAATTCAGATGAGGTTGAATTTATGGTTAAAATCTTAAATTTATCAATTTTTTAGTTTAACTAAGAAAAATCACAATTCCTTTTTTTTGGCCTCAAAAGAAAAATGCTTAAATGTGAAATAAGAGTAACCTGAGGGCATTAAAAAAAAAAAAAAGAAATGACAACAGCGCAGGCTCAGTATCTTAAAAGTCTTCAGGCTCTCCAAGTCCAAACCTATAAATATTTCAGCTGAGTGCACTAAGGGCTGGTAAGCCTAAGACAGAGCAGTCAGAAGCTGAAAACAACTCAGTAACTTTCTGATCTCTGTATTATGCTATTCCAAGAGAATCTGAGAGGTTTTCCCGCCTAAATAGACAGAAATCAGTAGAGCAAGTTCTATATTATCAGGGAATGTATAAGCTCCACAAGAAAATGTCTATAAAAACTAATTCTATATTAAAACTAATTCTACATTGTAACTTTTATTAACTTAATAATAAATTACATTTTTCTGTGAGGTCTTCTACTGAACGAACTATATTGAGTTATAGACAGCTTTCCACATCACAACATTTATATGAGAAACTGCCCCTCTGGATCTAGTGCAGAATCCCAACTTTTGGCAAATGTTCAGGAGCAAATCTTTCCTGGGCAGCCTCTATTACATGGGAATTAGCAACCCATAATCATATTGCCAGACAATGTTTAAAGCTGTAAATATGACTAATCCTTTTAGAATACCTGCTTGTGTGATTTTTACCAATTACATTAATTCTGCACATTACATCAGGATAACTGTGTGTGTGCCTGCAAACAACCCCCTGAAAACATGAAAAGTACAGGCTACATAAGCCAAAGTGACTTTAAAACAAAGACTAACAAGAAAACGTTGCCTACAAAACAGTTCTCAAGAACTTAAGTGACTAATGGTGACCCCAAGGGAGTCCGATGTACCTTCCATGGAGTTTTCAGGATACATTTAACTTTCTCAAGCACATGTTCTGTTTTTTCTGGATCTTTCAACTTCTTTTTTATGTCCTCTTCTAACTGTTCCCACTGGAAAGCACCTGTTACAAGAGCAGAGAGAAATGGATTATACATTGGCCAAGCATGGGCCTCTGCAGGCAGAGAAAAGGTTATATCAACGCCAAACAGATACTGCAGAAGTGGTAGATTTTTGTTCATAAATCAGCCAGATCTTTGCTTTTAGGAAGGGCAAGATGCAATTTTTGCACATTAAAACTTCCGTGGTACTTTTTATAGTCCAACCAAGTACCAACAGACTAGAGCACCTCCCTTGCTTTCAAACTCAATTTCTGAATTCCTCTCAGTTCTGTCACTACATATTGCAGGAAGAGATTCAGAAAAAAAAAATCCTCAGTGTTTCAACATTTTTGGAAGTTCTTTAGCTTCTGCCCATGTTGCTGGCTGCAGTGTTCTGTAGGTGTCTGAACCAGAGAACTTCATGCACAGTTACATTCTGAGTCCTCATAGCTAAAACCAGCACCAAGTTTGCAGTGCAGTAGAATTTCTGTTATTCTTGTTTTCCCAGTCAAAGCCATGATATTCACTGAGATGTCTCAACAACTTTCTTGGAAAAATGAAGAGAGTTAAAACAAAGATAGTTTATCTTTATGCATTTTGCTGGAGTAAGTCTCAAAAGCACCATCGGGCTTTGTGGTAACTTGCAGCTCTACTCCAGGAATAAGAAGGAGACAGAAATAGATCAAGCTCAGTGACAAGACCAACTCAGCACAGTCCTGAAGATGCTCTGCTGTTGAGAGGCTGAATCAGCATCTACAGCACACAGCATCCTCAGCTCAATCAGCTCCCAGCTATACCACACTGGTTTATAACCTCATGGGCATCATGTCGCTGTCCTGAAAAGCTGAAAACTCATGATTTGTTCTCTTCTCAGCCTGTACCTCAAGTGCCTTCAAAAGACATGGTCATCTCTCAGAGGCACCAAAAAGCACAATGACTTTTGGCAATGCCCTTCAGGCTGGGAGCTGTGACCTAAAGCAGAGCTCTACCTGCAGCTGCACAGTTTCGCAGCTCCTTGGTTGACATAAAAGAAAGTAAAAAAGTGAAATTAGTGTATACAAGGCAGCAGACACAAGTTGAAGATGGTAACAGATGAAGATGTTTACAAAGATGTTTAGACTGGAGGAAAGGAGGCTCAGGGGTGAGCTTGTCACTCTCCTCAACTGCCTGGAAGGAGGGTGTAGCCAGGTGGGGGTCAGTCTCTTCTCCCAGGTAATAAGTGACAGAACCAGAGGAAACAGCCTCAAGTTGCACCATGGGAGATTTAGATTCAATATCAGGAAAACATCTTCACCTAAAGGGTTGTCAAGCACTGGAACAAGGTGGCAAAGGCAGTGGTGGGGTTACCATCCCTGGAGGCACTTCAAAACTGTGGCACCTGGGGACACGGTTTAAGTGATGAGCTTGGCAGTGATGAGTTAATTGGTTGGACTTGACAATCTTAGATGTCTTTTGCAACTCAAATTATTCTATGAATTAAAAATAATGTATTTATCCATCACCTGCTGAAATTCCAGTTTTAATCCCCTATCCTTGTCTCCAATAAATAAGAACAACAAAAAAATCCCTTTGCAGTGAAAAACTTCTGCATCTGTTCTTTATGTTTGTTACTGTTTTGGAAAAAACTGAAAGGGATGCCTTTGATGTACAAACTCCAACTGAAAGCTGAAAGATTCTCTGTCAGATTGAAAAATATTTTATAAAGAACAAACAGGTATTTCTACTTCCAGAAAAAAACCCCAGCTCTTTCAGCTGAGGATTTCTAACCAACATCTGAAAAGTTAAAAAAATGCCAGTGCCATTTTAATAGCTGGCGTTAGGTAGGTGAGGTCACAGTCTGTACAAACTGGTAACAAAACTCATGCAACACATCAGAGATCCCCACACTCCAACCACTTATCACTGTTTTCTCTTCAGCAGCAGAAGAAAAAATGACTTGAGCTTTCTTAAGTAACTCTGCACTCTTGCCCTTGTGTTTAGAACCTGGAAACTCACTCAGACTCCAAATTTTTTTTGGCAAAATTTTGAATGTTATTGATGTTAGCTTATGGACTAATTTAATTTATGTCCATTAGATCTGGAATGACAACTAATTTAATCTTTGTTAAATCTAGGTGATGGTCTTTTTTCATTGTCCATAATAATCACAAAGGATAAAATAGGTATGGAAACATGCTGAAACATCATCGCACAACAGCAAAGCCGTGTTCCTTAGGGTAATGCACATACTCCTTCCTGAGAGGATAGGAAATGAGCAGCCAGACCTGTTCCCAGCAGGTACCTGAATAAATGAAGTGGAGGATGTCTGGGAGACAAGAGCAGAAGACAGAATCCTTCACCACCACCCTAACTGGTGGAACACTGGGTGGGACACCACGGGGGGACGAGGGGAAGGGATCCCCCGCCTCCACCACAAAGAGACTCTGTGCCAGCTGCATGATGGAGGCGTCGTGGGCGTCGGACGGGCTCTTCACCCCAAACAGCAGCATGAAGAGGTGGCTGACGGAGCAGAGGATGATCTTGTGAGCCTCCACTCCTGTGCTGAGGTCCTCGGGGTAGAAGGCTACATCTGCACACTGGCAGCAGCAGAGCAGGTTGTGCAGGTCCGCGTTGTAGTGCGAGGCTTCGCCCTTCAGGATAGGCATTTTTTCTGCAAAAGGAGTCAGGCTGTAAAACTTAGGCAAGTGCTAACCACAGGACTACTGACCTTATCAAACAAAGGGCGATTTTTAAAAGAGGCATTCGATGAGAAAATTTCTTATATGCTGTTTGGATATCTTCAGTTAAATGCTCTAAAAGTGGAAATACTTACTACAGTAAATAAGTTAAGAAATACTTAGTTTAATAGTAAGTGTCTGTCCTTTCATGAACCCTCTATACAAAGTTATACTATAAAGAAACCTTGATTTAGTATCCCAAATGTAAGAGATCTGAGCAAATTTCTAGAACATGCAAGAAAGGACAATTACAAATTTAGAGGTAACTACTTGTCAGTAATTATTGCACTGAATAAATGCATCATGTTCAGAAATCACATAAAGGTGCATACTTCTCTCCCTTGCTGATGCTGTAGAATAGTAGTTCATGCTCCAACAACTTTCTTTTCTAATCTGTCCGTAAGGCTTTTATGTAAAGATTTTATTAATTCATGTTTTTATTTGATTAAGTCCACCATAAAACCACTCCTATTAGTTTTACCTAAAATAAACTAGAAATCCATGGCAATGTTACATATTGCCATACAATTTTCCCCAAGTTAATTAAACCATCACGAAAAGATGATGCAACATAATCAGAATAGCTGACAATAGATAGCACAACTCACAGGAACAATTGTTAATAAAAAATGCAGTAAAAAATATTACTTGTGCACAGAAAGTGACACACATGAGGAATAATACTAGAGACCAGACATGAGTGAGCACCTGGCTGTTCAAGCTGAGGTGGTTGGACTCGATGGCACTTCTGTGTCTTTCTCCTTTTCTTCATTTTTTCAGATGACTTCTGATTCAAACTTTGGATCATAAAATATTCCAGCTAAGAAAGAAATATATTTTTTAAAAAACCCTTGTTATTTAATAACAACCTAGACATCAAATTAAGGAGTATAGCGGGTTCTATGCAGGGCTAAAGCTACCGACACTATTACAAATCATCCAGGAGAGTCCCAACACTCCTTAGCAGAAGCTACCATTTAAAAAACGATTTATTTAAATGATTGTTGGATATGTAATCTTCCTGGAAATGACAGACACAAAGATATTCAATTTTCCAACCTCTTTAGATGCTAATTGTATCTTGTGGAGTGGCCTCGTTCAGCTGGGTGTTATCCAGCAAGATAAAAGGACAGGAATACAGGTGGAAAACTTACTGCAGTGTGTCACACGGCTTTTCTAAACCTTCCTGGTTAAAACCAGGACAACCTTGGTACTGCTAATTCAGATAGCATCAATAGAATCCTAGAATGGTTTGGCTTGGAAAGTACCTGGAAGACCTCCGAGTTCCAATCCCCCTGGCCTGGGGAGGGACACCTTCCGCTAGACCAGGTTGCTCCAAGCCCTGTCCAACCCAGCCAAGCACACTCCCAAGGATGGGGCACTCACAGCTTCCCTGACCACTCTGTTCCAGTGTCTGACCACCCTCACAGTGAAGAGTTCTTTCTAACTTGAATCGGTGGGAACTTGCACTTGGTGGAAGGGCCCACGGTGTGCCTCCCTTCGCTCTCTGAAGCCCTCACACCAATCACATTCCAGCCTACTTGCAAACCAGGAGATTCTCACTCACCACTCCTCCAAAGTATTTCTGTATGTAGAAGTCATTAAGAGTGTGCAGTTCAAGGTAAGTGGCTCCGAGTTCTTTTGCAAGCTGAACTCCATCAGAGGTCGTGACACAACTCCTCCTGTCTGAAGTGCACAGGGGACAGGTGCAAGGCACTGATGGGGTAAAAAGTGATTTAAAAACCCATTTTGGCCAAATAATGTAGAATTTTAAGATTCCTAAATAACTGTAAAGATATTTTAGTTAGAAGAGTACAAAGAGGGAAATGAAAACATAGTAATTTTGTAGTAAGAAATCTGTACTTACAGGAAAAAACCCCCAACTTCTTATTAATCAGTTCAAAATACCAGTCACTCTACAAACGTCACCACACATTACATTAGCGTTACTTTATTGGTTTTGTTAAGGTGGAAAAGTCCAGCCAGACTTCCAGAAGCCAGGTTTGGCTTCGGCTCAGTACCTTTGCATGCCCGGGTCTTGTACTAGCCTGCAGGTGTTATCATTCATGAATGCCACCCTTAAACCTGTTGAATTATTGTGGCCTGTCCATGCAGGAACCACACGCAGAAATGGAAGAGGAAAATTTCCACTCCAGACCAACCTTTGATGGGTATGTACATAATTCAGGATCTGATTCAATTGCACATATTTGACATACATTTTTTAAAAAACAAATTAGGTACTTTTAAGATTATGCCAGTTAAATGTTAAAAATCTTTTAGGCACACTGGGTCAGCTTTCCTTAATGACTGTAAGAACCTGCCATGGATGTGCTTTCAAATGTGCTGTGCATGTTCCAAGGTAATGCCTTCTGCCTAGACCTATGGATAACATGTAATAAAACAGCTTTTTCTTTTTTTTAAAATCATTTGTTTTGGCAGCACCGTTTACCACTACAGAGGATTAAGATCTTAGTAATCTGTATGAGCAAACTGCTGTGTTCACAAATGCCTCCTAGAAACAAAAGGGTTCTGTATGTGCAGAGCAGTTTGTTCTGACAGGTCCCAGGGCAAAACCAGAGGTCCAGCCTGATGTCTCCCATGGCCACATTATTTAGGGACGAAGACTGAAAAAAAGTAAGTGGAAAAGAAAAAAAAACCCAAACCACTAGAGGAGTCACTCAGTTTGGTGATATTCTGTGCTTAAATACAAAGTGTAAGGAAAGGGTTGCGGAATACAAACAATTGACCAAGACCTTGCCTTCAGAATGGGAGATTTATTACTCCTGTATAAATCAGAGCATAAAAGCTTTTGGTCATGATCAGTGAATTACTAAATGGAAGGAAATAAATATTTAACTGTTATGGAGCTCTTTAACTGTCCCTATCAGTCACTGAGCTAAAAGATTTATAAGTAGACCCTGGCATAACTGAACATTTCATCCACAGATGACATATTCACATGGATTAATATTTCTATGTACATTATAAAATAAATGTTTACATCTACACCCATCATGTCTCTTACTCATTAAAAGAAGGGATGCTCAGAAACACTTGTTTTAATCAAGTGTTGTAAAGTAAAAGACAAGCCAGGCTTGTGTTTTTCATTCATTGCTTTAGGAAAAAAAATCCCAGAGAATTTCAAGGCTTTTTGCACCCACTCTCCAGTGTTTGCAGACTGCTGATATAATTTTAATCTCCTACACTAGAGATACTTTGTACCAAAATGTATGTTGCATAATCCATATTACTGGATTTAATCCCCATGTGTGATGGCTCCGCAAGAAGAGTCGTTCCAGAGGTCAAAGAAGGATAGGTTCCCTTTCATGGCTGGGGTTAATTAAGCACAGTGTTCTTGCCAATACATCAGCCTACAGAGCCAAAATACGTGTGCATATTACTGTCATCCCGACAGACTAATTGTTTCTGTTAGCAGCTTGGAAAAACAACCAGCTTCTACTGAAATTACACTATACCCAACTTCCAAATGAGACTTTATCTGTTGTTACAGGATGCTGGATACGTACCGTTTTTTCTTGCACCAATAGCAGAAATTATTACTGGAACTGAGCAGTGGTTTAATGCTTTTTTTACCATTGGCACATAGCTGTCTTTTAGTTCTTGAAATGAAGTCTTGTCATTGACAGAGTATTTAATCACAATAATATCAGCCCCTCCAATGAGCCTGCGGGAGGTGTACCAGTCACTGTCAAATATATCCTAAAAAGAAAAAAACACTGATCAAGAATTTACTGTCTATAAAGAAAAAGATGAAATATTCTATATTCTTAACGCAAAACTTTATGTAAGTGTTTTTATCTGATTAGATCTTATTTGAAGACATGCAACAATGAGCGGAATCCATGCTTTGTAATTTCCTTGTATGGAGAGCAAGCTATTTGTTATAATAAATCATAACTATTTTCCATTAATTCAGGAAGTCTGCAAGAAGAACTAAAAATAGAGTTGGTCTGGGAATATTCTTTTCAGGAAGAAACTTTGCTGGTTCAATTAGTTAACTTTAAAATTGTTTCATTTAGGAAATAAAAGCACCTTCAGTGGTAGATTTAGTGGTGATATTTCAGCAATTTAGATAGTGGTGAATTTCAGCAATTCATACAAAAACATTATTAATCACACCATTTTAGAGAAAAGGTTACACAGAACTATCCTATGTACCTATGAACTGTTAAATACAAATTTAATAATTTAGTGTGATTTTTATCTGCTTCACAAGAGCTTCCACACAGCTTTACCAAGTGTTAATGTTTTCAGCATAAGGCCTTCAGTCACATACCTAAACCTCCTTTTTCAATTTCACTCTGAATTTTTCATTGCTTGTGCTGAGGACCTAACCTCTAAAACTGTTTGATACTCTGTCAATTTCCAGCTATGCTGTATCCGCATGCAATATACGGTTATTACTTGTGTATTTGTCATGGAACCGTGATTCCACAATTTCTGCTTCACCTGAAGGTAGCTCACAGATACCTGTGAAAGCGTTGACTTTGAATGTATGCTGAATTGAAAACTCTTGAGAGAAATCTGGAACTGGTCCAGAGAACTGAAAAACAACTCCAATAACCCCAAATACTGTAGCCTCTTAGAACAGAGATTTTTTTTTTTTTTTTTGCTCTTTATATAGCTTAATGGGGCTTATGAGAAAGATGGGGACAAATTATTTGGCAGGGCCTGTTGTGATAGGACAAGGCACAATGGTTTTAAACTGAAAGAGGGTAGATTTAGTTTGGACATAAGGAAGACATTTTTTGCTTAGAAGATGGTGAGGCCCTGGTGCAGTTTGCCCCAAGAAGCTGTGGGTGCCCCATCCCTGGCAATGTTCAAGGCCAGGTTGGATGAGGCTCTGAGCAGTCTGGTCTACTGGAAGGTGTTCCTGCCCATGGCAGGGGGGTTGGAATGAGATGATCTCTAAGGTTCCTTCCAACCCAAACCATTCTGTGATTCTGTGATTCTGTAGCAGCCCTGCATAGCATGAGGGAAAGTTAGAAGAAGCTGGGATCTTGAAAATGGAAATTAGCAGTGATGAAATAAAGATGATGTGAAAAAATAATAATAATTTTTTCTGTAATAAATGAGCAGAGAAGAAGTGACAAAAGGGCAGGGCTCAAAGTTTAGGTTGGGGGGAATCAATGTGAATTTTGAAAAGCAGGTCACAGAAATAGACACATTACAAATGGGAGTCAAATATATAAAAGATTAGTAGTATCAACAAGTGACGTGGCTTGCATTGTCAACATAACTATTTTTGATCATTTCAAAAAGATCATTGTTTGAAATATGGTGAGGTAGCTGCAATGCTCTTAACTACAAGAAGTAGCATGACCTTGATGGAAGTCAAGTCAGCAATATTTGCCTAAACTGTGAGTGCACATCATCCACAATTCAGGTCTTGACCTTACAAAGAAATAAGTCCAGAAATAAATTATAGTAGGCATTCCCACTGATCTCTGTAATAGATGCTTTTGTTCTGCAATAAGTAAACCACAATTAGCAATTTATCAAGAATGGCTTTTAGATGATTAACCAGGTTGACAAGAGGGGAGGTCAAGTGCACTGCTCTTGATATTTGTTTTTTCAAGACAATTCAGTTAGAGACTATTATAATCCCAGGCTATGGAGAGTCTCAACTAGCACTTAATACAATCATTTAGGCCCAGTTAATAATATAACATTTACACACAAATGCACCTTTAGCACCTCTAACAGTAAGACTACCAGCTACACCTCTTCGAGAGAGCCTTCTAGATGGACATTTGGAGAACCTGATCACACAAGCAGGCAAAAATTGAGAGTTTTCAAGGGACAGCTTTAGTATATTTTAACTAATGAAGATCTCAATGGAGAATTTTTAATAGAGTTGTATACATTTAACACAGCAAAAATTTAATGGAAAAATACAGTACAACTCCAAAATAACATAGAGTATTTATCTGTCCTGTTCTGTTGGCAGACAGAAAACACATCTGTTCCTTAGCAATTTCCTTCCAGCTGACTCTCTTCAAGATCAGCCCAGGTTTGCACCTGCCCATCTCTACAAGATTGGAGACAACCGGTAGTATTATAAGCAAAGTGTAGAGCACAGGTGCACAAATACACAGTAACTGCACAGCTTTAAGCATGAGCAATAAAAAAATGTTTATGGAAACTTCTTATTGAATTTAATGTGTATTTTTTTTACGTGTATGATACATGATACCATACACGTAAAAATATATACTATATTCATATATTGTTTGGTTGTTGTTTCTGTGATCTGTTTGTACATTGTTTTTCACTCACTCCAGTGTGCAAGGGAGCTAAATCTCATGTACTGGGAAAATCCTCCAAAAATATCTCCGACAACGGGTTATTTGCACAAGGTATCCCTGAGACAGAGCATCTGGAGCCTCCTTCATTACTGCTTTTACAAGAGCTTTCATGCAAAAATGACAGAGGGAATTCCTTCAGATGATGAACAGCAGTTGAGATTCAGGAATAACCTTAATTTCAGGTTCCATCTATGAAATTTGTGTAACAGCTACTCCTCATCATGCTTCCTGCTCCGTTTCCCAAGTCAGCTGTTGGCGAAAGGAAGAAGTGCCTGCACAGCTAAGGCTATTTTAATATTACCTTATTAATTATAATCATAATTATACTTCAGATAATATTCCACTCAGGACATATTAAGAAAAAGCTTCATTCTTTCCTTGCATGCCTTCATTCTAAGTGTCTCATAACATATTCTTGCTATTAGTAAATTATACTTCTCAAGATTTAGTGTTGAAAATAAAGCTTTCAGAGGCATTGAAGATACGTTTTTCCTACAAAATCACATGATCTCTCAAGACAACAATACTTGCTTTGTAAAAAATTATTTATGAATGCCTTTTTGGAATGGCAGTGAAATTCCTCACACAAGTGCCCTTGCAATGCCCACACTCTTTCTGAAAGCTGCTCATAAGTGTGCCCACGTCCACCCAGCCCAGCCCTTGATCTGAGGCAGCAGCAATGCCAACCACTCTTTGTGGGGACAACAGTACCTGGCCACGCCGGATCTGGATTTCCCAGGATCCAAGAGAGCTGCATTGGGAATATTGGAGAGTTATCCCTCTCTGATCCATTTATAGACCCAGTCTCCACTACCAAAACCTTGTTCACACTGATGCTTTCCACACCACATATCTGGGGCCTTCCCCATTTTTTTCAAGATTCCTCTGCAATTTCTTATCAGGTCTGCAGCAGGACAAATTTTATGGGTGTACACTCCATAATTTACTAGTCCCCTGAATTTACTCAGATAAGTAATCTGCAGCACAGATGGAAGTATCTCCTTCAGAAATTCCCCTGAACATCCCCTCTGCAAAACAAAGGAAGCTCATATTGGCCTGTGTCATCCTCTCATAAATTAATTTAATAGTATTTTTTACCAGGATTTGATCATTTGTTGTAAACTACCGCTTCAGGCATTCAAGTTTAAAAATGAAAAGGGATGATATTCTTAAAAATGAAAAGTTACAAGCTGTCATTTTTTACTGAAGCAGTAACCTGTCTAGATTTCTAAAAATAGTAAATAAAACCTAAAAGTGGATTGGATTCCTTTACCTTTAGACATGATAAGGGCTGGCCAGCCTTGGCACCATAAAGAGCACAAGAATTCTGATAAAGAGGAAAGAGCCAGACAACTATACTATGGATGATACTGCTGGCCTAAGAAAGCTCAGTGTGTTTGAGGGACTGCTCCTGTTGGTGCAGTGAATAAAAAAGGATACAAGAAAAAATACAAAAAGACTCAGGGAATGAGATTTTTGTAAGGGAGAATTAGGGGAAAAAAAATCACAGAACAGCTTTTCAAAATTGTAGTTAATATATTTAAGTTGCAGTTAATATATTTATGTATCAGTGAGCCCCATCAAGGTCTGCAGCCCTGTGCAAGGCTCTGAGCAGATGCAGCAGAGTGTCCACCACTCTTCAAGTATCTAATCCAGCACAAGGCTATCTCCAAAACCCAGCTGCTCTATTTTCACCTTTCGTAACATTTCTGTACTTGATGATGTCAGAAATTCTCTAGAAACTGAGGCATTTTTATAAAATACGGGAAAACAAAAAAAAAATTCTGGAGGTATTTTTTGCCTTGGGGAAAAATAAACCCAAACAAACCAAACAAAAGCCACAAAATAAAACAAACAACGAAAATCAGGTGGCTCTCAGTAGAAAAGGTCAAAAAGGGCAGCAAGACTCTCAGGCCAGGACAGAAACAGTCTCATATCCTTAGGGTGTTGCTCCAAGTAAGAGAATGAAGAACAAGAGTAACCGCAAGTAGGGAACACTTAGAACAAAGTTTTTATTTTGTCATTTATTTTCAGCACTGTAATTAAATGAATCAAAACATGAATTACAGCTTCTATTCTGTGCTCGATTCTGGACTTGAGGAAGATTTCACTTGCCATCAGATATTAAAAATTGTGCCTGCATTTTTTCTGCAGAAGCATAAAACAATTCAGTGTTAAGTGGATTTGCAAAATACATGCAAGTCAATAAAATGGTACCTCACTCCTGAAGACTGTAAAATCTAACATAGAGTTTTAATTAAAGCAGCCTTTTCCAAAGCTAATCTTAAAATTCATCTTGGAAATTACTCCTTGTGAGTTACTAGCTCCATACACAGGTTACCCCTCCAAAATTAGAAAAACTGGGACATTCTTGTTCAATATGCCTTACGATAGAACAGTTGGAACATGCTTTAGTAACTGATCAGCTATTAAATCCCAATACTCAGCAGAGATGTTAGCACACGTCTTTTCCCTAGTTCTTTATGTCTCCTTTCATCCCAGGTCCGCATTGTTTGAGGAAATGTTTTGAAGCCACACGATTTACAAGGATGTTGGTGCACTGTGCAGCTGTCCCCTGCATACAGCACACAGCTCTGCCAGAGAAGTGCTGTGTGCAGCAAGCTGTAATGGTACACCCAGAGTGGCACAAAGATCAACCTGTCCTTGGAAACTCTGACATTTTGCTCCCAGATTTTGAAAAGTATGGTGTTCCACTACTGTCTCTACAGCCCCGTGACATCTGCGTGGGTCAAAATCAGCATTTCCATCCTGCACCCTGCAACTGCCCTGGGAAGGAGAGCTGCTCACAACATGCTTTTTTCTGCATGTTGGCCAACATGAATCTATCTTTGTAATTTCCCAAAGACAGCTGAACTGCTGACCCTCCTGCAGACTCAAAAGGCCAAGCAGCATCCTGGGCTGACAGACAGGTGCAGCAGCAGACTGGGACTGAAGAAAACTAAACTGCGCCACAATCTGCCATACAAAAGGGTCCCCCCACTCACCATGGAGCTCTATTCAGTGAACTCACATCAACACTGCTTTTCCAGACTGGTGGCTGTGGAGGACAAAGAGCAGCTGGGGCACCCTTGAGTTTTGAGACTCACAGCTATCAGTGTACTCAGCTGCCAAGTTTGTGTCTAGGAGTGTCTTGCCTTAATCATATGGACTTAATCTAGATAAGGTACAAGTCCCAGGTAAAACACACATCTGCCTTTGTGCTCAGATGGCAGAGGTTGAAATATTGCAAGGCCCACCACACCAATACCTCTGTGTTTTGGTAACGTGCAACAGGGATCCTTTTCCATGCAGAATACAACTTGAAGGAACATCTGTCAACATTTTGAATTGTTCTCTCCTGTTTCCCCAGGCTAGCAGGGGAGCAGCCCTGAACAAACCACTGTGACATGGTAAGCCTCAAGCAGCCAGCCTGCAGGAAATAATCCTGTTCTGCCTTTCCCTAGCAAGGACACTGCTTCATGCATGACAAATAACCTCCGGCAGTCCAGTCCTGCTATCTGAGATGTCTTCTATGAAGAGAAAAATGCTAATTAGTCCTCAACATTCTCAGTAGTATATTTCCTGCCTCCTTTAGCTGACAGAGGGAAAAAAACCTGAGGCCTCAGAAATGCAATGACTTAGAGAGTAACAAGCTAGCTTTTAAAGGGCAGAAATTATAAGGTCTCCAGAACTGAACAACCTTGTTTTGCAGAAGGGCAAATGCAATTAAAGCAATGTAAAAACACGTCAGTTCTGTCTCCAATCTATGTCCTTCCTGCCCCTTCTCCAGCTACCCCTGCTTGCCTTCCCACCTCCTTTACCATCCTCCATTCCTCTGAAACAGACTTTTGAGTCCTACAGACTTCATTTATATTCAGGAGATTTTACTCTTTGCTGCGCTTCAGTGACTCCAGCAAACTGCACGTGCAAGTCACATGCAGCTTCACAAACAGGATCCCCCAGTCCATCTGAAATGGTGTCTGTAAGTGCAGCTGGAAAAGAACAGGACAGCTAAACTGGATTGTTTAGTTTCAGGATTGCCAGCTTCTGATTATTTATTTCATGAAGCTGTTATGGTTCCTGCAGATTATCCAAAATGTTTCCATTACAGGAGTACAAAAATCACCCAAAGGGATAGAATTATGGAGCTGAAACTGATTATTGTTTTAATTTCTAAAAGCTGGTAAGCTGATGGGTTTTTTTTAAAGTCTACTAAGTAGTCATTAAATATGTTTTAATTTAGATTATCAGTATCATTTCTTGCATAATCATTGATCTGCTCACACTCATAAAGAAGTTTTCTCACTTACTAACTAAAGTGCTGACAACTTGCAACAGTGCCAAAATCTTTTTTATTTACCATCAGATAAAGGTAATAATGTTAAGATGTGATTATTCTTTGTAAGAGAAGTAAAATTACTCTCTACATTGTATTTTGCAACCTGTCAAATCTTTTAATCTGTCATTTGTCAGAGCTGGAAAACTTACTGCCTGTTTTTTTACAGAAAAATAAAGTTTCATTTTATTGTTGGCAAGTATTTGGAGAGAGAGCTTATGATGTGGTGTCATACCTCTGGGTTACCTTTCACAAAATTTCCACTAAGCAACACAGTTGAGAAAACCACCTTCCTCCAGGGGAGGCCAGCAGGGGCTTGTTTGCAAGAAACTTTTTGTAGCATCTCTGAGATTTCACAGCATTTGCCTGGGTTACATTTTATAACTTTTTACTATTTGCAATAATAAAGCTATTAATAAAATCCCACAACAATGAAAACCATTTAAAATTAGGATATGTTTTCATTTTACTAAAACAGCTCACAGTGTTAAGTGCAGCTGAAAAGACTGAGATGGATCTCTTACCCAGACAGGACAGTCATGTACCACCAGTCTGACATTTCCAAATACGCAGGCTTGATACTCAGTAAAAACTGGATTTCCAATGTGACTGGCCGACGAGCTGCTGTCGATCTGGGAAATGAGAGCACTTCTCCCGAGATACCTCCAGATCAGGCTGGGCTGCTGATTGTCCTCAGAAAAACCGTCTCTTTCATTCCCAAAAGCTACAATATTAACCGACCTAAAATAAAAATAATAAAGACAAAGTTGTGTTAACAAGGATGAAGGGCAGGGATAAGGGGAAAGAAAATAAAATCTCCTTAAATCAAAACTAACGTATTAATCCTTCCGAATCCTCTCCCCTCGCTAGATTTTAACACCCTCCTGTAATCAACAGCAAAACACATACATGATCTCAAATCCGACAGCAGGGTGGCAGCAAAGCAGAAAAGAAACCTGGAAAGGCTGCTTGCATTGCAAACCCCCCCGGGCTTGGCTTGTTATTTCCTTGGTGTCCACGCTCAGCCTCGCTGCGGTGACCTCTGGAGCTCTTGCCGCATTCCCTCGGCGGTGGCCGGGCTGGGTAACTCGGTGCTGGCTGTTCCGGGCGATGGACTGCAGCCGCACGCCGGAGCTGCTGCAGCGGCGCGGTCAGCGGCAGTCGCAGTAACAGCGGTGCCGGCAGCAGCAGCAGCGGCAGCCGCAGGATCAGGGTCTGCAGCAGGGGCGGGATGAGCAGCAGCAGCAGGACGAGCAGCGGTGGCGGCAGCCCCGGCTCTGCCGGCCGCGTTGCTCCGCCGCTGTCGGGGAAGGCGCGGCAGCGTCCGGCCGGGCGGTCACGGCCATCGCATCCTGACGTCAGCGAGCACCGCAGACGCGATGGGCAGAGCGAGATGACGTCCCGAGAGCAGGTGCAGCCCGGTAAGCAGCGGCAGGGAAAGGCTCTGCAGCAGAGCGGCGTCCTACCCCGCTTCTGCTCCTGCTTCTGCTGCCGGCTCGCAGGAGCAGGACCCACATCCCCACATCCCCGCACCAGGGGAGGGTGCCACCACTTGTCTGCACCAGGGGAGAGACCTGCGACTGTCACAGCCAAAGGAAAGAGCAGTGTGACGATCTTGTCTTAAAGTATTTAAACCTTTTTTTATTTTTTAAAAATTTAAATCTATCTTTTCGGTATTACGCTGATAGTTTCTTAAATGCAGTGTAGATTGTTTAGTGTTCATGTGATACTTAAAGCACTATTTTCCAAAAGGATGATCTCAAGTTGTATTAAAACAAACACAAATCACAGACTCACAGAATCACAGAATGGTTTGGGTTGCAAGGGACCTCTGAAGATCATCTAGCCCAAAACCCAACACAGGGTCACCTACAGAGGTTATACAGGAAATATACCAAATCAATTCTAAAAATGCCATGTTTGCTGTCAGATACCACTGCAAACACTTAAAAAAAAAAAAAAAGAAAAAAGAAAGGTAACAGTATTTTAGGCATATTAGATGATAAACAATACTCTGTTATGTGAACACATGCTGCTGTTAATCCCACGGGCAAGAACTCATTCAAAACAGGACTTGATACGATTATCAACAGAATAATGGATAAAGCTTTGCTTGCAACAATCCATACTTTTAGAAAAGTACTATTCCACTATTTGCAAATGTAGGAGATGCCATTTGATGTCACTGCCAAAGTTTTGTACCAGTATAGTACTAAATTGCAAGACCATCTTGATGAAATGTAAGCCTTAATATCTGTTAATGAATGGCAATGAATTATTTTAATTTTTATTATAAATTCTGCAGGGACTACTGGAATAAAAAAACCATAAAGAACAAAACAACAGATAATTTACCAACCTGTTTTCCACACATTTTATTCCATTCCAGCTTCTGATTTTCAATCTGTCTTTGCTCTAGAAAACTAAAAGACAAATGACAAGTGGAGGTTGTGGTTTTGTTTCCTCCTGCAAAGAAAAAAATTAGAATACATGTTTCTTAGGTAAGTTTAAAAAAGTATCACAGGAAACCACTGGTTTTTTCTCCAGGTGATACTCCAGCTGTGATGTATCACCTCACACCTCCAAAGCCTCATGGTGTCCAAATGCTGGGTGTATGATGTTGTGAGTCAACAGAGCACTCAAAATTTTGCAGCCATGACTATTTGTATACTTTTTAAAGGTGACTGACGCTGCCTTGGAATTCTTAAATTTGCTCTTGCAGCAATCTACCCATTGAAAATGAGGAAACCTTTGGGAGGAGAGTTCTTCACACCACTAATGAGCCTCACCTGGTATAGCTAAATGCATAAATAGCTCAATACATAAATAAATGTGCACATGCATTTGCATATATGTACAGAAATATGCATACACAGACTTATATAAACATATGTTTAAGAAACATGTATGCATGCACATTATAAATACAACACACATACACTTGCACATGTGGACACACATAGATAATTGTAACACCAATAAAAAATGGACTGGTAAATAAGGCAGTGCTAATGAGGAGTGACCCAATTAACCCAAACTCCAATTAACATAGCTTATTCATTGCTACGGACCAAGTCCTGCCCAGGGGTGCCAAGGGCAGGGGTACCAACCGAGATGGAAGGTCACAGAAAACACTTGTTTTCCTCTCACTCCTTCCTTCAGCCACCTGGGAAACTACTTGGGACTGACAAAAGTATCAGTTCTGGCAAAGTATGCAGATGGTGGATGTGAGATTCATCTCAGCTGATGAACAGCACTTGAAGCTTACAGACTAAAACATACTGAAGTGTTTTAGTAAGTGTTTTCCAGCAATCAGAAGACTGAAAACAATATTTAAAAGCAAGCATTAAAATTGGATGAGAATGCTGTCTGTACTCCTGTCACAGTAAGTCCATAACCCCATTTTTGCCTGCATTGCTCAGGGATTGTGCAATACATTTCAAATAAACAAACAAACAAAACAGGAAAGGAAGTGAATTCACTTTGGCAGGATAATAAATACCACAAACAGGGAAGTTGCTTGGCACTCCTACCCTAGATGCATTCTGCCAATTACATGGGCACTGCAAGGGAAAGCGGTAAAAGATTGTTTAACTGAGAGGATTGCAGAGGATTTTCTTGACTGTTCTCTGTTTGGCAGTTGGGAAGTGGAATACCCTGTGATCAGCAAACCCTTCAGCCAGCAGGCATTTGCCATTGCAGCTGACAAACAAAGACTAAACTGCAGAAAAGAGAGTCTTTGACAGGGTCCAGGAAACAGTCTCATATTTGGTCTTGTGTGGTTTGTGCTGGAGCCTTATTGTTTTGTTTCAAACCACTTCTGTTGTAGCGTTCCGGTGAGTACCTCAGATAAAGCACTGAAAACAAATACAGAGTCGTTAATGACAAAGGGGAGTGATATTTGCCAGTGCAAGGAGATAAGTGCAGGCAAGTCAAGGAGGAGAATTTTTCTCTTGTTGGAGCCGTAGCCTTACTTGCACTGATCCAAGCAGAACTATCCAGCCTGTACTTGCAGGACAGTGAGGAGATTTAATGTACCTGAAGTCAAAGTCGTTGCCAAACCTGCTCATTAGCTGAATCTGCACATTGCACAAAGCTGCTGCTGCTGCTGTTGGTATGATCAGCTTCAAGTGCAAGAGAAAAGGTGTTGTTCTAGGAGAGGTAAATTTCCAGGTGTTTTTTTTTTCCAGAGATAGAAGGTAATTCCAAATAACAGTAATATGCTTTTCTGTATAAAGCTGTTTCCTCCTAATACTGCAAAAAATAACTTGTGATAGGTTTGGCTTTATTGGTGCTTGTCCAGACTAGATACGGCTGCTGCAGGATCTGCCAGCCAAGAACCCTGCTCGGACAAAGAACCAGCAAATAAAAAAGGAGGTTTTCTGTTGTTGTAGCCATCTGCCACATCCCTCCCAGCAAAAGCCATTTGTGTGTGGGAAATGAATGGTGGGACAGTGTTCAGGACTCGTAGTATTTTTCAGCATAACCATGCCAGAAAAATCATGTAGTGTTGCTCAAACTTGGAAGCAATTTTTAAAATTTCCACACATAAATCACAGAATGGTTTGGGATAGTAAAGGACCTTAAACATCACCAAGTTCAGCCCCACAGCACTCACAACCAGAGCCTGATGTCCCTCCAGCCCAACAGGTTTCACTGTTGACTGCTTTCTGGAGGTCACAGGTGGAGACATCAAGAAAAAAATGGCTCAAATTCTAAGGCTTTTGTTGTTGAATGTTGAATCAAGTTGTGGAATGGCTATCCTTGGAGATATCCAAGGTTTCACTGAAGAAGTCCTTGCACAACCTTAGCCCTTTAGACACACTTGGAGAGGAGGCTGGGTTAGATGACCTTCAGAGGTCCCTTCTGACCTGAATTATCCCGACTGCACAAATCTCCTCCTTCCTGGAGAGTGACCACTAAGCCCTATCCCTCACTTCCTCTTCTTACACCAGCTTTCAACTCCAAAACCAACCTCTCATCCAATCTTATGGCAACTTATTTTCTTTACAAAGTTTAATAAGCTTTGCAAAAAGCTTCTCAAAAGCTTTTTGAAAGTGCAAGAGGATTATTATGCCCACACGACCCTCTTTATTGGCACACTTACCACCCGTCCTCCAGAAGCCAGTGATGCTGGACTTCACTGGAACTTCTCCAGCAGCTTCCCAACAGACTGTGTTCATCCCTGGATCTCACTTTGTGTCACAGACTGTGTCATCTCACCAGGAGCGGTAGCTGCTCCCACTGCTTTGGCATTCTCCAGGCCCTGCTAAAAGAGTTTTTGAATATATTGGTGGCCTCCAATGATACACAGACCCCAGACACAATTATTATTTTCTTCTTGTCACCGTTTCTGACTGTTCTCAAAAATTTTATCTAATCCTGTCTATTTATTAACATCTACTTTTACTACTTCTTTTTTCTAGTCTTAGTGTATCAGATCAAGTAATATCATTGCAATATTGAAACAAAAAAATGAAGTGGGTGGGAAATGATCTGTTGGGATGAGAAGGAGAAAGAAAAATGTCACTTTTAAATATAAAACCATATCCCGTTTGTGGCAGAATAGAACTGTGCAAGCAACTAGTAAGCTTTGGGAAGCTGCTAGCCCTGTGAGGGTGAGATGTGGACAAGGGCCAGGTCTACTGCTGCAGATGTCCCACACAAGAACTGCCCTACAAGCTTTCTGCCTTTGGAGGTGAAGGAAACAAGGTCCTGTGCCATGAGGAAGGGACTCATGTGGTGCCTAAATGCCCCAACCTGCTCAGAGATGAAGGGCTGAAGGCACAACATGATGTGGAAGAGGAAACCACATTCACACTGGCGAAAAACCCCTGTAAATGCAGAGATGCACCCTGCAATTCTCATGTCATAATTCAACAAGTGTTACTAATTGCATTAGAATGCACGTCAAAGGATCAAAAAAAAAAAAGTAGTTTATATGTTGTTTCTGCTGTTCTAGAAAGGGAAGCCATCACCACAAGGTGGACCTGGGCCAGCATGTCATGCAGAGGACCATTACCCCCATGCCAGCCTGCCCTGGTTCCCCTCCCAAGGCTTGTTGGCTTGGACTTGTGCTGAGACTGAGCTTCAGGGAGAGGTGGACATGGAGCAAGCACCATGAAGAATGGGGAAGTGTCACACGATCCTCACTAGAGAGCAGGGAAAGGTCTCTTCTGGAGCAGCCTGGCCACACATACTGATCAAACGCCTTCAACAAATCTCTGCTGCCTGGGTGTCCTCTCCCACAAGGTACTCAGAAAGGTACCACCCTGGCCAGAGATGCTGCTGATATTTGGGGGCAGGGAAGGGATGGCACACACTCAGCATGTTTTGAAAGTTCTGAGCTATTATAATCCACCTTATGATCCCCTAGATAAGCACTTAAGACTGAGTGACCCAGCACGTGAATTTTACAGGGAGAAGTGCCTCAAACTACTTAACTTGCTCCTGCAGAAGCTCTGCCCTTTGCCTGCCCACACTTTTTTCCAGTAATTTATACATTTCTAGTTTTTCTTACTAAAATCATGTTCCCACTTTTTCTTACTAAAAGCATACAACAGGAGTGCAGGTAGCATTCATTAGCTATGGCAAATGAAAATTATCTAATAATGTCAGCAAAACATATGAGTTAATGTCCATTTTAAGGAGACAAAATTAAAGGAAAAAAATTATACCTAGATGTACATATACTTGCCATAGTCTGTATGCATAACAAAACCAGTTATTCACCTATCAAAATTGTAAGGTCTCAAGGAATCATAAATAGACTTCATCAGGAGTAAGTTTTCTGTTTGAAGTTGCCATCTAACTCTTTTTATACAACTGCACTTTTCCAGAATAAAAAGACATAGCACATTGTTAATTCACTTTCATTATACAGATGTTAAACATCTGCTATTGGATGGCCATTTCATATTTTTAAAAAATATTTAAGAAAACCCTTCAGTTTACTAAAATTCACAGATCCAGTTCAGAGTTAGACTCCCAATCATCTGTTTCCTTTTTAATTTGCTTTCCTGATTTCTATTTTCTTGTTTTCCTTCCTGTTATGATTTCACCGCTACTTTCTAGGTTTCAGCCTCCTTTTCTGTCCACACACCTGTAAATACAGAAGCAATTATCAAGGCGGTAAGAGAGGATGAACAGTGTGTGATGACTGAATGTATTTCATGGATTTGAATGTTGTCCTCACTGCTGTCAGAGATTAACTTAATTTTAGCCTTGTAGCCTCTTGCATTATCCTGCAGTCTCATATTGCTTATTCCAGAAGGGCAGCCCTCTCTCAAGAGGTGTTTGGCTGCTTAGAGCCTTTGCTGTGTCACAACTCTGTATGTGGTGTGAGAAATCGCACGTGATAAAAGGATATAAATGAAGGTGTCTTTATAAACGGGTTATTCACATCCAGCCTCTCATCCACCAGCATCCATCCTTCTCTGCAGGGCTGCTCTCAAGGGTTTCTTCTCCAGGTCTGTGCTCATGCCTGGGATTGCCCTGACCCAGGGGCCGCAGCAGCACTTGGCCTTGTAGAACCTCATGAGGTTGTCATGGGCCCACTTCTCAAGTTTGTCCAGGTGCCTCTGGATGGATCCCATCCTTCTGTTGTGTCAGCTGCACCAACTCAGCTTTGTGTCATCTGCAAAAGTGCTGAGGGTCCACTCAATCCCACAGTCTGTGTCATCAATAAAAACAGTAAAGAGCGCTGGCCCCAAGACACAGCCCTGAGTGACACCACTTGTCACCAGCCTCCACCTGGACACCGGGCCATTGACCACAACTCTCTGTCGGCATCCACCCAGCCAATTTCTCCTCCACCAAGTAGTCCACCCTTCAGTTGCATGTCTCCCTAATCTGGACATGAGGACATCATGTGCGACCATGTCAAAGGCCTTACAGAAGTTAAGGTAGATGACACCGGTCAGTCTCCCCTTGTCAGTCGCTGCAGTCACTCCACTACAGAAGGCCACCAGATTGGTTAGTAGTTCCCTGAGTCTTTCTTTCTCCCCTTTTTTAAAATGGGAATGATGCTTCCATTTTTACAGTCACTGGGTACTTTGCCTAACTGCTGTGACTTTTCAACTATCACAAGAGTGCCCTGGCAACATCATCCCTCAGGGCACTGGGTTGCATCTCACCAGGCCCCATAGACTTGTGCCCATTCTGTTCCATCAGGTGCTCTGGAATCTGGTCTCCACTGACAGTGGGGGGGACTTCACTTCCCCAACCCCCACCTGCAGCCTCAGGGAGTCAAGAGACACAGGAAGCCTGACAGCCACTAAAGTGTGAGGCAAAGAACTCATTGAGTACCTGAGCCTTCTCCGTATCTGCTGTGGCCAGTTCTCTCTTCTCATTTGTCAGGGGGTACACTCTCCCTGGCCTTTTTTTTTCTGACTGATGTCCCTATAGAATCCTTTCTTGTTACTCTTCATACCCTTTGTCAATTCCTGTTTTATTTTTTGCCTTGGCTTTCCTGATCCCATCCTTACACACTCAAAAAGTATCCCTGTACTCTCCTCCGGTCACCAGTCCTTGCTCCCATTGGCAGTGTGTTTCCTCTTACTCAGTTTCAGGAGCAGATCTCTGCTTATCTGTGGTGGTTTCCTGTCTGCCTTGCTTGATTCCTTACACATCAACTTGAAAAGGTCTTCTGCTCCAAGAAAAGTTGCTTTAAAGAGTTGCCAGCTCTGGTCAGGTCCTCTGTTCCTAAGGACAGATTCCAGCAGATCTCACCCACTAATTCTTTGAACAGCTGGAAGTTTGTTCTGCTGAAGTTTAGGGTCCTGAGCCAGCTCCTCACAAGGCCAATGTTCTTCAAGATCAGGAGCTCACCCAGGGCAGGGTCGTTACAGCCCAGAGGAGAACAAATGCTGGCACTAGTGACAGGATGGCTCCAGCACCTTGTCCCTGTGAGTGATGCCCATAGAGCCCTGTGCATGTGCTGAGGTGTACTGGTCCCCTGTGCCACACAGCAGGGCTCAGCAGAGAGAGTGAGGAGGCCTAGGATCTGCCATGGAGTTTTTTCCACACCCTGCACAATGCTGTTCCTCACTGGTCCTTGCCAGCAATCTGGGCCAAATTAGAATCATAACATGTCCTGAATTGGAAAGGACCCATCGGGATCTCAAAGTCCAACTCCTGGCCCTGCACAGCACAGCCTCACGAATCCCACCATGTCCAAACACTTCTTGAACTCTGTCAGGCTTGGTACCATGACCACTTCCCTGGGGAGCATGTTCCAGTGCTCCCAGTGTTCCATGCCCCCTGGGTGAAAAACCTTTTCCTGATATCCAAACTAACTCCCCCTGACACAGATCCATGTTGTTCCATCAAGAACACCTGAAGCAAAACCCACCCAGAGCCCTTCCCTAGCTGTCTTCTTAACTTTGAGGTTTCTGGTATCCTAAGCCTCAGGCTGTGACAAGGCTCTATTTCCCCCTTGTTCCTGTCACTGGCCACGGGGGTGTCCTCAGCTGACAGACAGGAGAGCCCAGCCGTCACCTCCCCTAAGATATCACCATAGTTTTCAACCATAAACTCCTCCAGCACTTTCACCTGCACACATCAAAGCCTTGGTCTCAGCCCAAGTGTCTGAGAAGTTGTGAAGCAGCCTCCTTGCACAGAAGGCTGTGTATGTGGAGCAGGTCTCCCAGCAGTTTTCCCACTGGCATATGGTGGAGAGAAGAGGCTGCCAGGGACTTCTGAGCACCCAAACTCTGGTGGGACAGGAAGGCTGCAGCTGGTTGGTCCAGACACACCTTCTCTATCAGCTTCATCAACTCTTTCAATGGGAGGCCTCATCCTGCTGCCTGTGCTTAGCAGGTTTGGTCCCTGAGTGGCTGGGTTGCTGGAGGTCCCCATACTGGTGGCTGCATTGTGGCCAGTGTGCTGGAGAAGGGCCAGCAGACACCTGAGAAGGAGGAGATTGGCCACAAGCAGCTCCTCAGTCACCTCAAGGGAATAGGAACACAGGGTCAATAAGGCAGAAGTTGCCCATGAACTTCCTCGAAACTGGCATGAGGCAGGGGGGAGGCAGCAGCTGATTTAGAGGTGCTACAATACTCCTAATTCTAAGGACTCTACTTTCCTGCTGGAACCTGGATTATCACACTCTTAAAAGGATGAACTTCTGGACAAAGGCAGGATCTCGCAGTTCACCATGCACTACCTCCTGGCAGGCCGAGCTTTGTTTACCAAGAAACCTTGCCTAATATGCATACATATGCATAGCCATGTACCATAGATCCTCTTATTCCTAATAAAAATAAGCCTGTGACTAGGGTGCATTCCCAGGTACCACAAAGTCATGCCAAGATCCCATCTCGGCAGTAAGCATCACACATGCCCCACATTCAGCAGGATAGGACACAGCTGCAGTCAGCTCAGATGTGCAAGCTGTCAAGTGCTGCTGGGCTAGAAAAGATCTTACAAGGAGTGAAGGAAGCTTGTTTTGGAAACTCCGTTCCTACCCTTTGAAATACAGGCCTGACTTTTACTGGTTGTCAGGCAGCTTGCCCTCCATTGTTCCATCTCCCTGGCTGCAAGGAAACTTGGAGGTGGGTGATACATGAAAGATTTTGACAGCGATTTTTGTTAGTAGTATTCATTCTTAACGAATGTCTATATTGCTCCTGAGGTATAGAGATGACATTGCAGAGGATGTCATCCAGGTGTTCAAAGCTAAACACCAGGAGTTTGTCAATGTGAAGTTGCATTTATAGATTTTTTTTTTAATTTTAGTTGGAACAACTCTGTCAAAATAAACGGATATTCTTCCCATCTGCAGCTCCTATAGAAAGGGACTTGGAGGGATGTGACAGACACAAAAGATCTTACTTCCTCCTTTCCCCCACCACCTCACATGGACAGCGTGGTTTGTTCTAAGACTGGAAAAGCAGATGGGAATTGCAGGGGGAACTGCCCGTGCACTCGCATAATGAATGCAATCCAGAGATGGGGCACCAGAGATGTTTGGTTTTGGTGCACATCGGCCTGCAAAAGGGTATAAAATGATGCTGGAGACTGGGCTAACTGGTCTCATGAAGTTGTAGGCAGCTTCTGAGTGGAACACACACACACACACCCCCACCCCCACACCCACACCCACACCCACACCAGGAACATTAAGCAGGGTACATTAAGCAGGAAGCCTGGGGTACACTCACTTCTGAACAGAGTACAGATAAAACTCCATAAAGTATCTCCATAGGTGCTTTGTTCTTTTGTTATTGTGCATTCTGCAAGGCCAAAGACTGTAAACCTGTGTTTCCAGCTGAACCTGCTGACATAAGAACCCTTTAGACACAGGCTGTTAACCAAATCTGAGACTTACTGGACCGAGACACACCCGCTCTGGGGCGAGTTCTGCAGAGCCAGGTACAGGGAGGGCTCGGGAGCTTTCTGACAAACTGCCTGGTACATGTAAAGAGAGGATAAATATGTCACAGCTGCAGTCACAGGACAGCCTGTCACCACCATGGGAGAGCAAAACTGCTGCCTTGAGCAAGGGGCAGCCACCATGTGCTTCGTCATTTATTTATCATCTCAGGAAAGGAGTTCTGGTTTTGTCCCATTTGAACTTCAAAAGACAAGAAATCTGATTTGTTTTCTTTAGCCCAAGGGAACTTTTGGGTTCCTTCTCGTTTCCATTTTGCACTAGGGAGATATGGAGCGAGGGTTTGGGTAAATGCCAAAACTACATTTAATGTTTTGATTCCAGTGTTTGCACTTTTTTAATAGAAGAGTAATACTCTATACCAAAACTAGGAAACATTTCAAATGTTTATTTCTGCTTCAGTTTCACAGGTATCAGCTATTAAAAAACAATGGAAAAAGTAACAGAGTACCACATCACATAAAATCATAAGATCACAGAATGGTTTGAGTTGGAAGGGACAATTAAAGGGTGTCTAGTTCCAACATACCTGCCATGTCACCCACTAGACCTGCTCATATAAAGCCCCACTCATCTTGGCCTTGAACATTTCCAGGGATGGGGCAGCCACAGCTTCTCTGGACGATCTGTGCCAGGGCCTCACCACCTTCATAGGGAAGAATTTCTTCCCAATGCCTAATCTAAACCTGCCCCCTGTCAGTTTGAACCAATTCCAGGCCCTTGCCAAAAGTCTCTCTCCAGCTCTCTTGGAGTACCTGTATGGAGTGGAAGGGGCTCTAATGTCTCCCCAGAACCTTTTCTTCTCCAGGCTGAAAAACCTCAACTCTCTCAG
>WEIT01033536.1:44527-58351 GCA_013389985.1 Dryoscopus gambensis
ACCTGCTGCCCACACTGCTTTTGCTGTTCCAGGACATTTTTGGCTTTCTGGCCTGTCTGAGCTCATTGCTAGCTCATCTTGAGCTTCTCATCCACCAACACCCCAAGTGCTTCTCGTCCCGGCTGCTTTCCACCATTCTCTCTGCCCTGCCTGTATTTGTGCTTGGCATTACCCTGACCCAGGTGCAGGACCTTGCATATCTATGTAGTTAACATCAAGCCTGCATTCTGCTTAGCACAAGAAAACGGATAATGAAAATTGGTGTGAGCACCTGCACCTCCAAGCTTATTGTTAATTTCTGGTATTCTTTCAGTGCTGAGTCTCATGAAAAATACCCCGAGCACTGCAAGGTGACACGGCCTCCAGGGAAGTGCTGCTGATCCTGAGCGTCCATGGCTTTTCAACTGCAGATGATGGTGCTGGTCTCCTGGGTGCTGAGCCAATGCCGTGCCAGGAATACTCAAGGCCATATAACTAATTTAAGGGAGGCCATCACTTCACTGCTCTTCTGCACTTTCCTGGGCTGAAACAAAGCTACACAATTATTCAATTTTTCCTGGAGCAATCTGTGTCAAATAAATACGGGTTTTTGTTTGTTTTTTTTTTTTTGGGGGGGGGGGAGTAGGGGGATATGTTCAGCACACACTGTAATAAAAAACCTGTAGTGTTTCCTTGAATGTGAGTCTTGGATGTTAATTAAAATCAAGGAAGGACAATTGTGTGCAGAGGTGAAACCTCTTAGTAAACTCACATATATACATTAAAAATTAAAAAAACCTTCAGGTGTTACAGACCTATTTCAGTAGGAGTAAAAGCTTTACCACTTTTTCCAACTATAATGACTGCCTTAATAAAGAGGGATCACCTTTACATGTAATTTCTGCATTATCTGGGTCCTTAGTCAACCACAGTGGCAGCAAAAATTATTTGTAATTTGAAGAGTTAAATTAATTATAACTTTTCATTTGTTTCTTTTAATAAGATATCACATTTTACTTTCAAGCAGAATAATTATTTCTGGAGTAGTCTTTCCTTCATAAGCCTTGGATTTCTTACTATGGTTTCCAATGACAAACCATACTTCTCTGACATCTCTCAGGAGAACAATTCCACTGTTCAAGCATCACAACTGCTGCTTGTCAGGGAGCTCTCTTCATCTCATGGAGGAAGTCACAAATGGGCTAATTAGGACATCTGTACTGATTTTACAGGTTTTTTACCTACAGGCAAAACTGTCACTTTCGCTTTTAATCTACTTCAGTAATTTATAGATGGCAGAAAACTGTGCTCAACTCTTCATTCAACTAAAAAATCCACTTAACGAGATCCATAGCTTTGCATGCATAAATGCCACATCAAAAACAGCGTTTGCAGAGTAGAGTTCAAAGAACTGACCCAATTTATCACACCCCCTTAAGCCTCACTGACTCCTCCTGCCTCCCTCAGCATGGTGCCTGTTCACATGCTGATGGAGCTGGCTGAATTTGCTGGCCCCGCAGAAAACCACGGACCCCAGATACCTCAGGTGCAGCTGGGGTGGGTAAGACCTCAGTGGTCAGGTCTGCTGTGGCAGCAGCTCTCCCACGGCTCTGCCAGCAAAGGGCAGCCTCCTCCCGCCCCCAGAGGCTGAAGTACCTCTCCACTGGTATTATTTCCATTCCCCATCCCCTTCTTTCCCCAGTATCCTTGGAAAGCAGCTGCCAAGCCAGAGGGGCAGACTGATGGGGGTCGGTGAACGCTGACTCTCACAGTCCATGTTTGTACCCCCAGCAAGGGAACCACGTGAGATACTTCTGGTCATTTCAGAGACCAGAGACGCAAAATTCAGAACTGATTTCATTCCAGTATTAAGTATGGATTTAGGAACTGCACAAAGCTATTGAAAAGGGCTTCAACAATGAAAGACGGTTTCTAAAATTACTTTCCCACAGAATGCACCTTTTTCTCTCCCTGTGTTCTGCCATCCTGCAAAGACTACTCTCCTCCAAGTGATACACTCAATAATGAACTTCTCAGTTCCAACTTAATAGCACCTTTTATATTGAAAGGGTCCTTAATTTAATGTGCAACACTGAGTGCAGCCAGGGGAACATTGCATAAGGCACTACAAACAGAAGGAAAGGGTCAGCACCCAGCCGTACAGTCAATACTGCCTAATCAAGGTTTGCAGCGCAGGTACATCAGGACAAGGCTCACGCTGCACTTCAAACTGCTACATAGCTTTCACCTGTCTTTCTTGAAAAGATGTTTCCGTGATAGGATAGAGCCTGAATATCTTGCAGTATCATCACAAAAACTTTCATTCCAAAGCATAAAATGTATTTCTCTGCTCCCTGCCTGCCTGATCTGTGATGAAAAAAGATGGTGTTTGTTCATTTGCCAAATTAAACTAAACCTCACCCCCAGACAAACAAAACACTCCTCCAGAACGATTTGGTTAATTGCTGTCATTAACACATCCCTCTAGGAAGCGGTGATTATCCAGCCACTGACTCACTGAACTCTTGTCCACAGCTACTCATTCCTTCTGTCTCTTCATTGTCCCTTAAATGTCACCTCAGCATCACTGCCTTGACTTAACCACTCCTCGTCCCCGTCCCCCCAGTCCCTGATTGTGAACAGCCACGTCCCAGCCTCACTCCAACCTCTCCAGGGCTACCCTGGACGGCTCTCGGTCTCCTCACGCTGCTTCAGCGTCCTTCCTCCCAAAAGTGCCTTTTGCTGCTTTTCCTGGTTTCCCCCACCTAAGTCTCCTTCCCTTGAGAGGATCAGCACCTCCTCTTTTTTTCCCGTACGGACACTCCCCATCCAGCTTTGGCCCTGCCCTCCCAACACATCTGGGATCCCCCGCATTCCCCCTCCGTCCCTCACGAAAAATCTCCTGACTGGCTCCCTTTCAGGACAACACCTGTGCTTTCCACGTCTTCAGGCACTCTTGCCAGTATAACTAGGGACCTAGAAAGGGCTGGAAACATTAGAGACTGAGAATGTTCAACTATAGGACATTAAATATTTAAATTATTTTCAAATTAGGTGCATTGTCTAGGACTTCAAAGCTCGGAATAGTTCATGTATTTTTTTAAAGGAAGCAACTTTAACATGCTGAAGTCTTTGTTCTTTGCTGTCAAAAAAAAAAAAGTAGAAAAGAGGGAAAAGAAAAAAGAAAAATGAAAAAGAGGGAAATAAAATAAAAAACTAACAGCCCACCAACCTTCCCTGCTTTGTTCACGGCTGCCTAATTAAATAATTCTCTGTTCCTCCTGTGAACATCGACAGGGAAATTGAGGGGAACGAAATCTAATGGGCAAACTTTAGATGTTAAATTCATGCAATCTTCCTGGGAAAGAACACTTAAAAAAAAAAAAAAAGAGGTAAAACAACCGTAAAAGTTTGCAGATAGTTATTATGTCTGAGAAGTACTGAAGAAAAAGGATTTACCTATGCCTGGACATGCAGTCCATTTATTCCGTATGATTAAGAGTAAGCCCATGAATAAACACTTTGATGAATTTTAGCTAGTAAAGGCAATTCTGCAAAATCCTGAGCACTTTTCCACTAGTATGAACATGTCCATGAAGCTTTCAAATAAAACTTCCTATTACCAGTACTCTTCTAAATGTCATATGGACAACAGCATTTTGTTCAAAGTTGGTGCTTTCTTAAACTGACCTGCATCTTTATTAATTTAAAGAGTCAATTTCTAGTAATGCAGTACTTCAAAAAATGTCATTAAAAATACCATCTCAACAACGAAGGAGCCAATGCAGGCATAGCTGAAGATATTGCAATACTCTCCTTTTATATGATCCATGACATGATGTCTGTGGTCAGGTTTAACCACAGGGCAAGGAGGGAGGGAAAGGCAGCAGTTCCCCATCCCCCTCATGACACCCAAGCCCCTTGGGGCATCAGCTGGGGTAGATGGCAGGAAGGTACCTGCTCCACCTTCCTGCCGTCTACCCTGTGGCTTCAAGAGGAGAAGCTGACATATTCATTTTTTAAAAAACAAAAAACCAACCAACCAACCAAACAAACAAACAAACAGTAATTTAAAACCCCCAACAAATCACAGAATTGGTTAGTACATAACAGCATTTTCTAGCAGATAGTCAAGATGTGATTCCTGTAACAGAAGGCAGGCATTTGCATCTGATAATTGGCACTGGCTGCCTGAGTGGTCAGTGAGAGGAGGAGGAGGAATAGGACAATGACAACGAAAGCATTTCTGTGCTGTAGTTCTTATAAAATACAAAACTGAGACAGTGTTATAAACATTAAAAAGGATTCAGTTCAATGCAAAATATGTTAACTAATAAAGTGTTTGAGTATGTCTAAGCAACGTACAGGTTTGGCTGCTGCCCCAGAGGAGGACTATGTATTTCATGGAACTACAAGAGAGATGGACGGCAGGCAGGAAGGAGACACAACATCAAAGCACAGACCCAGTAGCTGCCTTAGGAGGGAGAACTACATGTCCCATGGAGCCTTGGAAAGGATGAGCAAACGGGAAGCGGATACTTGGGACCAAGACTTTTGGGAGATTGGACTGGGATATAAAAAGGGGACCTCGTGGCAAGGGGGTGGGCTTTTTGGGTGGTGTGTTGGAGTGAGAGGGGTGAGCTTTGTATGGTCGAGGGCTGTTGTTGGATCATTTTTTTGTCTGTTTTCTCGAGCGGGATGGTGGACTGCCCACCATCCCCTGTTCCCAGCTGCGGATTAATAAATGCGGATTAATTTTTTGCTGATATGCGGACTTGTTTATAACAACAGGTCAGCTCAACAGCACTTTCAAGGTGCTTTTCCCCTGTTGACCACAAAAATCATGTCAAGGAGGCACGATCAGAGGTGGTTGTCTCAATTTTGATGTGGTGAAATTAACTGATTGTGTGCTGTGCTTTTTTTCACTGTGATCAATGGGGCACAAATTTTCCTTAGATTCTTCCCTCCGCCTCACTACTTCTAAACACCTTTGTATGAACAACAGTGTTGACATAGGCCTAGTTACCTGTGACATACATTAAAAGCAAGCCAGCCTGCTGCACACACGAGAGAAACTTAGAGATGAAGAGCAGGCATTTCAAACTGAACCTGACTAAGAATGAACTTTACAAAAAGCCAACAAATCACACAAAAAACCACGCTGAAGAATTGCAGCCGTGTAGGATGGTGTATTTAAAAGATGTGTGGATGTGGCATTTGGGGACATGGTTTAGTAGTGGGCTTGGCAGTGCTAATTTAACAGTTGGACTCGATGGTCTTAAAGGTGTTTTCCAGCCTCAATGATTCTGTGTTCACAGGGTGCCTCTGCACTTCGCAGGCTGAACAGAACCCACCACATCACGGACGGCAGAAAAGCTGAGAGAAACTTCCTTGGAAGGGGTTTTTGGGGCAGGTCTGAGATTGTACAGTGAACACACAGAGAAAGACACAACTTTTGCCTCTACACAGAAAGCACTTTTTTCCCCCAAACGAATGTATAAAAATGTGATTAAAATTAATAAATTTTAAAAAATCCACAAGGGCTACTACATCACATATCACACCAAACAGCTCCCTCTTTAACCAACAGAATCAGGAAGAACAAGCTGTACCTAACAAATCCTTGCCACATTATTCAATGAACTAACAAGAGGAGTTCAGTGAGAAGAAGGAAAATAAATAGCTCTATGTACTTAAGGTAGTAATGCACAAATAGGCACAAAAGAGTGCACCAAAATGGGCTAAAGTTCTGTGCTTCCCTTTGTGGCACTTAATAAACACCTGGAGATCACACAAATACCTCAAAAGTTAAATATTTCCATGTAATTTTTGCCAAAGGCATTAGAAGTATAAACTGTTAAGTACATAAAGATAACCTTTACACCTGACTATCTACCTTAAACTATGTAGTAAGTTTTATAAGCCGTAATATACTATATCCCCTCTTAAAATTTAAAATAGTTCTAGCAAAATATCAAATAGTATGAGGCACTCTGCTGTAATTAAGTCTTTTTTGAAATGCAAGTGCAAAAAAATATCTCAGCACAAGATCAGTCACATTTCTGTCAGCGCAGGGCTTCTTATCTTAGTCATTTCTATGTATTTCAATGCTTTAACATAATATTAATGCTGGAATTTATTTTGGAGACAATCTTCACACCACAGTACATCTTCATTTCCCAACAAATATTCTTCATTGGTGCATTCCCCAGGATTCCGCTTTCTGGCCACAACCTATTCCGTGGCTTCTGAGCGGCTTTGTTTTCCCATGGCTAATTCACCACCATTTTTGTACTTGTCAGCAAAATAATCAGAGTCAAAGCTCACAGACAAATCTGGAGGACTCACATAAACGTTTCCATTGTCTATTGTGACCTTATGAATCCTTTGTTTGACTCCTTTTGATTGCCACTTTGGTGTTGGTGATGGCTCCAGAGGATTTATTCCTTCATACAATCCTTCTCCTGTTTCCAAGGTAATTTTAAACTTATGCCAAGGACAAACAATACATGCTTGTCCATCGATATCCTGCAGGAAGAAGAAGCAGAAAAGCTAGCAAGTCATCTTCTAGGACAAAATGTATGTTTGGTAATTTGGCTGTCTGCTATTATATCTATACAACTGGGTTTTTTTCAGTATTATGTTCAGATAAAAGCATTAGAGAAAATCCATTAGATTTTCCACATGACTCTATGCCTCTGCATTATTTTTATTTTGCTTACATACCTCTATTTCTCCACGACATAAAGGGCCTCCTTCATCTGAAACATAACAGAACACCATATTAATTTATGCAGCCGACTTTATGCTTAACTCTAGCAACACTGAAATCACACAAGCAAATATCTTACGGTAGCAGCGAGAGTCCAGAGCATGAAATTTCCCCTCGTGGTAGAAAACAACAATTTCTCTGCCATCGACTTTGGCTGTTATTCTTTGGGACTTCTTTATGTCCTCTTCTTTGCCAATGAATACAAGGCCATCTGGCTCCATCGCAGCTCCTCCTGTGTCTGAGCTGTGCAAATCCACATCCTTAAAACACATGTACAAATAAATGAAAAAAAGTCACTTATAAAGCAGTTTGCATTTGGATTTCTATGGGTAGAGGGAGAAAAAGTTTCAGTGAAAGACTATCAACATGCAGACGCAGAAAAGCACAAGAACTCGGTGATAATGTTCATTCAGCATGTTCTCTAACAGAACTAACAGGACAGGGAAAACCAGCTGTTGCAAACCTGATACCTGAGGCTGAGGCAAGATAAACTCTCAATCACTATTCCTTTACTCTGGACCTAAACCACCTTCACCCCTCAAAACCCATGTGCAAACAAGTACAAGGATGGAAAATGTAAAATACTATACAATTCAGGTACACAGTGGATAGCATTATATGTAAATCCAATACTCTTTACATAATATTATGGCTAGAAATAAAAAGTGATTTAAGTTAATCAAAAACTATTCTGCAAAGGGTAAAAAACATTATTCATTAAGAAGCTTTATTTTATCTGACATCTTTAGCAAATGTGCCTGCCTTTCCTTCCCTCCTCTTACATATTTCAAACATATAACAGACTCTTACTCTCACAACAGAGAATATAAGCAGTTTTATCACAAAAGCAACCTTCCCATTAAATTTACTTACAATTAGCTACTGTGTTCCATTTCTCCCCAAATTCCCAGTACAACCTCGCTTCCTCAGAAAAATAAGGCTAAAACAGACCTTTATAAACACAGGAAGGGGCACCATGGGCTGGGTAGGAGGGGGTCTCTCTGGCTGCAGGGGGGTGCAGAGTCACAGAGAGCTGCACTATACCTTTGGTCCACGCCAGATTGCAACAGAGATGAGAAAGCAGATGAAGTAATGGAGGCTGAGGATGATGAGGTCCAGCATTGCCTCTCTTCACGGTGTCAATCACCACTGCCCTGCCTTGCTTCCCTGCGTCACAAGGTGCTTTGCAGCCCCTCTCTAAGTGCAAGCAGGAGGCAACAGGGCCAGCCCCAATAGCACACCATGGCAGGATGTACAGAGGCTCAGCACGTCAGAAGCTAGCTCTGCCACGGCTGATAAGAACCGGGGACACACTGGGGTTGGCCTGATAACAGAAGAGCAGAGCTTCCAGCTCCTCCTGCTGCTGTCCTCACCATGAGCCCACGCCAGTGCTGCCTGCTCCCAAAACTCTGCTCAGTCACATGTTACCTGATGTATCCTCAGGATCAGCAACTGCATGTTTCCTCATAAACCGCTGTGCTGGGAAGACTGGTTTAAGTGACAGTGTGGCATTTCCAGGACCAGTTGTTAGCTGATCTGCACATGGCCAACTGCTAAGACCAACTCCCTGCTTTCCAGTTCAAGGAACTACCACCCAGTCTTACCCAGAAAGGGAAACGTCACTGCCAGACTCACAAGACGATCCAGTCAGGCATTCACGCTTAGTTTTTTCAGGAGATAAGCAAACTAACCACAGGAACCAGAGTAGGAAATGCCCAATTTTTGCTATCACCTTTTGGCTGACTTGCCCTATAAACTTTCCAAACTGGCAAAGGCACTAAAATGCAGAAGCCTATAGTTAAAAACACTGCTATTAAGACACCACTAAAAAAACCATGTGCATACAAATACATCCCCCTATAGAGACAGAAACACACACACACACAGGTATTCGTACACACTATGTGTGTATGTCCCAGCCGGTGTTAGAGTAACACTTGTCACCTAACCTCCAGCTCACTTAGCCACGGCATTTTACAGTCAGCTTGGATTTTGCACACATAAGTTGTCCAGGCTCCCATTCTGAAACCTGACTGAGACCATCAGCACATCGTGGACCCTGAATGGGCTAAACTTCGCAAGAAAGCAGTAGCCAACAGCTTTCTTTCACAGCTGATACTTACACACTTACCTACAAACAAAGGTAGGCTAAGGACTACCTTGGCACATCAGGAGCCCTCCAAAGGAAAGTCCTCAAGGCAACTTTATTCCCGTAGATAAGGGGAAATGGGTCACGTCACCCCCTCACAAGTCCCATGACAGAATCCTGAGCTACCGGAGCAGCACCAAGTCGTGGAAGTGAGTACACTTCAGTCAGCAAGACGAAAGGTTATTTCCACGCATATACACAGTAAGTTAGCCTTCTAACTGTTTTTCCTGATATTTTCTTAAGAGTTTGGCTGCTTTGATATTTTCTGTGTCACTGCAGACAGCACGGATGGAGTTGTCCCTGCTGCCAAGTGCCACCTGGTGGGAACGACAAAGAGGTTTGTGAGCAGCGGAAAAGTTGGTTCTCCAGCCGGAAACAGAGATGGATTTCTGAATTGTGGCAATTCATTGCTGCTCTGAACAATTTTTCCCCATTTTGGTTAAAAGGAAAAATACCCCTGGCGCCGGGACCGTGGGCGATCCCCCGCCGATCTCCCCGGCTCACCTTGGGGGGATGCTCTGCCGTGGGTTTTAGGGCAGCGGCAGCAATGTTTCGAGGGGGATGCTCTGCTGGGGCAGGGCAGCCTATATATAAATATATGTGTGTATATATATAGTTATACACACACACACACACACACACACACATACATATATATATAAATTTAAAAATACACACAAGCCCACAAGCCTCCGAGGAGGGTCGGGTAGGGCCACCAGAGCAGCGGCTGCCCCGCTGCGGTGGGGGAGGGAGAGATGGAGGAGGGACCCCTCACCCCGCATCTTTAGCCGCACTGCCCCCAGCACACCCCGAGGCGGACGCCGTCCTGCTGCTGATGCCCGTGTCTTTTATCTTAGCCTTGGCTGAGCTTGGGACACTTTTTCTTTTTCTTTTCCTTTTTTTTTTTTTTTTCCCTTTTTTTTTTTTTTTTTTTTTTTTTTTTTCTTTTCTTTTTTTTTTTTTTTTTTTTTTTTTTTTTTTTTTTTTTTTTTTTTTTTTTTTTTTTTTTTTTTTTTTTTTTNTTTTCTTTTTCTTTTTCTTTTTCTTTTTCTTTTTCTTTTTCTTTTTCTTTTTCTTTTTCTTTTTCTTTTTCTTTTTCTTTTTCTCCCCCTGCCCCCTTCTCTCCCCCATATTTTCGTGTCAAACTTACAGAAGCAGGTAAGATCAGCAGGATGGCAGTTGCTATACAAATTGCCTGGACGTTATTCCCATTCAGAGCCCGAGTTTTTGTCATCCTTACAAAGCCTTACCGGTATTTTGGTCATATTCATGGACTTTGGGATACCGCATTCAGAAATAAAGCTAGCCAGTCCAGGAAATTACTCTTTTTCTTTTTTGTCATGTTGTTGGGGTTTTTTTGGTGGTTGCTGTTGTTTAAACCCACTACATTTAATTTCAAGCAGGCTGGTGCAATTCTTGTGTTAGTTAACTAATGAGCTGCACAGACTGAGCAGGGGACTGTAACAGGCACACTGCAATGGGATGAATATATTTAAAACACCCCTGCTTGTGGCAAAAGTCTTCTAAAACATTGTTAGAGTTATTCCTGCCTGGCATGTTTTAAGGCAGAGCAGTGAAGGAATACGGCTCTGAGACTGCATCCTCTTCATTTAGCTCGGGGTTTTTTTATGAGATTTTCCCTGCACTTATTTAACCAGCTGATTTTTTCTTTTCTTCATAATTTTGACATTACAAATAAAGCCAAGCCTATACTTTTCTGTGATGTAAGAATTCTATTTCTCTGGGACCGGGCACAAGCAACCTGCAATGTTTACAGCTGGTGGGCATATGTGTTACCAAAACCCTCAGCACGCTGATGACAGCTCATGTGTACGAAAATGACTGAAAAACCAAAGCAGGTGACGGCAGAAGATCGGTGGCTGTTTTTAAGTAATAATGGAGGCCTAAACCAACCCCTCTGTAGACAAAAAGGGGCTGTAAAGAACATCCCCAAGGCACCTCTGCCAGCTTCCCGATCTTGCGCAGGACCACATCTACTTTGGCACCATTCCTGACAAATATTTTGAACTTAATTCCAGTGGCAGAGTTTAGATAGCTTGGCAGCCTGTTTTCATGTTTAAACACTTGGAGTTCCTTATTTTTTTTCTCCAAATTGCTCATCAGAACAACCCTGCCTGAAAACCAAAATAATTTCTTTTTCCTGCTCTTGGTGGCAGCATTTTCCATGCTGTGAAGCCTTTGTCACTGCAGAGGAGTTCTCAAGGTTTCTCTAACAGCTGATATATAATACAATTCACAGGTCCCTTATTTATATTATTTTCCTCCAAATACTGTCATCTGTTTATGTCCTTCTTAAAAGACAACGTCAGGGAGCACAGACAATGCCCTGAGCATTCACTGTAGTAAATAAAACAGTTGCCTCTTGTGTCTTATGAACAGCACTCCTTTAAATCATACTCACACATGATTCATTTTGTTTTTACCACATCATGTGGTTGGCTGATGGTCTGTTTCTGTAAAATTTCCAGGTATGTTGTACTTTTTTAAAACTGTGAAAATGCAGTCTAGACAGGTTTTTTTCACTGTTTTAGTGGTTTTCCCTTTCTCTTTTATTTTTTTTTAACTAATCCAGGATTATTTTACCCAACTGATTTCAGATAATTTTTCCAGCTAATCAAAACTCCTTTGGATTTTAGCTTATCCTCAGGAGAACTGGTAGATCTCCCAGCGTGCATTTTCTCATGCTGAACAAGCAAAAAAATGCACACTCCTGCATTCAATTACTTCCCCCAAAAATACCAAACGGCACTACATTGAGTACTTGCAGACCAATTATATTATTTGGGAAAAAAGCACAAAGTAAAAACCAAGAGATTTAAAACTCATTGTGTATGTAAGTATTTGATATAAGCAGTTGGAAGACAAAGCTAGTCAGATTTTATATCCTACTTTCAACTGGATAACTGGTTCAAAATATTTGAGAAGAGACAAGCAGGTAAATCTTTTGTTCTGCTTTTAGAAAATCAATGCAAAACAATACAGAAAAGGATTTTTCACTGGATTTTACTTCTAGAAATACAGTTTTACCTCCTGCTCCATGTTCCCTCCAGAAACTGCAGTTTACACATGAGAGTTCTCAAAGAGCAAGTTTTGCAGTTTGTAGTGGAAAGAATGTTTTCCTGATCAGTAGCTTGAGAGATCTCAGATAAACCTCCAACAGTGACTTCATCTAACGTTTAGTTTCAGTAAGATTCATCTCCTACATGTTTTATCACAGGTCACTTCAAAAATTCCCTATTAACAGTAATTGCCATGTGTGTTTAGGTAATTTAATGTCAGTCTTATTTCTTTGATTCTCTGTCTCATATTGAGTGCCTGCATACCCAAGGAGGTAGGAACTACATCCATTATCATATATTATTATTATATTATGGCATTTTATCATGCTTGCCCAGATCAGTGGTGCATCTCCTATACAGAATCTTTATCACATTTCTTCCACATGACCCTTCATAATGGAAGTTTCTTTGATAAGCTAATGAACCTGCCACCTTTTCAGGTTTAATATTATTCCTGGATGCATTTGCACTATTATTTCTAGAGCAGACTGTTAGGCATGACAGCTAGCAAAGATTCTTTGTATCTATATAGCCTTTTATTAACAACAAATAATTCTGTATCTAATGATTCCCTGTAGTTGTGTTGATGACAGTAACAGTAATAAGGAAATTGTTTTTGTAAGAAGCCCAGTATCTCAAGGAGCTGAAACAATATCACCTTCCACAAGAAAAAGATACATTCAAAATATTCCTTCCAACTTCTGTGAGGGAGTGTGCAAACTCTGAGGAATCCTGGTTTCCAATCCTAGAGGGTTGGCAATTCCCCTCTGTGACACAGAAGGCAGAGCCCAAAGCCTTCAGCCCAGATTAACATACAGTCACCAAGGAGATGCACAGGCCTGGTTCCCAAAGAAGTGTGAAGGGGACTGAGCAAAAACCATAAAACATGTCAAAAGGCAAGGGTGCACCACAGGAAAAGCTGTTCTCATCACTTTTGTGTCATTTGTAGCATAACTATTAACAGTGATTTCAACAGCAGCAAACCAGAACATCAGAAGTCCTAACACTACATTCAGGGGAAAGGACTTTTGGCAGTATCCACCTTATATATAATCAGTGGAAGTTGCTCCTTCCTGTGCCTACAACCCTACAGGAGCCCTTTGTTCCTGTTAGGATCTCTCTCTCTTTTTTTTTTTTTTTTAAATAAAATGTGGAAGAGTGATTAAGTGTCTTTTACATTATTTTCTCATTCTAACATTGCTAAAAAGATAAGCTTATTTATTCAAGAAGCTCGTATTAGAATGGAAGGAAATTTCTTGCAAATCAAGAAATAAAAGTATTGTAAATTCAGACCAATTTGCATTATCATTTTTTATGTATGAAGACCTCACTGCAAGCTAGGAAGAATTCTGAATGCCCAATAAATCCTTTCTTCTAAACTGTCATAATATGCTGCTAAGGAAGACTTCAAGAGTAACCTTACTGTTTAGTCCGTACATAACAGCATTTCATCCATGCCCTAAAATTTTTCTCTCCTTCCAGCTCTGCTTTGCCAGTCTGTCCCTTTCGCAACTATTTCCATAATTTCAGTCAACACTTGGTCCTCTTTTTAGCTTTTTGCTGAGTTCCTTAGTTAGTCCTTTAGTTCCTCTTGTACATGAGTCATGCCATGTTTTACTGCCGTTACTGGGCCTCTGATTGCTTGTTGTGATTACTTTTCGGAGAGCTCTGACTTCATCTTGCAAAAAACTCACAAGCTATCCAGTTATTTGCCTTATAGACTGGTAAGCAACATCTACATGACTTATTCCCAGATCTTTATTCTTTTCCTCAAAGACCAGCCTATCAGCATTTTCTTAAAAAAAAAAATCAGAATACTACCTACCAGCATGGCTTCACTTTTC
>WEIT01033536.1:58849-69692 GCA_013389985.1 Dryoscopus gambensis
TTTACTCTAGAGAGAGTACAGAAATACTGGCATAGCATCTCATTAAGTGTAGCACAACCATAAACCATAAAGATTGGGCATTATGTGAGACTACAGAACAATATGGAAATTCACTTGGTCTGGACAGGTCTTCAGGACAGTGCAAGACAGGTCTTGACACCTTGACAAGAATAATTCAATACATTAGACCAATTTTATAGTACTCTTCTATTTGTTTTTACAGATGTCAATCCATTTAGTTTTAAAGAAGTATAAGATAATCCTGTTGTTTTTCTGTGGTAATTCAGGTAATTTTCAATATGAAAGAAGCCACAAAGTGTCATCTTGTGCAAAATGCAGAGGACCATCTGCTCAACAACACAAGTTTTCACAAGCATATTATGTCGGTACTCTGTTCTATATTACCTCCCCAGCAGACTTACAATTTAATTCAAGTTCTTCATCCATGCACTCAAAAGAGAGATTGATCTTTGCCACTTTCAAAACACACTTACACTCCAGAAGAATCAGCAAATGGTCAGTAAATGGTGGCATTCATCAGTAAATGGTGGTTCACACACCAGGAATGTGTAAGTGGTGGAAAGGACCTCAGCAACCTACAGAGTTTACATATTCTAACTGGATTAAAGATGACAAAAATTAAACGGACATGTTATAACTCTGTCTGTGACTTGAAAAAAAGGAATCCCAACTTTCCAAGACACATCTAACCTAGCAATTAGCACCCAGAAAGTTTTCTTTCATGTCCAAGCTAGATTTAGCTTTTTGCAAATGTTTTTCTCCCATGCTCTCCCTATCCCCACAAATTTCTCACCACACCTAGAAGAAAAGAACCCACAACCCTATTACAATGACATTCACATCTCTTAAGCTTCATCTGTATATCCTTGATCCAAGTATTTCTGGTTTTATTACGCACAGAGATTTTAAAGTTCTGTAGTGGAAAAGGCCATGGATCGCATAAATTCCGTACGGTTTTGTTTGTTTGTTTGAAGTAAGCATAATTTATTTTCAAACCTAATATTCAGTTCTTCAGCAGCAGAGAACGCTAATGCCTTTATGCAGTGAAAGATGTTGTAAACCATTTGCATTTTTATGGTAGGTAGTGGCACCTGGAGAGACCACACAGGACAGAATAAAAAGCGTCTACTTCTTTGGAATTTACTTCTTTGGAAGTTAGCTTTTCATATAATGAGACTTTTCTGTGCTCTAGAAACACTGAAAAGCTACAGCGGCATGAAGAGGTTAACAGAAAAGAGAGATTTCTGTTGTGTCTTACTACTTCACATTCGAGGTTCACATGTTCACAATACACCTTAGACAGAATGATTACATAAAGCATCACTTACAACAAGCACCATGCAGATTGTTCTAAACCATGAACTTCAGATCAGTACCAAAAAAAAAAAAATTACAGCCAAGTATAGCAACAATTTCCTTCTGTTTAGTATCAGCAAAAAGCCTTCCTGGTACTATGGGGCTTTAGGACAACTTGAGGGGACAGAGAATAGGCAAAGAGGTGACATTTAAGCACAGACCTCTGTTCCACGTCTGCGTCTTCCCAGCTTCAGCCTCCCTGTCTCTTCCTCTCTGCTAATATTTCCACATCTTCTCTCACTCCATCTTTGTCCTGAAGTAGAGGTGTACTAAATATTGGAAGTATCCTTCCACCCTTGCTCAAAGAAAGCATTTTGGTAGAATAATTGTCCATGTAATACTTCACAAACTGACCATTGACCATCGTCTGGGGGAAGTGGATCTGGGGGAAGTGGAGAGGGGAGGTGCTGACCTCTTCTCCCTGGGATTCATGACAGGACACATGGAAATGGCTCAGAGTTGTGTCAGGGGAGGTTCAGACTTGACAGGAGGAAGCATTTCTTTACCAAGAGGGAGGTCAAACACTGGAACAGGCTTCCTTCAGAGGTGTCCGATGCCCCAAGCCTGTCAATGCTCCAGAGGCACTTGGGCAATGTCTTTAATATGGCTTTAACTTTGGGTCGTCCCTGAAGGGGTCAGGGAGTTGGAATTGATGACGGTGTAAGTCCCTCTCAAACGAAATATTCTGTTCTATTCTAGTCTAGTCTAGTGTCCAGACTCTAATCTCTTTTCTCTATTCTAATTTAACAACAGACAATTGGCATGGAGGTGCTCAGGTCATTTTTCTTCCCCAGGCCCCACCCCGTAGCAATTGAAGTTGAGTGCTAGTGCTTCACCTGGCTGTACCATTTCCTTCTGGAGAAAGTCAGGTTGAGTATGAAGAGGGTAAGTGACAAACAAGCACGACTTGGCTGCTGTAAGCAGAAATCATTGAGACAATGACAAATTTGTTTTCACATCACCTCCCTGTGCCTTTGCTTCCCCCTTTCACACACTGCAGCCTGTGGGAGCACAGGTGTTCCTTTACAGCCCTCCAACAGCAGGGGTTTGGCAGGGTCTTTGAGGTGCTGCCAGAACAGACGTGGCCAAAGGGAGCCTTGAACGCCAGGACAAGTAGCAACCAACTGGCTTCTTTTTGTGTGACCATGAGATTTCCCCCATGGGATCTCTGTGGGCATGAAGTACAGGTTGATAGTGTCCCAAACTCAAGGGAATATGGTGGCTGATTATTGTGTAAAGTGTTGGAAAGTCTTTGGGAATAAAAATTTAAATAAATCAGACCAGAGAAAGTCTCTTCCCTGCCTGCCTAAGGTGAGTAATTTGAATAGAAGTGAGAAAAACATTGTTTTTCCCATTATCAGCTCCACACAGGGTGGATAATGGGTTTGTTCTGGGCATATGCTGGGGCATTTAATAAAAGTCCTCCAAAATAACTGTCTCAGGCTGCTATTCAACTGCAAGAAATACTTACGATCATCCTCATTATTATTATTATACCAGCAGCATTACCATCACAATTACCCGTCAAAACATCCGATAGCTCAATTGTAGAAGATCCCAAAGGACATGACGGAAAAAAAAATCCAATTTCCAATTATCCTGTTGGAGCTGAAATGCTCTCATTATGATCAGGCCTGTTCTACGACATCTGAGAGACTGAACCCTTGTGAGAGATGCTGTCAGATAAACACTGGCAAAGCACTTGAAGGAAGATGAGTCTCCCACTGAAATCTGCAATGCTTTTTAAATAAGAAAATGCCTTTCCCCCCCCTTTTTAAGTCTGTATTTGTTTTTAAAATAACCATTTGAAACAAAAGCTATATTTAACATAATGTTCTCCTATATTAAACATTAGACATTATACACAGCATTAGGTGTGTAAGTTTCTTTCTGTCTTCATCTTTTCCAGAATACAGATTAGACAATATAAGCCTTTCTATCAGTTTCAGACTCTGCTTTTGTTGTAGCTTAGGAGATATATTTCCAAATTGACACTTCAGTTTTTATTTATTTGAATTTTCTGTAATAATCTGTGAGAGTACAAAGCCCCTCCGCCAAAAATTAAGGAGAGCAAACCTGAAAAATTTACGGTCTGTGTTGCTATTGCTTCCATTACACACAATTCCCCGGGGTAGGCACTAACCATCCAAGTGAGAATTTACAAAGGATACTGCATAGAATTAGACCCTGCAAGGTCTCACAGAGGAGCCAGAAAACAGTTAAGCGCACTAAAATTGTGCTCCACAGTAGGAAGTAGTTCTTGTAAATTACTTAAATGTTTTAGGGTTACTGTTACAATGACACTGTTTCAAGTATTTTAACCTTACAGCACAAGCACTTCATTACCTCACTAGCCACCCTTCCATCACTCTTTATTTCACAGTAAATGTAATTTTCATTACCCTTCAGAGTTCATACCGGAGAATGCACTCAGAAGAAAAAATTCCCTCCATTTGTTTTCTGGCAGCAAACATTCTTTGATAACACAATGTTGTAGAGAAAATAATTCCATTTGGCATCAGTAGAGCTAACCATGGCATCCAGGCAGCTGGAATCAGCTTGTACCCAAGTTGTCAAAAGACTAATTTCTTGATTTGGTACACTACTATAAATGGTAACTGGAACAAGCACTCAGTAGGACAAGCTGGAAATAAAGCTGTAATCTGCAGGGGGATCTTGAAAAAGGGACTTGAAGTTGAAACTTCTTGTGAGAAAGTACACAACTGACATTTCATCCTGTCAGCCACATACTCACAAGTTTATCCAACACAGATATGGCTTGTTTGAACAGCTGTGCTCCACTTTGGTTACTGGGCAGGCAACATGTCTATTCAGTGAAAGAAGCTTATTGAACAGGCTGAGAACATGAAAAATCTGTAGCTATTTCTGGAGACCCACTCTCCAAGAACTGTGTAGGACTTGCTGGTTTTGAGGGACCTGAGGCAGTACCCTAATTCTGAGCAACACTAGCAAGCACACGCCATCCAAGAATTCAAGCTGCATTGCAAGCAGAGCCTGGCATCACTTGGTTAGCCTCAAGAAACAGTTCAGGAGGTGAATTGCCAACCAGCACATCCCACCAGCAAGCACTATGAGAAGCACAGAGCCTGGTGTGACACAGGAGCAGAAAGCAGGCTGTTCAAGCCACAGGTCATTGCTCTGGGGGCCAGACACAGCCCAGTCTTCTTCCCTGAGAAGGAAACCTTTGTCCCATTTGTCTAAACAGGTGAGAGGCTTCCACAGCGAGCACCACTCACCACTAAAGCAGGCACACTTTCAAATGAAAACCCAGACTTTTGAACAGACTGCAGGAGTTGAAGCATTTTATTTTTCCAGAAAAACTGGTAGTTTGAACAGTACCCAACCCCTCCCGTTCTCTATCAGTGATGCAATCAAAATGGTTAATCTGCCTTTATGTTGGGGATTATGTTGGATTCCACAGTAAGGAGGGCTTGGGTGAAACCAAGAGAAACCAAGGCTTTCCCTTTCCTGTGAGTAAAGCACATCCAGTACCCTGGATGAACAGAGAGAAGAGTGGTGAGGAAATGCTAAAAGATTTGCTGTCTTTAGCTGTTCACAAGGGGATATACTAAGTATTTGGGTATGAAAAAAATTTCCTCTACCTGTCTTGATAGATATTGGATTTATTGATACAAATTTATGAATAAATCACTGTAATAAAGCTACTAGAAATCCATAAAAGCATAGCTACTAGTTTCTGTGTCCTTTTAGCTGGGCTTATCTGGAATTGTAGTATTTTTTATAATTAATAAAAGCCTGAGTCAATCAATATGTGAGGCCCAACATCTTAACTCAGTCAAATTTTTCATCTGTGATTACACCAACTATCCATCCCGTCCCTAATGCTCTTGGGACACACCATGGCAAGAAAAACAGCATTTGTCGACCTTCCTTTCCCTTCTGCTTTCCAAGCCGACGGAAGAGGGTTCATCCCACACAGCGGCTCTGTTCCAGGAGCGGCTGCCGTGCCGCACTGCGGGTACCACACCTGACCGCGGGTGCAGCGGTGCCCGACCACTGCCAAGTGCCTGATGCAAGGGCGGAGTACATTCCCGGGAACAAAGCCGAGTTCGGTTTGGAACTCAAGGGTACCAAACCCCCCGGGAAGCCCTCGCTGCCACAACCTTGGCGCTCCCCGCCAGGATGCGGCCGCTCCCCGGTCACTTATCAGGAGCCATAGGCAGCCCATAAAGAGCAGCGTGTCCCGGGGCTGCGGGAACTACATCTCCCGCCTCTGGAGGCACCCGGCAGGTGCTGACGCGGTGTCCCTTGTCGCGGTGGGTGACAGTCCAGTTCAGGCTGGACAGGGGCCGCGGCGCGCTGCTCTTGTGATGGCCGAGGCGTCTGTGTCTTCTTGGGACGCAAATTTCTCACCAGGAGCTGCTGATCAATGTATGTTGGAGAGATACTTCCCAATATTTTTCGGGCTCCGATGGAACATTTTAAATTCTCTCTCCTCATTTTTCCTTTCATTACTAATCATCTACTCATTTGTCTTACAGATTTATCCCTGTGTCCTTCTGCTACTCTTTATCTTTTGTGTTTCAGCTGCTGAAAGGGTTTTTTTTCTTCTTCAGCTGGCCTCTTTTCCTGTCTCTTTCAGTGCTGACTTTGCCACTGTGGATTCTCAGCCCCCTTGATTCTCAGCCCATTCTCAGCAGTTTTGACTGTGGTGTTCCTAAGGCTCATTTGAGGCAAAATAGTTAGATATGCACCAAAACAGTGCACGGTCATTATGACAGAGTTCAAAAGCATGAATGCCTCTTTGGTGTGTCCTTAAATACTTAACACTTTCTGGCTCCCTGGCTGTATTTGGAAGTGGGGTTTGCCTTAAGTATGTGTGAAGGGAGAGGAGCACCGTGGGCCACACAGTGCCAGCGACAAGCTGGCCATGGAAAAGGCTGGCAAGAAATCCCTGCAACCCCGGAATCAATCGAGAACATGTCCAGTGCAAAATGCCTCTTGAACACAGTTCACTGCTTAGCAGTTCCTCTTTAAAATGACGCTACATGCAGGGTGTCTTCCTAACTGATGTGCCTGTCCTATAACACATCTCCCCCTATTTAAATTGATCTTAGACCTTAACAAAGCTTTCATTCTGGAGTGACTATTTTGTGTCATTTAGCTGCTTGGAATATTGACTGAATCCTGCATTGAAGCTAAACTTAAGCACTTTTAAACCATATTTTTTTTTCCAGCAGTTCTTGGTGCGTCTGTATTTTGGGATTTTGCACTGTGTTTAAAAATACTCTCTGTGCAATTATAATAAGATATAAACAATATTTTGAGTTGAGTATATCTTTTTATAAGAACTGATTATATGTAATTTTTACTTAGTATCCATAATGTCAAATAAGGCAGTAGAGACAACATGAAAGAGATAACTGGAGATGCCATATGAAATAAAGTATATAAGGAATCCTCAACGCACTGCAAGATAATTATTTTATTATAGTAATATTTCATTNTAATATTTTTTGCACATTTTGTTTGTTGTTCCTACCCCTACAGCTGTAAAGTAATGCAGAGTGTGGAGTACCTTACTGACATAATGGTTGAAATTGATTTTCAGGTTTCATGTTCATAACTTCATAGATCATTCATGTTTGTTGAGCACAGGTGAGCTTTTATGCCCCTTCCTTTTGCATTTGCTTGTTGGTAAGAGTAGGAAGTGTAGAATGCTAGTGTTAAAAATCCATTTCTAATCTAGACCTCACAGAGGGGCTTTGATTGCTGAGCTCCAAGTATGGTTACTGACAGAACAGTTCGGATATGAAACATTCTCTGGCAGGAAAAGCTGAATTTATATTTTTCCTAAAAATTGCTTATCTTCTAGTGTTACCTGTTTGAATAGTTCACTAAACTATGATGACAAAATGCAAGCCATAGATGTTTAAGATGCATTTCATTCATTATTTCACTTAGAATTGTGTACTTTTAAGGCAGTCTTGAAGCAAGACAAAAATATCTACAGTTTTTGGTTATTCATTGACCCAGCAGCTGCTGGTTTAGAGCAACCTGATCAGGCCAAAGGAGAATGTAAGAAGGGTATTGATCTTGAACCAAACCAGTTACTGTCAGTTACGGTCTAGATCCACTTTTTCTCTCCCTGCAAAGTGTAAATACAAAGTTGAATACAGGAACAAAGATAAGTTGAGACAATGTTTTCTTGACGCCCTTAGTTCTGTGGTAGCTTCAGAGAAGCTGAGGTTTGTATTACTTTTGTGCCCAGTGTAAAACCATGGTGAACTTCAGTTTCAGTGTATTTAAGGTTTTATTTATTGTTTAGACTAGATAGCAGTGAAGCTTACAAAGAAAAACGTGAATTGAAACAAATACAGGCAATCTGTCCATGCTTGGAAATTTCTCTGCTTGTATCTGAAGAAACACTTGACAATGCTTGTCTACTTTAACTAGTTTGTCTAGTTTATCTTATTTTATCTCATTTTTCCAACTTTCAGCATGAAGTGGATTGTTACTGAATTTTGCTGTTGCTCCTTAAAAGCAACACATTTAAAATAGCCATGTGCTGGTGCATGACAGCCTGTTGCAGTATATTGTTACCACATACTTGGTGTGTCATTTGGAGGTTTGTGACACGTAAGTTTGCATATTAAGTCTGTCTCTGGTAGCAACAATCCCTATTTTTCTAAGGTTCTTAGTATTTTCAAGATAAATAACTTTTTAAAATTGTAATTGTTGGTGCCTGATTTAAAGGTGCCTGATACTGAAATTCCTCAGTTTTGCATTTAGATTCTGCCTTTTTGTTACTCTACAAAACAGTATGATGCTTGGATCTACGTCTTTCATGGCATGACTTAATGTGCTTTGCATATTGTCTGTTGCGCAGGCAGGATTATGTAATATATACAGGTTTCACACAGTTGTCGGTAATTAGCTCAGGAAGCAAGACAAACTTTTCACTTAAAATAAGAGGACTCAGAAGCCTGTGCAGAAGTATCCAGGTAGACTCTGCTCAGTGATTTCTACGTTAACACTTAACTTCATAGAAGTTAATGGAATAATTTTTGTGGACAGAATTTGTTCTCATGACATGTAACCTTTAACACTAAATTTTACTCTTTTTTTTTTTAATAGTAATGTGATGATCAAATTCCTATGAGAAGTCCAGCCATCCAAAAAAACAGATGCCAAGGGAGACTTAGCAGATCAAAAGCTCTTGGAACTCTATGTAAGGCAAAGGATATTGAATACCAAAATTGACTCTTAGCATTTCTAGTTCAGTGGATTCCATTGCTGATACATAGATTAGGCATTATTTTTTAAAAAGCCTTGTCACTTTGGTGACAAGGATGCTGTATAAGGTTTCTTGTTCCTGTCCATTTTGATAGGGCAAATACTGGAATAATTGTACTTGAGGTTAGTAGTTAAGAGCATTCTGTGTTATTCTCTGTCCTCTGGCTAAACTCAGTGCCTTTAAGCATTTATCTCTGCTGGTTCATTGTCTGCATTAATTAGTAGGCTTGCTAGAATATATGTCATCCTATTAATAGAGGTACGGTTCTAAATAAATCTGACTCTCAGCTGTCACTGTAACTGACTGGAGTGTTTGATTTGTTTCCTTAATTTTAAATTTTTTCAGAAAGAGAAGTAAAACCCCTTAAAGCAATTTTTTCTTTTTAATAATCGGTAGTATTTGTTTGGCAATTGAACCTACTAATAGTTATTGGTTAGAAATTGAAAGCCATTTTTGTATTTTCTGGAAAACTTAGCATGTTTGTGTGTGATTTTCTTCCTCTTTTCTAGTGCTGACAAGCAGAAATGATGTAAGTAAGAAGCAGAACTGTATCATCAAGAAAAGAAATATTTAGGGGAAGGCTGAGTACTTTACTATTGCTCTTCTAAGAAGAAATTTCCTTTTGATCAGAACTACCTATTTTTCACTACAGAATCCCCAATTTTTTGTGCCACAGACCAAGACTTAAGATCTCCTCATGGACCACAACCAGGAAGAATGGATTTTAACTACAGTCCTTTCTTTTCCACAGTGTAAGATTTGGACAATCCATTAAACTGATAGAACATGACAAAGAATGTTATTCTGCAGAGAGGGTGCAACATCATGCTTTTTAATTCCTAGAAGTCAAGCATGGTCCCAAGTGCACATTTACCTGCAGTATGTGTGAGTCAGTTTTGGAAGGAGATGCTCTGGTTACTGAATGACAGTACACAGAACCAGGTTAACAAAAATGAACAATAATGTTTCTGACTAATACTCATCTAGATACATATATAGGTACGGTGCAGCTAGACTTAGAGTGGAGCCTCAAAAATGTTGAAAATCCTGTGGCTGTTTGTCTCATTAACGTTCATTGGTACTAAACTTCTCAGGAAAACTGGGCCATTTGACCATTTGCCTGCCCGATGTGCCACCTCTGTGCCTCTGGCCGTGCTGAGCTCCGGGCTGGCAGCGGGGATGGGCTGAGCAGCACTTTCAGCTCCAGGTCCCAGCTGCCCACACCCGACGGGAGCAGCAGGAAGCACCGGTGGCACCAGGCACTGTCTCCCTCAGGGGCCGCGGGGCTCAAGGCACCGGGGAGCCGCTGAAGGGCCGGGAAGGCTGAGGGCAGCGGGGCTGCCGCAGGGGACAACGCCGCAGAAGGCCCCGTGCTGCTGAGCTGCTGCTGGTGGTGGCACTGAGAGGCCGCTGAGGCCGTGGGGGCTGAGAGGAAGCAGCGGAGCTGAGGGCGATGGCAGGGGCTGAGAGGACAGGGAAGAGGCACGGGCCGAGAGGGCTGGAGGGGCTCAGGGCTCTGGGGACGCTCAGGGGGATGGCAGCACTGGGGGGGCTGATGGGCTAGGAGGGTCTGAAGGGACTGCGGGGCTGTGGGTGTGCTGAGGCTGTGGCGGGGCTGAGGGCATGCTGGAAGTGACTCAGCATTCCCTTTGCTTCCTAGATCTGCATCTGCTCGATGTTTCCAGAAGGGCTGCTCTGTGCAGGACCAAGCCACCCAGGGAGAAATGGGGGCTGGGGGGAAATGGGCCAGCTGCATTCTCTTTGGATCTTGTCCTACGCCTAGATGTATGCAGTTCTTGCTGTGCCGGGATATGGCTACATCTCTGTCTGTCCTGAGCTCTATTTCAGTACATATCAAATTGTGTAGTGGTACAGTTCTACGTCTTACGTGACAGGGATACGGAAGTGTTAATGGGTACTTTGGTATTTGTACAGTTATGGATCAGTGCCTGCTATGTACAGCCATGTTTATAGCACAGTCAATATATTTACGGACCACAGATTGTTATGTTTATCTCTGTATGAATTTCCGTGTAAACCTGTGTCAGGTTGAAGAGTTCTGTTCTAGTTCTGTGGGTGTTCAGAGCGTGCGCTGGAGGTTTGCGTCTTTCTCTGCATACCTGGGTCTGGATAGGCTTCCCTTTGGAACCTGTCAAGGCATTTGACTGTGGGAACTGCAAGTGATCT
>WEIT01033538.1:7773-29946 GCA_013389985.1 Dryoscopus gambensis
CAGCGCTTTAGCACTGTCAGAGAATCACTTAAAAGCCATTTGATTCAGCTTTAACTGCTGGTTGTTGGCGTTTATGCATGTAACATAACATATTTTTCTGCCTCTACCATAAAGCAGGAAATGTGTTTTTTTTATAACATAACATTTTTTTCTGCCTGTACCTGTTATTGTCTCATTGGTATGTCCAGGTTTGTTCTTGTCTGTCTTAGGTTACAATGTAAGATATCACCAAAAGTGTGTATTCTATCACCAGCTGTTGAAATCAGGTGGGGCAGGGTTCTTTATCTNGGTGGGGCAGGTTTCTTTATCTCTTCCATGACTCATCTCTGATAACTCCTTCTGGAAATTTTGCTCTTAATGGGCCATCAAGCCTCACTGCATGACTCAAAAAATTACATCCTCCATTGTGAGATGCTCCGCCCAGGGGGAGGAACCAAGAATTCCTACCTGGATATACTCTGAGGTTTGGAACAGCATGGTCAGCCCGTACCTACTGGGTTCCAAGAGAACAAGAGCTACATAACCACTGCTGGACCTTCTGAGGAGGACCAGACCCTTCTACAAGATCACCGCTTCAACAGAACCACATCTATCACATCAGGAGGAGTGCAGCCACCATTTAATTGGACTGCTACCACCAGCCTGACTGACTCTGTCAGTGTTTCTGTATTACTGCATTTATTTTTAATTTTCCTATTAAATTATAGTTCTGATTTTGAGTCTCTCACTGGTTTGCTTTCAAACTAGTACATTGTCTTTCTGTCCTATTCCTATGCATCAATTGCATTCATATACAGTACTGATCTGATAGTGTGTTTCTAAAATTTCCTCTTACTTCTTTGCTACAATGAGTTTCTCTCAGATCCAGTTCTCCATGGAATATAATTGAAGCATGCCACTGCTCTCATTTTCCCAAGGCCATAAGTTTCTGACTTAGTTCTTTGGACAATGCCTATACAGAGAGCCAGGCCAAGAGAGCCATTCTTCAGCCCAAGTTGTAGCCTTTGACCAGAACCTTCCTTGCCTTAAAAAGTGCTGGCAAACCATGTTCTCTGTTGATAGTCAGAAACAGGAGCAGGGTGGGAAAGGGAAAAATGAAGTCACCAGAAATTTATTTCATACTTTCACAACATTTTATTTTCAATCCTCCTCTTAAGTACTTTCATTTGTTTCCAGAGGCCAGAAAAGTATAGAGGAAATGATCTGTAATTTTAAATGACATTTTGTTATGAATTATGAATCATTATTTAGTTGATGAACATTTTATTAAATGAAGGACATAAGGTATTTGCAATTTTTACTCTGCTTGGGAAAAAATAAGTCCAGGAGAGATGCTTCAGGGAGCACAACCTACTTTGTCTGCAGCTGAAGCTTATATGCAGATCTCCAGCTTGGTACTGAAAACTGGAGTAACTGCAACAGGGCAGTCTTCTCTGGCTGCAGGCTCGCTGGTACTCAGAAAGACAATCCCTTATTTAGGCAAGACACCCTCAAATGGCAGAAGTGAAGGCAGCAGGATTATACTAAAATGAAGGGAGAGGGTGTTTCCTTGATATTTGGTGTGTGACTTTCTCTGTAGTCTCAGGCTCGAAGGCAGCAACTTCCCATGCCACGTAGTGACAATCATGAGAGATGTGTGGAGCTGAAATAAATGTGCTCAGTGTCACTGTTGTGCCTGGTACTCAGCACCATGGAAAATTGTGGTCAAGCTGCAGTTTTATTGAGAGAAGGAGTATAAGCCTGTAGGTATTTTTGCAGCAGATCTATGCCAAAATAGAAGTCCATTTATTTTCAGTTCTGACGTCTGTCAACAACTTACTTTTCCCAAACTTTGCGAGCCATTTTAAGCTTGAGTCCCCTCACACTTGCTGAAGACCTTTGTCTAGCACAAGCTATTGGAATGAAAAGCCACATGAAATGAAGACCAAGCTTCAGTCTAACCTCTACTGCAGTCAGAGGGAGTTTTCCAGTGATGTTCTAGAACTTGCCCCTATTTTGCTATGGAGGAGAACCTGGATATGTCCACATTGGGTGCATTGTGCCTGATTCCAAACTAAAAACATACACTTTGGAAAGTTCATTTTTTACTGTTAGCTGTCCTCTTTTAGAAGTCAGTTGGTCCCTTGCCTTACTGATTTCAACACTAACTTTCCTTGCCATTGCTAGAAACCAGATGATACCTCAACACTTGGAAACAGTTTCTGTAAATCACGTGGGAATTTCAGGCAAATTCAGAAGCAGAATTTGCCAGGAGCTGTTATTCACGGACAAACCCATTAGTGACACAGATAAATTACAGTCTGACAGAGGAAAATGAGTCAAGCATAAAATAACAGATATTTCCTTAATCAAATCAGAATGCTGATGTAACTGGAAGGACATAATAACAACATGGTAGTAGGCTTTATTAGTAAAATACATACTAGGCTGTTGCAGCCTTTAAAATCATGCTCAGTATATCTTTGAATTCTGCTTTTTATAGGATTTATTTGCAACTGGTGATACAATTATTTTTGAGGAGCCTCATTACTTGAAAACCTTTAATAATATTTTAAGTGTAAATCATCAGGGTGGTCCATGTATCTTATAGCCCCTGTTCTGGAGGATATTGAACTCAAAAGGCTTCCGAGCCTCACATTTGGAGTTTTCTCTTTCCCTTTCATAGCAACAGCAGCACTGCGAGTATTGTATATTTAGGCTGTGTTTGTCTACTCTGTTGTGTTGTGAGTAGAGTAGTTTTAAATGTAATAATGTAAAGACTCTTTAAGGCATAATAGCTCTATCTTCTTTAACACCTCTCTTCAGCTCCCTAAATAGCAGGGGCTGGGAATTTCCAAGGAGGCTACAGAGTACTAGGCTGTGCCTTTGGTTCAAAAGAAATGATAGGTTTTTTTGTCTCTAGCCATTCTAGGCTCCTTTTAAGATTTTGACTTCTGACTGTTTTCAGTAGAAAACAGTTTTCCAGGGAAGAAAATACTTTGAAGTGAGTAAAGTTTTGTTACAGACCTCTGGGAAGCAGGAGTAGATGGCAACTGGGAGTCATCATATGCTGTGTTTAGAGGTGTCATTGCCCTTTCCAGTTTCTGATGCTACCAAAGAAACCCGTGTGAAACACTGATGCAATCAAGACTTCTTGTGCTGGAGGTGGCCTATTTTTGCTACTCTCTGTGTGTTTGGCTTGTTGGTGGAGTCACTATACCTTCTTTCAGGAGGGAGGTTAACAATCTAAGGAAGTAGTTTGTAACTGTGGGGGTTTTTTTCCATCAGCCTGCACAATTATTCCATCAAGCTAGTTCACAGTTCAACTTGTTCCTTGGTGTTGATTTTGTATAGATGGGACGTGATCAGAATGTAGCCTCATTGTATGGTTATATTAATTCTGGTGGTTGTGCCGATGTGAATGTTGAACACATGAGTTGTCCTCTTTTGGCACTTGTCTTTGTCCCTTTGCTGAATAGTATCATATGTCCGCAGATGTGTGGGCATAAAACCAGTGATGCTTAGCTTGGGGGCAGGATGTAATGGGGGCACCAGGAGATAAGGTATTCTTTTTACTAAGTGCCCTCTTTGTCGGCCCAAGACTGGGGCCAGGTTTCCTCATAGCAGCTTTGCATCACAGTTCCACACAGCTCAAATCCAAGGCTGCATTCTCCTAGGACAGGGTAATTTTTTTCTTGTCTCCAGGGTCACCCTGACAAAAACTGCTGAGCAATCCAGAGCACTAACAGGTGTAGCGTACTTTCCATAGATTGTTTATTAAATGAGGGGGAAAAAGTGCTTTGTGACCTGTGTATAGACTTAGAAGGTGGTAATGCCTATCCTAGTAAAATTTAGGCACTCTATCATTCACACAAATTAATATTTTTATTGGGCTTTTTTAAAAGAATGAAAGGTGTGTGTTTTATGATGCTGACTACATAATCAAATGCAGAGCTTTAGACATCTGCAGTCTCACTCTTAAAACTGAAGTAATGCTGAGGGATAGCTTTAAAAGTATAGCTGTCCCTTGCTACCAGAAAGAGGAAAGGGAAAGTGCTGGTATGAGGTCTGGTCGGGATGGAGTTCCTATCATCCCAAATGGTGATACAGAAAGGTGGACAAAGGATTAATAGAATGAAAGTGTACTAAAACCTAATAGTTAAGGTTTTTCGTAAAGGTAGAACTTCAGTGGCTGGTTGTACAATTAGGCTGTGGTACTAAAACATAATACACATTCTAGATTTGGATAAGGGTATTTTACAAGTACAATGCTGTAATGCTTTAAGCATTCTAAATTATTTTGCTATAATCCCTCTCCTACGTAGGCTGAACTCTGATGGCATTATCTTACTATATATTACAAAAGAGTTAGCTGCATTGCCCAGTAGGCTTGCAGTCAGCATATATGCCAAAATAACTGACAGAATGGCACAAAGAGTACCTAGACAAATCAGTACTGCCAAAGTCTACAGGAATTGTGGAGAAATCAGATATGGAAAGTATCTTGGTCAGGTGTGAAAAGTATGACACTGATTATGTGCAGGATTATGATTAGGTTTATTGCTAATACAATATCTAAATAATTCCAGTGCTGTATCTAATATAAGCAGGCCTAGAGGATTATAATATAGCAGGTTTGGCTAGAAATGTACAGATTTACAGTCTTAGGCCTTGCAGAATGCACAAACAAAGCACCTATGGAGCTACTTTAGGATTTTATCTCCGTATGTGAGCAGACCTCAGAACTTTGACTCACCCATCCAAAACTGAGTGTTCCCCATCTTCAGGCTGGATGTACCCTGCAGACATCCCTGTCAAGGGAAGCATCCACCAGAAGCTGCCTGCAGCCGTGGGAGACCAGACTGCCCAGCTGTCCCAGTAGCACTTTATAACCTTTTGCAGGCAGATGTGTACCAAAGTCAAAAACCATCATCACAGCTTCCCCATCTCTAGAATGCAATTAATATGCAGCCATCCAGACAGTTCCTTCTCTCTGATGTTCTTAGGATGCATCGCACTGCCCATCAGAGACAGAGACAAGCAAGGGGGTGTGTGTGGGTGTGTGTGTGGGGGGGTGTAGGGCAAACAAAACACTGTCTTTCATTGCTCTCACACTGGGATGGAGCTCATATCAGTGAGGCTGTGCTTTGCATTTGTGATAAAAACAGTGTTGGTAAAACACCATTGTTTCGGCCACTGCTGATCAGTGCTATCACAGCACCAAGGTTTTCTTTCCAAACCACTCCTGCAAAGGCCGGTAGGCTGTGGGTAGGCAGGGGGTGTGAGGGGACACGGGGGGGACAGCGGACCCCAGCTGACAAAGGGATGTCCCATATCATATGATATCATGCTCAGCAGTACAAGCTGGGGGAAGCTTCCCAAATAATCATTGCAGATGCTGGGACCCACCTTTCCTCTAAGAGGTTGAACATCTGTTTGCCAATGGGAAGTGATGCATGAATTATTCCTTTTGCTTTGCCTATCTGCAACACTTTTGCTTTTCGTATTAAAATGTCACTATCTTGATCAATCTTTTAACCTTCCTGATATTTTTTCCTGATACCACAGTACAGGCGTGTAGCGCAAGTGTCAGGCTGGATTTTTCGTTGCTAGTCAGGCCCAACCCACCACAGTACAACAAAGCTGAATTTTAAGAAGTTACTGATTTTAGAAATTATGTTTTAAGGCACCTTACTAAAAATAATATTAACAGGTCTGATTTTTTAAAGATGACCTGTTCGGCAGTCCTTGAAAATTGGATCCCTCTAAAAACCTGCAAGCAATAATGAGTATATAAAGCCACTTCCATTAGCTGCTAAATTTATTTGTGCATGTGGATATTTGAACAGCAGTGTTTACCACGAAACAAGAGTAACCTGATAGCAGGATGAGCAAGGTTGGAAGTTTGTAAGTTACAAAGCTAAAAGCAAGATTATTGCTGGTGGCTACCTTTATATTATGTATTTGTGTTCCACTCACTGAGTAGTAACACAACATGATTTTTCACAGCTTCTGCAGGCATGTCTCCTCTCAAATATGTCTAATAATTACAGTGATCTACTTCATCACAGCTACACAGCACAAGTTTTTGCCTCCTTGAGATCCAATTAAACACTTGTGGCATATAGTGAAGATTCTGTTTATCAGCGCATTACTTTAAGTTTCAAAATTTGGTGGCTGTGCAATTAGTGTAACGAAGTGACAAGTTGGAGTGCAGCATGATTATGACTCTTGTTTTTGTGGAGGCAATTAACAGTGGATGGGAAAGGTGCTAATTACTGTAACTGTTTGAAATGCACCACTTAGTTTCTCGCCTTTGATAAGTTTAGAGAAGAACCTAGATGGTTTTTTTTGGCAGTTTGGTAATGTGGGTTCAGTGCTAACTTCAGTGGTGTAGGCAGTTTTGTAGCAAATTTGTCCTTGATACCTCTTTACTCATTGCTGTTCTAACTTCAAGAATAGACTTTTTGTTTCACTGCTGACTTTGTAAGAAGCAGTTTTTTGGCCAGATTGGGGTCACTTTTTATTACATGTCCAGAAAGAAACAGACACAACTAAGAGAAAAAAGAAGTAGCCATTTATTTATTCTTTTGCATTTATATATTCACTAGAAGTTGCTGAGCAGAAAATCACTGAATTGTTGTGTTGGTTTTGGCTGGAATAGAGTTAATTTTCTTCACAGTAGCTAGTATGGGGACATGTTTTGAATGTATGTTGCAACAGTCTGGTAACTCAAGGACATTTTCATTGTTCCTGAGCAGCACTTGCATGGTGTCAAGGCCTTTTCTGCTTCTCCCAATGCCTTGCCAGCAAGGAGGATGCAGGGGAAAAGGACTTGTAAAGGGACACAGCTGAGAAAGCTGACCCCAGCTGACCAAACGGATGTGGTGAATAACCTGGGAAGTGGTGAATGAATTCCTTGTTTTGCTTTGTTTGTGTGCGTGGATTTTGCTTTCTCTATTCAACTGCCTTTATCTCAGCCCATGAGTTTTCTCACTTTTACTCTCTGGGTTCTCTCCCCTGTCCTACTGGGAGCAAGCAGCTGTGTGATGCTTAGTTGCCAGCTGAGGTTAAACCACAAAAATTGTATAATCTAAAATGAAGATGAGGAAGAAGGTCTGTATTACCTCTTCAGCACCAGTAAAACAAACAACCATTGAAGAGAATAACTGATTGTTGTACGCTCTAATAATGGCAGCCACACGTACTCAAGGATAGCAAACCTTACCTAAAACCTCAATGTGGTTTTGAGTAACTTTCCATGACTGTTTTCCAAGGCAACTTCCAGTAACTTCTGTGGGTAAAATACTGCTGTGGTGACCTTTAAAAATAGTGAAGAAACACAGAGAGAGGCAAACATGGTGAATTTCTGGACAAGGCTTTGCTCAGACCTGAAAGTCACAGCAACCTGTTCAGTGCAATATTTGTCTTCCATCTGTTTGAATCTGTTCCTTGAAACTTATAGTTTCCTAATCTGGGGTCAAAATGCCCTTGAAGAGAAAAAGTCGTAATAGAAAACAAAGTGGTTTGAACCACTTATGGCCAAATTTACCATTACCGCTTTAAAGATTGAGCAGAATGCTCCTGTGAAAGCCGAAGGATGGAATTTTCATTAAAACTGGGCCTTGTTGATATTCTGAGAGCTACCATTGCTTTCTCTGGAATCAGTCAGTATTTCTGTGTGTGAGAATAGGTCACAGTGCTTTCTCTGCCATTAAGAGTTGAACTAGACATGCTACTAATTCACAAGTTAAAGCAAATGTATTAAGAGGTATGTCTATCTTCCACTGCTGAGAAAATTTTGTCTTAAAATCTTCTAATTTTTTAAAACCAGATTTTAATAGTAAAATCCCAATGTGACTTTTGTGGTTTTAAAAGGTGACAAATTACTTCAATCTTGTATACTTAAACTTTTCTCCTGACTGAAAGCAAATAGTAGAATTTCATCTAATAGGAAACCTGGAATTTGCAAAATACTACTAGTTTGTTGATGTTATTACTAAGAAACAAATCCAGTCATCAAGCAGAGGGCACTGGCTTCCCAAATGCTAACTGAAACAGAAACAATTAATGAAGTAACATTTTAACTTGGACTAATGAAAGAAATCTGGGGGCAGTGGAATGTATTTCTATGGGTTCCTTTAACTTCTCACACCTGACAGAGAAAGGTAAGCAACAATTTAGTTATTGTGTACCACCTGGGGTTTCTTGCCTTCCGCTCCAGTTCCACTGTCTGAGCACTTTCTCCAGCCCCCTGCAATAACAGTCCTCAACATGTGTGTCTGCTCCTGGCATAGATACAATATTTTACTTCTTATCACCTTACATATGGTGCATAAATTGAAAAAAATAGGAAAAAATTGCTATAGCAGCAATCAGACCCAAGTGAAAAGCTGTTGTCATTAACTCCAGAACTCTGACTTTCAAAATCAGTGGTAATGTTTGTTTGTCTGTTTTTGATTTTTGGTGGTTTTTTTTTCTGGTTTTGGTTTTCTTTTTCTTCCCCCAGGTGCAAGCCTGTACTGTATTGTAGCAGAAACTTTTTCCCACAGCTCTTCCCCTCTGCTCTACAACCACAGACTGATGCTCACTTTCTCACCCACAGCACTGAATGGTAGAGTGGGTGATATAACCTGGCCAAACCTCTGCCCTGTCCTGTTTTTGAGCAGACACTGACATGAAGATCGGCTCTTCAGCTGAGTTCACCTCCTGCATGTCTCACACAGCAATTTAATCTCATGTGAATAAGCAAACCCTTTGGCTGCCAGCACAAGGTTTTTCAAAGAGCATTTATTAACAGCAATACTATTTTTCTTTTGGGCATTTTAGCCAAGTACAGTTAGTACTAAAAGAAAAAGTTCACCTGTAAAGGTAATTAGGTGTAACTTGTTTTCAGGGGGAAATACCAGAGCACACCGTTTCTAAAAAGGCAAAAATATTTCGGCATCAGACCTAAAAGAAGGTTTCTGTAGCCCTCAACGGGGGCAGAGAATGTCTTGCTGACATAATTGCCCTGCATTTTTTTTCAGGCAGCAAATAAAAAAATTCTGCTGTCATTTCTCCTCTGAAAGGTTGTGTACGAGGATCCAAATGCTCAGTTTCACCCAGGGCTTACACGTACACATATGTTCTGTGTTAGTGCCAGCAGTTACATGAGAGTGGTACAGCTTTTTGCTGGAGATGTAGCTGTACGGCTCAGACCATTTACAGATGCAAAAAGACAGATACTATACACAGAAACATCTCTACCAGCTCAAGTACAACTGGGTGTACCAGGTGAAACTGTCCTCGCAAAGGCGTCACATCTCTAATTGATATTTCAGTTCTAAAATAGATGATGGAAGCTGAAATGGAATTTGATCTCCCTGTCATGACTGCGTGAATTCCCAGCCTTCAAGGCTTTGGAATATTATTTACAGCTTGGTGTTCCAGCTCTTGCTCCTGCCCTGCCAGCATCGCTTACTTGGCGAGTGTCCTGGGACAGGGAGGGAAGCTAGAGCTGGTCTTTTTAACCTTTGGGCTCTGTCTGACACGCTCTCTATCATGGTTACACTGAGACTGGGATTGTAGGTAGAATAAATATAGCATCAGGCTGCATTTGAGCCCTGTAAGCATGGCCTTGAGCAGTGAAGGAGAAGCCTACCACTCACTGAATTTCTTTGGCGCCCAAGCTCTCTCCCAGGTTGCAGGCCCCCTTGGAGTCAGGGGCTTCAACTCCAAGCCTCCCATTTTCTAAGAAATAAGACTTGTCCATCCAAGAGACTGATGTAGGAGATGCTATTTTGTTGAGGCTACACCAAAGTGAGTTCTCTGTATAGGGAAGAGGATCAAAGAAGCGTAAGTCATGATCTCTTAATAGCAGCTGGTCATTAGGACCCTCCTCTGAGACAGGAGAAGCTGGTATTATTGGCCTTCTTCCCTGGACAATGTGTCTTATCAGCACTGGATTAGAAACAGCAGCAAACCCGAGAGCACTCAACTCTTCTTCCTCTTAAATAAGTATATGGCCTTTCAGGCAGCTAAATGCTGTGATTTGTTCCGGGTCCGGAGAGGAGGATCATCATCATCCTTCTGTTGGGGGTGGTCACCTCATTGCCCTCATCTACTGATTGGCTCCCTCAGCTAATCTGAGTGAGCTCTCCTCCTATCAATGGGCTGTGCTTTGGTAGATACAAAAGGCATTGGCTATGCATCTGTATTCCTGCAAACACGTAGTTTGTTAGCAAACACATCAACAAGTAAGGTCAATTGTATTTACTTCATTTGTTCATGAGAAGCATTTAAGGTAGCAGAGTAGTTTTGGTGTCTAAGGCTGTGGTTTGGCAGAGATTTCCTTTGGTGGAGTTAGCCTTTAAGTCAATACTTAATGACCCAAACATATATCCTGAGTCTCAAAAGTAATAACCATTCTGCTGCTACTGAAAATCTGTTCTGAAGTGTCTTTTGGGGAAAAAAAAAATGGTTTTGTAGGTCAACTTCAAGAAACACAAATAATAGAAAGTTAAGAATAAAATAAAAAATGGGCTGGCAGAGTAGAAAAAAAATTGGTAAGGGCTAAAAGATAAGGATCCAGTGTATTTTGGTTTATTGGCTGTGTGTTGTCAACACATATTCACACGGAAAAGGCCTTATTAATACAATTGCAAGTAGTTGGCACATTAGCCTGCAACATTAAAATTGGCAAGAAACTCATCTGGAAAGGATGTAGGAGCTGCTGTTTGAAATGGCAGTAAAGTTAATGTTCTGATCCTCTGTTAGGAAACTGGCAGTGCTGGAAAGCTCTGATGCAATACAGGCTCATTCAGCTGGTTCAAATTTCTTTAAACAATTTTGATAGCTTAACTTGATAGTTTCATGCTTTATTGCCTGTCCATCCCATTCTAACTCTGTGTCAGGGCAGGCACTGAACATCCCATTGTAGGGCATAAACTCTACACTCTGTGCTAAATCCAGCACAAACCACCAGGATAAAAAAAATATCTCTTCCACAGAATCAGGAGTCCTGAACTTCTTCTCACTGTATCCTCTAACTTGTAGGAGTATGTCTTCTGAAGCAATTCCCATGGCCTTCTCGTTATTCTCTGGCACTTCCTGAACCCGCTGTGATAATCTCAAAATAATTTAAAGAGACTCTTCTTGCATCTAGTTACTGACAAATTTACTACCTTTCAGAAATGCTAATGAAGAGGTGGAGATTTCATTAGTTGATTAAATTATCTCATAAATTCTGTAATTTTAAACTTTCATTTGCCTTTGTATTTTAATGAATTGTATTATTTATAACTGAGAAGCACTGCATTTTTTTCCTAGTCTTGCTTAGATAAAAATAGACTGAAAACAGACTTTTGTAAATCTGAAAAAGAAGACTATGGTTTGTTTTCTCATGGCATGACCACTGCATTAGTAGTAGTTAATTTTAACTCAGCACCAAAAAAATCACTTTGTTGCAAACCTCAAATTAACTGAAATAGCTCAAAGAGATAATTGATTTTCTCCAGTTTGTTTCTCACTATGTATTAACACAAAGCTCCAACTGCCCAACTGCTAAGCCTGAATTCTTGTTGTATTGGGAACTATACTTTGTGTTTCCTGTTTTTCAGAAGTGCTGTTATCATTGAACTTGATAATGTTGGTCCTGCAGGTCAATATTAATTCTGTTCATAAAACCGAGATGTATACTGACCAAGTTTCTTTCTCATTGCTGGAAATGAGGCTCCTTTTGTTTCATCTTTTGAATAAGAGCCTGTGAACTTGCTATTCCTGCAAATTTATTCCCTGGAGAAAAGTCAGGAGACTTGCAAGTTCTCTTTGTCCTGATTGTTCTAATTAATCTAAATCTTTGAATTAACTTGAATAAAAATATTTGCATATATATAAATTTACTACACAGCTACTACTTTGCCTGCACATTTTTTTTTCCCTAAAGAGGTTAATTCTTTGCTACAAATTTGTGCATCTGTAAGTGCTCAGACTTCAGTTATTCCCTGCTGGCTTTCAGGGAGTTTTTCATATGAGCTTGTCATTGACAGACCAGGATGTATCAGCAGAAATATACTTGATTTTAGGAGTCAGAGCCATGTTTTGTAGCTGTATGTGACATTAATGACACTGAACCACTTTCCCTTCTGCAAGTCTCTTTGCTTCTAGCTAACATAATTTACCTTTTTAATATAATAAAATAACAGTACTCCGCCCTTTCATTCTTTAGCAGGTGAATGCTAGAAGGAAAAGAATTCCAACTTCGGAAATAATGTTGTTTACTTTCTTCTGTTAGGATACAGTGATTTTAAAAAAGCTTGACATAACAAGATACTGTTTATTGCAAGCCTTTATTGCCATAAAGATCAGAAAACGTAGTGTAGAGAGGGACTGACAGAAAAAAAAATGAGTTCTGAGGTAAATGGATATTATTTAATTCTCATTTTTGGTGCACTTAGACCCCTCATTAATAGGCAGTAGCTGCATTTTTTGCCAGCCTGAACAGAGAGTGAGGAAAGAACCTTTCTATCAGTACAGAGATGTTAGATTAGCACTGAACACTACTTCTAAAGAGACAAATATTGATATTGTTGCCAGGGTGTTCTTGAAAATTGTCTGTGTAGCATATGTAGCATGGATATGCTTAGGTATCACGTGCATCGAATCAGAGACGTTTGCACTTGCCTCAGTAGGAGCAGCCTGCACACATCACTGCATCTGCAGTTTTCTGTGTGTAGCAATGTCTCTCTGTGAGATAGAGAATTAAGGATTATTCTCCCTGTGCTTGAGGTTTTCCTTCAGCTGCTTTGTTACTTTTCTGTATGCATGCTAAAATGCCAGCCCCTGACTAGAGAGACAGCACAGGACAAAGAGACACAGAGTTGTCAAGGCTCTCTGCTCAAACCAAGCAGCCAGGCCAGGATGGGGAGTGCAGAGCTCCCAGGGGAGGGTTCATGCTGTGCTCCTGTGCTAATCTGGAGGAAAGGAAGATGGAAGTGAGCAGCTTTTCAAGGGATCTCTTTAGACCAGTTTATAAAAAATCAGAAATCAGAATTTTGTCACTCATCCCGAGGAATGCATGCCTCTTTATTATCAAATAAAGTAGAATTGAGCATATATACTTTGTACTAAAATAAAGTGGGGAAGGATGATTTAAGCACAGTGCACTGTGTTTGGAAGGTTTGCTCTTTGCTAGTAGGACCCCGCATTTGCTTCTGTTGTATTTTAGACTGTTCTTCTCTGCTCATCTCTCCAACCTCTTGAGGACCTTTAAAGGGTTTCATATTTCTCTGGGGTCTCAACAAGTCCTCCCAGAAAGAAGTATCAAATCCGCAGCTGCTGGTTCGTTTGTTTTTTTCTTTATCCCGGTCTGTTTGTAGATTATGGAATTACCTCTGTTTTCTGTCAGAAAGTTTCTACAGCCTCCTGCTCGTTATCTGTGCCTTGTGGAGACTGCAGCTGGCACTTCTGAATGATTCACCAGGTCTTGTACTGCTGACCCATCCTCTAACAAACTGCTAGGGGGTGATTCATTACTGGAATTGCCTCCAATTTGTGGCACATTAAAACGATGGTTACTAAACCTGTTATTACTCTTTTAGAATTTAGGAGGCTAGTTACATCATCATCCATTTCAGGTTATTAGGATATACCTTTCTTAAATGCCTTTTGTGCTGTACTGCATCTTGCTCAGCTTTCTACTCTAATGCAAGAAGCACCCCTGATAGGTAGTACCTGAGAGTGGCCAGAGACTGTCTCAAACCAATTTGAAGGACTCAGATGAAAGGGCTGATGGTCAAAAGTGCTAGTGCAGTCATACTAAATATGACTGATCCTACCCTTTAACACGGCTCAGATTGCTTGATATTTTGATGCAGTTTTTCAGTCTTCTTTTTCTTTCTATTAAAAAAAAAAATCAGATGTTGATTTGAAGCTTAGGGCCATGATATAAAAGAAAGTATTCACTATGCCACTGCTTACTGCAAAGCCTAACTTTTAGGCTTTCAGACCTCCCCTGGACAGGCAAGGGAACTGAAATACCAACAGTCTGTTATCACTTTATCTAGATTTTTTATTTAAGGACAAGAAGCAATGACACTTTTTTTTTGAAATCTCAATTAATTGACTATGCTTACTAAAGGCTAACTGGCTGGTAATGATGAGGAGCCAACAGTGGGGACCTTGACGGGGCTCAGACAAGGCTACTCAGTACAGGGGCCAACACAAATAGTTTTCTCAGTCTGAGAAATTAGAGAACATTTGTTATGTGATTTGAATGCAGAGAAGGCCATGGTCTTCCCTTTTGGTTCACCCACAGGTTATCTCTTAGAGCAGTCTGGAAGGATCCTCTGTGGCTTTGAAATATTACGCTAATGACAGCATAGGCAAGAATTAGACAGAAGAGGGATTTAGTAAATAGGCCAAGAGCACCAATCCCAATTATGTTATGTTGAACAAAGGTATTTTCATCAAATAGATAAAAAGAGCTACAGAACGACACGTAATCGAATTGCTTAAATGTATTAGCACTAGACAAGTTTGGTAAATTTTTATTAACATCAGTAACCCTTTTCTCTGAACCTGTTAAGGTTAGCACAGATTAATACCACAATGCATCTGTGTGTAAGCAGCTCTTCTACAGAAACATCTTTGGGGGCATGCTCTTCCACTGGCCTCATTTTTCCATTTATTGATAAAATCAGTATCTTGGCGTCATTAAGGTGACACGCAATTCCATGCTGGTTTTGACATGATGTAACTTGCCCTATGTGTCGGTGTAGTTCCAGTGGATGTGCAGGGTGAAGGGGAGCTCTGGCAGGGATTGCTGGTGGTGCTGATGGCAGGCAGGGCCTGGCTGTTTCAGCCGGTGACATTGCCATGGCTCCCGGTCTGGTTGCTGACGAATCCTGAGAGGCAGATATGTATCTGGAGTGGCTTCTGCTCTCTCTCATCACTTCACAATTGAAAAGAATGGCTTGGGACTGAGACAGGCCCTGGCATCTCTTTTTCTGCTGCAATCCTATTTTGCTTCATTTTTCTATTCACCAATGTCTTTCTGTAACATGTTCAATCTCTTTTCCTGGAACCCAAAGAAATTTCTTGGTCGCGGGAGCTGAACACTGAGATCAGCTGAACACTGAGATCATGAAAGACAAGCCTATTCATTCAGGAGTCCTGCAGCTGGGAAGCTGTTCTTGGATTCTTCCCCAGAGAATCCAAAAATCTGCTCCCATACCCCTTTACTTCAAATCTTTATAACTCACTTGCCTGCTTCCACTCATTGCTGTTTGGGTGTCCCTTCAGTTACTTGCTTGTCAAGCTATAAGACTAAGGAGTTGTTTACTGCAGTAATATAATGATAAAACTCTCTTTTTTGGAGGGTGGGAAGGCGGGAAGAGAAGCATTTTTTCATTTCATCCTCTAACATAAAAAAAAAGCATCTATACCACTACCCAGTTTCCAGGTAGGTAATTTTTCTGCAAGCTTTGTAAATAAGGGAGGAATTTTTTGTGTAGCATAGACACTTGTACCAAGGTTTACACTTGCAGTGTCTGGCTTGTGGAACAAGAATCCAAATGCTGATTCATAATTTATGGATAAGAAACTTGGCATTGCTCTAAGGAATAACAGCCAAACCATCCAGTCTGATGTGTGATTTATTTCCTGTGACTGGCTAGTTTACTAAGCCCTACCAGGTACACTGAAAACTTTTGTGAAGGCAGCTAAGAAAGTCTGCAAAGAACTTTTTAAAACAACATACAGAGGAATTTGTAAATGGAAAGAACAGAATTTAGCAAGGCAATGTGATAAAAAACAAAATCCAAGTTGGGATACTGCAAGAGAAGTAATTGGAAGTGAAAAGAGTACAATGTCTGCACAGTTCTTGCTAGATATAAGAACACTGGAACAAGTAAAATTTTACTGTTAGGTATCTGATTTCCAGGACCTGCAATGGGAAAATCAAAAACTATGCAAAAGTTAACTAAGGTAATTTAACCAAAAACTTGCTTTACATTAAAGAACAGAAAGAGATCTTTCTCTATTCCTTTCCTTCAGGCTTAGCAAAGAACTATGAGCTCAGAATTGGCACATAGACAGGTGAGATACAGCAGGGAGTGTGTGTGTTCACTAGCTGGCATTATCCCCTCAGATTTAACAGCTGCAGTTGAGCACAGCTTGCAACCTCCAGTCTGTGATGATCTAAATTCTCTTTCCAGTACTGGGGAGAAGGAATAGGCAAATTTCATCTCCTAAATATAATTGCATAATGCTAAAAGTGCCATTTTACTCAAAATAATAAAAGATTCTTTTCACTGTCACCCTTGGTGCAGGGACTTTTTGTACATACAAATATTTCATACAATGGCCCAGGTGTTTCTGCATCCCTAGAGTGAAGCCAGTGGTAACAATAGAGAAACCTCCTGTGGAATATAGTAATTAGAAATAGGGATTTATCTGCTTTTCAATGATAAACCTTAGCTGAACACTGAAAACACAAAAGTGGCACACAATGTAACAATAAAGTTAGTGTTTCTTGGTGGTGATTCTGTAAGAAAAATGCTGAAGGCTAAAAATAAGCATTTGAAGCTGTTTTACACTATTATCAACCCACTAATTTTTGGAAAAGTGGTGATTTGGGGAAGCAGAGACTTCCTGTGTCAAGTTAACTTCAAATCCTGCATGGTATTTGACTGTCTGGTTAGCAGCTAAGACGAAGGGCATTTGGCAGTGTCAGGGAGGTGTGTGCTTTGTGTTCCCCAGCCTGCACCTGGAAGCAGAGACCATTTGTTAAAGACTTGAATTGATTTTGCCACCTTTTGGGTAAGGCCCAGAAGAGCACTGGCTGCCTGATTGCAAGACCCACAGAGGCACTTCAGCCCCTGGAATGCTGAGCACTGGATTTAACAGCTTTTGGGCCCCTGGGGGAATTCACATCCGTCTTAGGGAGCCCGGGCTCCCGGCATGATACACTGTCTGCTCCTTCCATTTCTACATTGAAATTTGTATTCTAGCAAGGGGTACAGAACACAGCTGTTTATTTGTTCAATTTTTTAAATAAAAATTATTTCAATGTATTTTATATTAGTGGCATGGTGGCTTTGACTGTATGTTCTCTAAGTTTTGTAACAGTGAGGTTCTTATTTCTGAAAAAAATCCCAACAAAGCTGAACATAAGAAAAATGCTTATAACAGTAACAAGTCTTCCCCTTCAACAACAGTCTTCTCTCCGCTCTTGGAGTACTGCTGCAGCATGAACTTACTGTTAGTGTACTAGAAACAGCAAAGAAAACAAACGAAAAAAGGAAAGGAGCATGTCTAGTACATTTTCTCCTTTTTTTTTAAATTATAGAAAGCTCATAATGAATTTCAGATTAGAATCACTGTTCAGTTAGAAAGAGAGGGGAAGGCCACTAGATGGTGGTAAAAACCCAAGCCTTTGCTACGAGATCTGTGGAAAAAGGAGTCCAGAGGGGCAAAGAAGGGGAGGAGGAGCCACAGTTTGAGTACTGAAGTCATTATTGCTTGGAGTCTATAAAAAGGCAGTTGCACAGTAAGTAATTTATACTTGGCCAGCTTTGACTCTATGGATTTGCTAATTCCTTTCCCTCTATTTTTTTTCATCTTTCCCCACCAAGGAGTTCCCAGCCCCAGATGTCAGGGGGGCCGAAACTTCAGCTCTCTGGAGGAAAGGTTGCCAACGATGAAGAGGAAGAGCCGCTGAAGGAGCAGCTCTGATAAACAGGTATGGTTAGTTCTTGATTGCAAATGAAAAGCTGTTTTTAAAAACTGAAAATTGTTTAGCATGATATACTTTGAATTTTATTTGCAACAAGTCACTGACAATCAGTTCTAAGTGTTCCCTTTATTAAAAATGCAATTGCTTACAACTTTCCCTGAATATTGTCTTTACCAGAAAACTATTGAATAAAATATTCTTGATTAGGAAGAGAAAACTTCTTTTATAATAGAATTCTTCCTACACCAATTCTGTAACCTTAGTGTATTCTGAAATGCATGGATTTGCCTTGGTTAGGTGTTTAATACCATGCTTTTAAATGAGCATGTTAATATTGCACAGATAAGCTGTTTATAATACAGTTCATGCCAGCTTAAATGTACAAAAGTCAGGAAAGCATTTAAATCTTTTACTGAAAATGTTCAATTCTTTATTGTGTCAATGATCAAAATTTCTTTATTCTGTATTTGAGTGAGCGGTTTCTGCTGGACCTAATACTATATCCTCCTGCATTTCTTGAGTCTGAGAGCTGGGACTTGGAAAACTGTTTTTTGTTCATTTTTCAGCAGAATTTCCAGGACATTCTGGAGAAGTATTCCAGGGTACCAAACAGAATAAACAAAATATGAATGAAGAGTGCATAAATCCTTTTATTAGTTTGTGATTTGAATTTCCCTGTAAGGATGGGTAGGGAGTCTCTGAGCCAACCAAAGTTTAATTTAGAATCAGTACAGGAATCTGGTGGGGAAGAGGTGGGGCATGTACAAGCCAAATTAAATAGAAATGGGTGGTATTTATGTTGTCAACTTCTGCCTGTAATCTTCATGGTATATATTTTTTTTTTGGCAGGATCTTCTGCCTTTTGGAAAATGCATTCACCACACTCCTTGGCAAGCCATTTGGAAGGAACAGAATGTGTTAGATCCCAGAGATGAACACGTCCTCTCAATTCTATGTTTCTGAACTAAACCTGAGTGCCTTTGGTAGCAACTTTACTGTGCCTACTGCAAAGAGCAAGTCATCGCCATGTGAGCAAGTGGTCATCGCAGCTGAGGTGTTCCTTATTCTGGGCATTGTAAGCCTCCTTGAAAACATCTTAGTTATATCTGCAATAGTTAAGAACAAGAACTTGCACTCACCCATGTATTTTTTTGTTTGCAGTTTAGCAGTGGCTGACATGCTGGTTAGTGTGTCTAATGCTTGGGAGACCATAACCATATACTTAATAACCAATAGACACATAATTATGGAAGATGCCTTTGTCCGTCACATAGACAATGTCTTTGATTCTATGATCTGCATATCTGTGGTGGCTTCCATGTGCAGTTTGCTGGCCATAGCAGTAGACAGATATATTACTATCTTCTATGCCCTGCGTTATCACAACATCATGACAGTGAAAAGATCAGGGCTTATTATTGCATGCATCTGGACCTTTTGCACGGGCTGTGGCATTATCTTCATTCTTTATTATGAATCAACTTACGTGGTCATTTGTCTCATCACTATGTTTTTTACCATGTTGTTCCTCATGGTCTCACTGTACATCCATATGTTCCTCCTGGCTCGTACTCATGTGAAGAAAATTGCTGCTTTGCCTGGGTACAACTCTGTCCGTCAAAGAACCAGCATGAAAGGAGCCATCACTCTGACTATGCTTCTTGGCATCTTCATTGTTTGCTGGGCGCCATTCTTCCTCCACCTCATCCTGATGATCTCCTGCCCTCAAAACCTCTACTGTGTTTGCTTCATGTCTCACTTCAACATGTACCTCATTCTCATTATGTGCAACTCAGTGATCGACCCCTTGATCTACGCCTTTCGTAGCCAGGAGATGAGGAAGACCTTCAAAGAGATAATTTGTTGCTATAGCCTGAGAATGCTCTGTGGGTTATCAAACAAGTATTAAGATAACAAAACCAAACCAAGGAAGAGAATGGAAAGGCAACATCTTTCTGCATCCTGTAATTCTGGTGAAATGGCTATGGAACATTTTCTCCATTCAGCTCTCATGATTCCTGCAGCAATCAGAAACAAGTTTTTAACATGTGATTTTACATTTCCTTCCCTCCACACACCTCTCTCATGCTGGTGGTTCGAGCTGCTCAGTGCATCTGTATTATGGGGATAAAGAATATTATGAATCTCATTCACCCTATTTAGGATTGCATTTTATAAGAGCATTATACAGGGAAAACCTTATTTTTCTTTCTGCTAAATGCAATGAGTGAGATCTGCCATGTGAATGAACACATCAGCCTCTCAATGTGTGTTTCTTTTAATGTTATTTGTCTCGCTAGATTAAAAAAGAAATACATATATATTTCCATCTCTAAATAAAAACAAGCATGGCTTCTTTTGATGCCCAGAATTAAAAAGGTTTTTTTCTGCTATTTCCTTCTGAAGACATAAAATCAGAGAAGTAGCTCCAATTATCAAGCTTAACATACCTTGCTCAGCAGTTATGATCAATATACATGCACATATCAGCAGTCTTGTATTCCAGTCATAACTGTTACTGTCATAAAATATGTATTATGTAAGAGGCCATTGTTACCATAAGATTTTTCCAGGCTGGATACAGCACTTTGTCATATATGACTATATATATTAAAATCACTGTGAAGCAAGAGGTACCACAGGTGGATTTTAAGGCTGAATATGAAGACTGAGCTGATTCTAGTTTGTCTGTTTTCCTTATTCGCCAGGGCTAGGGAAGCAAAGGGAACAGGGCCTCTAGATATTTGTGTAATGTTTTGTGGAGATGGAAAGACTGAGTGGGTGGCTGCCTTTGTACAGACATTAGAAAAGTGTTTTGGCTGTGAAGAGCTTTTGTTACTGTAGATTGCATCTTTCAAGCTGGGAGAGACAAAACAAGTTTGATAATTAAAAGGCATGGCAGGCATTGGCTAAAAAAGGATTTCAAAACATCAGGTACATGTCTCTATAACAGNGACTTTTGCTCCCCAAACAAACAGTTTTCCTCTTTGTTGAGAGGATTCTAAGTTGAAACCCTCATGCCTTTTGTATGAGTAGTTTGCATCTAGTCATGCTTTCATAAAGCTGCTGTTCTGCAACAGCTGTGTAATGTGCAAAATATTTGGCTTACAAAAGAGGGAGGAAGTGCAGCTGTGGTATTTCTTGATGACCATTGAGGGTGCATATCTTGCACTGTGATGTAAGTTATGAAAAGATTTCAAGTGGTGGTAAACTACAAACTAGATATCTGAAAATATCTTGAAAAAATGAACTCTTCCTTCTGAAATCTGGGAGAATAATGCTTGTTATGCTTGGTTTACAAACGTTGTAAAACTCTTGTTTATCAATAGAAGGTTTATGATTTACTGCATGAGTGTTAGGTTATACTTTCAACATGAAAGTCCTGAATAGGTTTTAGGGAATTTTTTTGCCATAAAGGTGGTCAAACATGTGAACAGGTGCCCAGTGGTTGTGCAAACTCCATCCTTAGAGATATTTAGAACTTGACTGGGCATGGCCCTGAACAACCTGCACTAAATTGAAAGCTGACTCTAACTTTGAAGTTGGTCCTGCTTTGAACCACTAGGAGTAGATTATCTCCACAGGTGCCTTCCAACCCAAGTGGTTCAGTGATTCTATGACACAGTTTGCATGTTATGAGAAAATTGTATTTTTTTCCCTCTTAATTTTATCTCTTGTGTAAGAAAAATCACAAAGTATTCTCCTCCACACACTTAGGGCCTGCTTTGTGTCTTCATTTGCTTAAGAGGTTTCTGACTGGAGAAGTAGGGTGCACCTTTAGCACCAGAGTTACACATTTCGTCTGCTTAAAATTTATTCTTCCTCCAGCTCAGATATATCTCCCTCTGAAATAAGTGGGAATGTTATTCTCAGTATCAGGAGATATCTTATTATGCTGACTGATAAAATGGTTATATCAGTGCACTAGGTGCTGGAGTCTTCCTTCAGCTATATCTGAAAATGGGATTTCAGAGAATGTTTGTGGTCAGTAGTGAGAATCTTGCCTTGTTTCAGTCCATCTCTTAATCCTATCCATAAACATCCCCTAAATTTTGGCTCTTGTGACTATGAATGGGAATGACAAAAAGAGACAGTTCCACTGTATAGTGAAAGGCACCAGCTGATGTAAATAAATCATTAAATCTTCACTGGGTATTGCAAATAAGACAGTTTTGTACATAACTGTAAATCATCCAAGGGGAAACAAAAACTGTAATAGCTTTAGGTATTTTCTTGACTTGTATATTACTTTTTTTTGGTTTTGTTTGAAGTTTGTTTGATGTATAAACACAGACATATGAAGAAACTATTAAACTGGATTGCTGGAAACCCTCAAATTTCTGCTTATTGATGGTAAAGTTTCTGATACGTTATAGATTATTCACAGAGGGAATATTGCATTACAGATTTTCACGTCTCATTTAAACAGAGGCCTTCTTAAGAAATGTTCTGAATGAGAGTTACAGACTGATACAGAG
>WEIT01033540.1:0-19343 GCA_013389985.1 Dryoscopus gambensis
TTTCACTGTGTTCTTAAAATATACTGCTCTATTAACAGCCAAATGGAATACGTCAAATTAAAGAAATAGAGCTTTTATTTTTAATTAAATATTTCTTGAGTTTTGACTCAAAAATTTCAAAAAAATTGTAAAAGAATGTAGATCAAAAGTAAAATTATCTGAGCTATGAGCTATATATTTCTTCCTGTTTCCCCATCACTTCCCCACCACAGCTGTAGTGAATGAAAACAAAAAAAAAAAAGAGAAGCATTAACTATTTTTTTTAAAAAAGTAGAATTTTTTATGCTCTATGGAATAAAATTTTCATTTTTCCAAATGACTGACTGAAATGAAACACTTTTTTTCTGAAGCTGCCTCCTTTTAATTTTTTTTTGAGTGTGTTTCAGTCACTTTAACTCTTCATGCAGCCTACTGCAGTGTGAAGAATACCTGTGGAACTGAGATGTGATAATATAGCACTTTAATATTCTATCATCAGTATGGAACTGCCATGTATTCTTAGCCTTTAAATAGCTCTATATGTGAAGCAACAGTTATTGATAGTTCAGAAACGTATTTTTAAAGTTTAGCCCTGTTTCTTTTTAAGCCTGACTTGTTCACTAGAAATAAATTACAACTTTGCAGTGTGAAATGATTAAAAATTAAATTACTTTCAAGACCTTTTTTCCAAAAGTTGGGTTAAGAAATCACAGCGTTCTAAGTACTTTTTTATTCCAGTAGTGGAAGGAATAAAAAAAAATGAGCCAGAAACTTTAAATATGTATTTGTAATAATCTTTCTTTTGAAAACAAACCAAGGTTTGCTAAAACAACATATAGATCTTCATGCATAAGTACCTGATTTTTAGATAAGCAATATTACCTGATAAATGCAGAATTTAAAATATACAAAATCTTCAGACTACTGGTGAAAATGAGAGTAGGGAGAGGAAAACCACAAATTAAGTTTTGAACTCAACAGTAAATGAGATTATTCTGTGAGTGAAGAACAACAAAAATTAATTTAACCTGTGCTGCTAATCGAGGTGAATGAACAGGCAGAAGTGTGTTTAGTCCCGGATATGTGAGATACACAGCCTGGAGTAATACAAGCCCTGCACCTGGAGAGGCTTTCCATGTAAGCAGCAAAGCATGGCCCTGTAAGACAGAAGTCCTTTCCACAGCACAGTTGTTTATCAATATGCTATAGTTCCTGATGCATAATAAAATTCCTGGTTTAATTCACTGGAGTAATTCCAGAGACCTGTGAAAATGACAAAACAAGCAGTTGTTCACCAACATGGAGAGCAGAAACCATCTCTCAATAGGCCGCAGGAATCAGAATTGGTTGCTGTGATGATTTAACCCCATGTTAATGGAAAAATCCTTCTGGAGTGGACTGAAGGGACTTTTTTGTCATAAATCCAGACTTTGGAATTAAAAGAGTTGATTTTTTTTCTTTTCAAGAAACAATTTTCCTGTTGGCTTGATGCTTCATTCTATTTTACACAGTTTGAGGCAATATTTGAGGCAGTGGCAGCACCCTAGACCTTACATATTGAAGGAGGTAAGTCCTTGCAGAAGGGATAGCAAAACATCTTTTCATGACCTTTAAGAAAATAACAATGTTATCCCTGGAATACGATTGTATATATTGCACTTATTTTGGAAAAAATCCCCTTCATATCTATGACTGAACAAGAAGAAAAGAAAAAAAAAAACCCACAAAAGAAAGGCTTCTTTCATTTTGAACTTTTCCGTTTTTAACCTGTTATACTTTTCTGTGATGGGTTGACCCTGGCTGGAAACTGCGTGCCTGCCAAAGCTGCAAATTTGCATGAAAGCTGCTTCAGGCTGTGGCCATACAAAAGAACTGATTAGAAAATCACACTAATACACTGCCAAACTTGAGAAGCACTTTTTCCTTTCAGTTGCTTTCTTTTACAGGTAGTGACAGACACATCCAGAAGCCTGTCTTTGTAAAAATTTAGCAGCGGAACAGAATGTTGCTCCCCATCTTGAAGAGCTGAGGCACTGTAGGGTGCTGCACGTTTCTTCTGGGCTCAGAGTGATGATTTGGAGTAGGTGGCTGTGCAAATGTTAGAAGAAAGATGAGTGATTTGGGAAGCTTTCGGTCTATTGAATTGGTGGCTTGGATACAGAGAAGAGTTATGCTGCGTGATAATGAGCAGAATGCCACTAAGCTGTTGCAGGCAAAACTTCCACAAATTTATGAGCAAATGATGATGCTTTGAAAAAAAATTGCTATCCTGAAACCTAAAGAGAGAGACACCAGAGTGGTTGGGGGTTTTTGCTTTTTGGTTTTTTTCTGCATACTTGAGTCATACATGGTTTACTCGAACTGTTCTGTCTGCACAAGTTGTTCATTATTAGCATGCGTTTTCCCCTCTTTTTCAAGAGATTCAACAGTGCTCTCAAAAGAGTTCTGAAAGGTAAGTACTTTTTATAGGACCAGGAATGGGAAGCAGGTTACTATCCTGTTTCTGGGAAGAGCAATGGCCACAGCTGTGGTGCAGCAGTCTTAAATCACAACATGCCCTCAGCAGAGGGAAAAACTTACCACCTATAAAGTTTATGAGCTAAGTTCTCTTTGCTTTCTGTTAGACTAGTGAACAGAAATTGGAGCAATAATCAAAATCATAAGGGTGATTATTAATATGTGAGGAGCCACTTGCATGTTTCATTTTAAATGAAAAGTGTTTTTCATTCTACCCTTGTCTGAGTGAAGGTTGTGTTATTGGATTGGAGGAATCTGCATGTTCTGCTGGCTTACATCAGTAGTATGTGGATTTTCATCTTTCTGGTGCCCTGTAAACCTCAACGTCCTTCATTTTCATGCCTTGATTCTAACGTGAGGTTCCTGCTATTTGCAGAAATGCACCACAACACCTGCCTGTGAGAAGCTGGTGATAGTAGCAGAGTTCAAGCAGGTCCCTGAGGTCCACAAGTGTTCAGTGAGGGCGAAACATTAGAAAATGAACAAGCTGATGTACTTTTAGAGGTCTCTGATGCCTAACTATTTCAAATGATGTCAGTCTCACAGTTAATACTGGAAAAAGTTAACCAAAGTTAATTAACATGTGCTTTGGCAGTCTGCTTAGTTTAATTATTCTGCTGCATTCTGTTAGGGCAGAGTATCCAGATAGTAATACTGATAAAAATGCCTTGTAAAATTGCTGTCTTGGCTGTGGGCTCTGTACCACGAATGACTGCTCTCATGTTCTGGCTGCTGAGTGGTATAATTTTTTTAACGATTACCATCAGACTCTGTTTCTAGAGACACAGCTGCCATGGAAAATAGTGGGCTAAATAATGCTGGGATATGAAGAAAGGCTGGGAGAATTAGGGTTGCTCAGCCAGGAAGAGGAGAAGCTTAGAGGTGACCTCGCTGTGGCCTTGCAGGGCCTGAAGGAGCTGCAGGAAAGATGGAGAGAGACAATTGACAAGGGCTGGAGGGACAGGACACAGGGAATGGCTTCCCACTGCCAGAGGGCAGGGCTGGATGGGATATTGGAAAGGAATTGCTCCCTGTGAGGGAGGGCAGGCCCTGGCACAGGGTGCCCAGAGCAGCTGTGGCTGCCCCTGGATCCCTGGCAGTGTCCCAGGCCAGGTTGGACATTGGGGCTTGGAGCAGCCTGGGACAGTGGAAGGTGTCCCTGCCCATGGCAGGGGGTGGCACTGGATGGGCTTTAAGGTCCATTTCAGCCCAAACCATTCTGTGAATCTGTGACTCTCTGATCCTACTTGATTCTTACAGCTGAAACAAAAATAACCGCACCAGTATTTCCTGTCTTGTAGACAAACAAAATGGAAGAAAGCAATATTTTAATGGCACAGTACTCTGTTTTGAGTTGCAGGATGGCCACTGGGCCGACATCCTACTCAGTCTGCATTTTTGCACCACTCAGGAGAGTCACATTTTTTGAGGAAAAAAAGGAGCGACTGCATCTGGTATACTGTATGTACACAGCTTAGAGCAGGGGTGGCCAACCTGGTTGTAAAATATGACTGAGATAAAAGCCAGCTGGTTTTTTTGATGAGATTTTTTGGCTTTGCTTTTGTTTTTCTCATGATATAAGCTGAGCTACATCTTTTAGGTATGGCTTCTTCCTGAAGGTGAAAACTCAGAACAGTTGGGTTTTCTGCCAGCCTAAGAGAAAAACCCCACTTGCATTTCATTTTCTGCCTGTAAACAGCCCACAGAGAATGTTTCTCAGCAGTTAAAAATAAATTACATACAAGTATGATTCTAGCAGAAAAAAACCCCCACAAAATAAAATATGGTTCTTGTCTGTTTTCTTCTGGGTCACACTCTAGAGACTGTCTTGAGCTGAGTTTCTGATTTCGCTTTCACATTCTCACACTGAAAACCCCTGACATCTTAGGCTTGCACCTGAAGACTCCTCAGGAAGGTTGTTTCTACGCTACAACCCTCCTCAGGGAAGACAGTGTTCCTCTGTGACACAATTATGGACACTCACCATCATAAAACCTCCTCTATTTAGACCAAAAAAGACCGCAAGATTTCTGAGGAACTAAAAATAAACCTTTACCTGGCTGAATAAACACTACCAAGCTCTGGGTCTCCGCGACTGAGGGTCTCGAGGGTTGACAAGTCTTGATTGAGGTCTCCAGCATTGATCAATGTTCTGTTTTCCAATGGGAAATGTAATATTGAAAGGCTTGGTTGTGTATGTCAGAACTTTTTAAGTCTCTCCTGACATCCAAGCTGAAGTGAAAAACTGTTTGACTTGCTGATCCTAACAAAATAAATGAAGATATCTAGGCAACATGCCTGCATCAGTGAGTTTGCACTCAGAGTTGAGGACAGAATGCCACGTGCTGCTAAGACAAAACTGCTCTGCATTTTACAACAGAATAATGTCAGGAAGGAAGTTAAAACTTCTGCAATTGTCCTGTGACAACCTTCCACAGCTGAAAATCCTGCAAACTTATGGGATGATGAAACCAGTTGATTTAGATCAGAGCATAGATGGCAGTGGAAGGATATTCGCTGCTCCGTGAATCTGGATTTGGGAGATGATTTATGGTCTGCAGCCTTGAAGTCTAAGAGAGCTTTCATGTCTGTCATGATTCGCTAATAATAGCGAGGGTCGTGGTAGGTTCTTTTACTGATCTCAGAGTGCAAAAGCAACACAGGGGAAATTCAGTTTAATCAAAACAATGCACCTTTATTCAAAATGCCAATAACTCAATGCAAAAGGGGACAGGTATAGGAAACAAAGGATAGAGAGAAAAAGAGGGGGAAGGGAAATACGCTACCATCAGATGAGATGCTATCCTCATGGTCCAGCCAATAGATGCGTCTTCGTCCAAAGGGGAGATCTTGGTGGTCGTGGTTGAGAAGGCCTCTTTTATAGTTGATCAAGACAATGCACTTTACTGATAAAAGGTGAGGAAAGTCTCATTGTGAGCCCCATTATCCTGGGAAGCAGGTGCAGGACCGAGTATGCAGAGAATAGACATTGTCCAGAGCAACTCAGGGTGCGCCGAGGCAGGTTTCGCTCTAGCACAGCCCCCACAGCTTTTGGCAGTGAGGGAAGTGTGAGCAGTCTCCCATGGCCTGCAGTCATTGTCCTCAGGAATGCATTTCAGCGCGTGTGCCTGCAACCAGTACCTGCTAGAAATCCCACCTAAGCCAGGCCAGGATTTTCAGTTGCTCAAGGTCCTTTTAGGGTCTTTTCGGGGTTCCCGTTCCGACAATTGGGAGGCACAATGAGGGATTTTCGGACAGTCTCTTACAATGTCCAAAGACTGTCAGAGAAGTGGTCTCACACATCTCAGTGTTGAGGCAGAACAACACTGGAGAAGAGTTTGCAACTGCACATAGAGAACATTACAAAAATAACCTGGGTTAAACCCAGCCCTTCTTTCTCAGGCAAAAATATTCTTTCAAGGCCTTGTGTAAGTGAAAATGTAACTTCTTCCTGCTTTATAGACCTCCTTGAAGTTCCCTACCAGCCCAATCTGTAGCAGATGCAAAGGACTTCTTTTGGAGCATTTCAGCTCTCTTTCTCACCCACAATGCCCTCAATCAGCTGAGCTTGTACCTCAACAATTGAAATGCATTTTCCTTTTCTTCACATTCAGACACCTTTTTCCATCTGGCATCCACTGCAATCTTGTTCTTCTTGTTGCCCATTAACAAAACACATTTGGAAAACCTCTGGGTACCTTTAGGGAACAAATATTGATTTAAAAATTTCTATGGAAGAAAAAAATTGTTTCTGAGAAAATGATCTCCTCTGAGATGTTGGACTGTTTTGACATTGAGTTGATGGATAACCTTGCTCTGCTCTAACATTCTAAAAAGCCTCAGTGATTAAAACCTGATTCCTCTAATTTGGATTTGGGACTGCCACACGTCTCTTATTCAGTGTTTGCAATAGAGCCATTGAAAGTCAACATAAATACCCTTGTAAGCGTGAGATGAACATGGTTGTAAATTTCCTTCGGGTCAAAAAGATTAATTTGTTCTATTAATTAGCATTCAGGCCACTGAGATTTAAATACAACTTGTGGAATGCTAAGCTAAGTAGTCTACAAGGATCTAATATCTACTTTGTTCTACTTGATTAAACACAACACAAGTGCCACTGGACCTCTTGGAACTACATAATATACTTTTATACCCAGATGTCCCAGTTTCTCCTTCATTTGCATTTACTCAGACTTTTAAAGTGCAGCACTTGCTATCAAATCTCCCATGCAGAGTGAAAGTCTGAAAGAAATTAGCTTTCTTCAGCCCAGTGCTTTTCTTTTTTTCTCTTTCTTTTCCTTTTTTTTCCTTTTTCTTTCTTTTTATTTTTCCTTTCTTCCTTCCCAACCTTCCTTTATGGCCTAAACCTCAAGTTAACTTCAGGAAGAACTAATAGGCTGTAGACTAGTTTTATTTGTATCCAAATATATCTATATCTCATATATTTTTTGATATATATTATGTATATATCCATTATTTATACTTATTTGATTGAATGAGTAGATTGTGTCTGCTAGTTCACATTGAGAATCGCACAGTCACAAGCTCTTCTTGCCATGCTTTAAGCAATTTAACCACCGAAAAAGTATCATTGAAGGACCTTTTTAAAAAACCATCTAATTAAACATTAAATAAAGTAATTTTAAAGACTTTTTTCTTGTTTAAAACACACTTCCTATTATGACAAAGCCTTTTATTGTTTTCTTCTTTGAAAAAAAAAGTCAGCGTTTCACCTTCAGATTCATCATCTTTCATTAGCTTATAATATAGTCAATCGCCTTAATTGCTTATTTTTCAGTTGCATGCCATAAGTAAGATCAGGTAAATCCTTCTTGGTAATTTTTTCCTCCCTCATGTTTCCAGCTGTTCTACCTACATTGCAGCAATATCTGCCCTACTTTATTCAGACTCCTAAATCCAACATCATCCCTTTTTAACAGCTTGTGAATGGATTCCTGGGAACACATAAAATAGGCCAATGGTATGGGGCGAGCCCTGGAGCAAGTAACTGAAATAACAAAGGTCTGAGCTGGAGAGAACATCCTGGTTGACAGAAATAACCAGGCTATGACAGGATAAGTGTAAAGTGTAAATAGTTTCCAAAATTATTAAAAATGTCTTCGATTTGGAGAGTGAAAAAAGGTGGTGTGCCTGTAAATTCTTGTACTGTTAAGGTTGTATTTATATATTTTCATGGCCACATGCATCAATCCCCTATGCAGAAAAAATTTTCATTAATTATGTTCATTAAGAATACATTTTTTAGTTTGACTTTGTTAGTCATAATCCATACCATTAACTTTGTAACTTATAATGGTACAGAAACAAACACAAAACAAAAGAAAAATAATGGTTAAATGAAACTTGAAGGTGAGCACCTCATCTACTGAAAACCAAATTTGTCAGTGAAGGGTGTAATCACTATTGAATAATCCAGGTTTCTCATGTAGTAGAACATCCAAAAAACCCTCCTTATTTAATTAACAAATCCTTCATTTCAACCTGAGTAGGAAGCAATTCAGAGAAAATTATAGTGTGTCCATTACATAGTTCAGCTTTTAATCTTAAGCAAAAATGTCCTTGGAGATGTACTCAAAAAGGCTCAATCTCAGTATTTTACTAGTTTCTAGAGTTGAAAGATAATCTGGGCCAGATCCGAGCTGGTAAAAGTAGATACAGTTCTACACTGTTCAGCTTGGGATAAAATATTTGTGAAGATCTGAGGCACGAATATGTTGCTTTCCGTAGACCAATGCTTAATTATCTGTGTGATCAGGTATGAAAATCTTATTATTCTCACCAAAAATAACCAATGTCCTTTTGGCCTTTGAAACTCACAGGCTTTGTACAAATGTATGTGTTAGGTGTAAGCTCTTTTTTCAAGTACAAAAAAAAAAAGTGCACTTAAAGAAGATTCCAGGTTTTTTTCAGCTGTGTATGTTTTGTGAATTTTCATTCCCCTGACAGCAGTGTGATTAGTCTACTGATCTTTTCATTTCACTTGGAAGCGACAGCAAAACCAGGGAAACATTGTTTATTGATGTATTGCTATCATTGCTGCAGTGACAGCTTTAGTCATACTCCATGTGAGAGAGTCATTAGCCAAATGGAAATCTGAGACCAGAAAGCATTCCTGATGCTCAATGAGATAGCTCAGTTATTTGAAAAACAGTGTGTATTTCATCACAAAAGCCTCAAATTCTTTCCCAGGATAATTTATTTTTCAGGCTTTAAAATTCAAAGTAGTGCCACCCAAGCCTTCCAATCGCTTCTCAATATTTAAATGGGTTGTGGTGGTGCATTTTTTCCACCCACGTCTCTAAACATGCAACAAACCTGTGTTGCCTGGACACTTTCATACCCATGGGAGTCCAGTTCCACATTCTGACATTGGTTTTATACATGTGCAAAAGCACTGTAAAATTTTACAGCCTGCCGCAAGTGAAAACTTTGAGTGTTGATCTACAACGGCGTAAAATTAACCTGAAAAAGCTCTCGATATTCTGTGCTGATACAACCAACACCAAGTACCTCTTCTTCTACCCCAGGGACCTTATCAGTTCTGTCTCCCTTTGCAAAACTGCAGGTTTGAATGTCATAAATTTTAATGTGAAAATCCTCCCTTCCTTTCATTCTGGTATTTCAATGCAACTTGAAGAAAATTGCTTGGCAATGGATTGTGTTTAAATAAAAATGAGAAACAATAGTTAAAAAATCCACAAAAACTCCCCCACAAGCAAAAACTTTTATCAAAACAGTTCTTTGAGACCCATGGACTTTTTGATCAAAACGTGATACAGAAATAGCTTCTGATTGTCATTCTCGTTTAAACTTTAATTACTCCTAAACTAATTTCACCTTTTTTGTTTACATATTTTCCATCAATTTTAGTATTTTTACTAGAAGTGCTGCTCACAGTTTCTCTCTTTCTCTAAACATGCACATATGACTTGTACATTTGTAGCAAAGAGTTGAGTATCTTTCCAATGATCTGATGAGTACAATTTTCATTTTCCATCAAGGTTAAAAAAAAGAAAAATACCACTGTAGAGGAATTATTTTTGTGATTATGAACTTTGCATCATTCTGCATTAGAAAATTATCAAGTTCATGAACTCATTTCAGATATTCATTAAAACCCAGGTTATAAAACTTTCAAGATTTCTGGTAACAGAATAATTAATCTGTTACAACACTAAGACTGTGCGTGAGAAAATTCTTGTGAATTTTCGATAATGATGAAAAATTTCTTCCAATGTGGCCTTCTGCCTTGTTCAGAAAATTTCAGGAACTTCCATTTCAGACATGCTCCTGGGCTTTCTGGCTATTTGCAAAGAATATCATACTATAAAATATTAATGTTTATATTAGAGGTCCTTAGCAAAACAGATTAAACACTAAAGCATCAGCCAACATAAGAAGCTTAGGGTCTTATCCTGCAGAAAGCAGATGTTGGTCTGAAAAAGCTCAGACTCTCACACTCTCAGGGCCTACTGCTCTTTCAGGCAGAATTAATGCCTTGATATAGACCAAATAACATTGCCCTGTTAGAGACTGGAAAACATACATCCCCATTTCACTCATGAGGTGCAAAAATTAATTTGTGGTTGGGAATAAATGTGGACAGGTGAACTTTTCTGTGCGTTAAACAACGGCTGATGGCTGGGCCCAGAGGGAGGTGCGGACTGGTGCTGTGTCCAGCTTGTAGTCGGTCACTTCTGGTGTTACCTGGGGCTCAGCACTGGGCCCAGTTCTGTTCAGTATCTTTACTGATGATCTGGATGAGGAGACCAAGTGAGTTTGTGGATGACACCAGCTTGGGTGGGAGTGTTGATCTGCTCCAGGGCAGGAAGGTTCTACAGAGGGACCTGGGCAGGCTGGGCCATGGGCTGAGGCTGGTGAGGTGGGGGTCAACGAGACCAAGTGCTGGGTCTTGCCCTTGGGTTGCACCAGCCCCCTGCAGCTCTGGGCTGGGGCAGAGGGGCTGGAAAGCTGAGAAAGGCCCTGGGGGTGCTGGTGGCAGCAGCTGGACACGAGCCCAGGGGTGCCCAGGGGGGNGCCCAGGGGTGCCCGGGGGGGCAAGAGGCCGATGGCCCCTGGGCTGTCCCAGCCATGGGGTGGCAGCAGGGCCAGGGCAGCGACCATCCCTGTGCTGGGCATTGCTGAGGGACCACCTCGAGTGCTGTGTCCAGCTCTAGGCTGTAGATGCAAAATGCTGCTAAAAGCAGCTTTTTTTCTGTTGCGTGAGAAGCTGTTCTTTCTCACATAAGTTATCAGCAATATTCTCAAAACTAAAGAACACCTGTGACCTTGCTAGAGAAATTGTTTATGATCGAGTAGGACCACTGTTTTAAGAAGTATGTTTTTAGACCTTAGGCTATCATACCAAAGAGGTGGCTTTGTATTTTGACCAATTGTTCTGTGAGAAAAAAAGATATAAAAGAACTTTTAATTAATTAAATAAACACTACACTATTCAGCTGGATGAAGAAAAGACTGCTGCCTGATTCTTCTCCTCTCTCCCTCTCTCCAGGACCCTGGGAAAAGCAATACTGGGCCCCTCACGATGAGGAACTGAGGGGATGGAGCGTGTCCAGGGAAGGGAACAGAGCTGGGGAAGGGGCTGGAGCCCCAGGAGCGGCTGAGGGAGCTGGGAAAGGGACTCAGCCTGGAGAAAAGGAGGCTCAGGGGGGCCCTTGTGGCTCTGCACAACTCCCTGTCAGGAGGGGGCAGCTGGGGGGATCGGGCTCTGCTCCCAGGGAACAGGGACAGGAGGAGAGGGAACAGGCTCAGGCTGGGCCAGGGGAGGCTCAGGTTGGATATCAGCAGGAATTTCCCCATGGAAGGGGTGCTCAGGCCTTGGCAGGGGCTGTGCAGGGAGGTTTGGAGTGCCCATCCCTGGAGGTGTCCAAGGAGTGGCACTCAGAGCTCTGGGCTGGGGACACGGTGGGGCCTGGGCACAGGCTGGACTCAGTGGTCTGGGAGACCTTTTCCAACCTCAGTGGTTCTGGTATTCTGAGAATGAGGTAAAGAACATGTCATAACACACCAAATTGTAGATATATGTTGGACGTCACATGGTTTTGTGCTGGTTATCACCTTGAGTACAGCAGTGACTACCACAGGTTTTCAGACACAGCTGGGGAAAATGAGAATGTGTAACCATCAAACCAGGAATCTGCTACCACGTGTGGACACAAGTCAGAGGCTCCCTAACCCACCTTAACCAGAGTCACTCATCAATACAAATTGCTTTAAGCAGGTTTTGAAGACTGGTAGCCTAATGGCCGATTTCCACACCTTCTCTTTTTCTCTTTTTGCCCTCAAAATAATTTTTAAGAACCTTCTGGACAAGCTGACACTGTAGACAGGTATCTACCCAAAGTGGTAGGGTCGGTCTGGTGTCATACATTAGCAACGGTTTATTCATCCAATATATTGGGCTTGGAACCTAAATTCTCTATTTACATACCAGTCAATGTTTACATAATGCCATTTCTTAGGTTATTTCTTCTCTGAACTGTTTTTCACAAGATAAAAACTCTCCAGGGTGAGAATTCCAATTTTACTACTGTCATCCATTTTCATTACTGTCACTTTCAGAAATAATTGAGGGAAACTACTAAAAAAGATGTACAGAATATCTTATTTACTGCTTCTGTGAATACATTTTAATCATTTCATGGGAAAAGACACTTTGCAGACTACATTTCTAAAACTTAATTTTGTTACAGTACATTAAAAATCGGTTAATTTTGTGAAACTCTTACAAATTGTTAATTCACTGTTTTTTGTCAATGTGTAAAATTAGTAAACATTTCTTAGATTTTGTAAGGAAAAAAAAATGGAGTGATGTCACTGCTGTTGAAATCTGAAATATGAATATAAAATGAATATAATATGAAACATGTCTGTGGAAAGAAAAAAATTGCTCTGCTCTCAAAATAAATGTCAGCGTAAAATGTCTGGCACTTTCTTTGTCCATTAGTGAATTTCCTTTCAACATTCCTTATAATTGGCTTATTACCTTACTTACATTTTCTTAATAGTCAAAACTCTTTCATTTTCCAGAATAACAGAAGAGCCATGTATGACTTATAAAGAGCCAAAATCACCTTCAAAGTATGCAATCCTGCTGATTTCAGAAGTAGCTACAAAACCCAACTTTGCCAGTTATTGTGAACACCATTTAACTTTGACATAATAAATGAAAATTCCTAGAATCTTAGCAGAAGGGTGGCCAGTTGAACTAGTTTCAAAGAAAAACATCAAGACTGAAAAATATGGGCTTCAATTAATTTTTATTGTACTCTTACAGCGAAGACAAACAAGAGTTTTGTTTCAGAACTAGAGGAGGTTCAGTATTGGCCTATTTAGTATCAAACATATATTGGCAGTGGTATTTGCCCAAATCTACTTTTTATTTCAGTTTAGGTTGGAAAGTCTTTATGTGATTAACATCTTTGCCTGGGGATCTACAGGAAAGCTGTTTTATGAAAATAAAAATAAGAAAAACTTAATCAAAATATCACAATCTCCAACAAAGGCTTGACCTAAATGAAGAAACTAATTTTTTGGTCAGGCCAATCAACTTTTTCTCAGCTCTGTAGCACAGTGCTGCTATTTAATCAGTTATCCCCTGACAAAGAGTATTTTGAAATCTCTTGTGAGGACAGAGATGCAGGGGCTGTCATATTAACATCCATCAATTTCCCCAAAATTTCCTAAAGCAGTAGCACAACATGAAAAGAGCTCAGATTGCAAGTGTGAACACAATGACAGGATGGCACCCAGAGGGACCTGGATGTCCCCAGGAGTGGCCCATGAGGATCTCAAGAGCTTTAACCAGGCCGGAGGCTGGTGCTGGCTGCGTGTCAGGGCAGCCCCAGGCTGGATCCAGGCTGGGGAGGCGTAGATGGAGCAACCCAGGAAGGAGCTCTGGGGGTGCTGCGGGGAGAGCTGGGACCCTAAACCCCCTGAGCTGGGACCCCAAATCCCGCTGTGCTGGGACCCCAAACCCCTGCGCTGGGCTGGGCCCCAGCGTGGGCAGCAGGGGAGGGGAGATTGTGCCCCTCTGCCCCCTCAGCTGAGCCCCCACCTGCAGAGCTGCCCCAGCCCCGGGCCCAGCACGGGAGGGACCTGGAGCTGCTGGAGCCAGGCCAGGGCAGGCACCAGGATGAGCAGGGGGATGGAGCAGCTCTGCTGGGAGTAAAGACTAGGAGAGCTGGGATTGTTCAGCCTGGAGAGGAGAAGCTCTGGGGGGAGCTCGCTGTGGCCTTGCAGGGCCTGAAGGAGCTGCAGGAAAGATGGAGAGAGACAATTGACAAGAGCTGGAGGAACAGGACACAGGGAATGGCTTCCCACTGCCAGAGGGCAGGGATAGATGGGATATTGGAAAGGAATTGCTCCCTGTGAGGGTGGTGAGGCCCTGGCACAGGGTGCCCAGAGAAGCTGTAGATGCCCCTGGATCCCTGGCAGTGTCCAAGGCCAGGTTGGACATTGGGGCTTGGAGCAGCCTGGGACAGTGGAAGATGTCCCTGCCCATGGCAGGGGGTGGCACTGGATGGGCTTTGAGGTCCCTTCCCACCCAAACCATTCTCTAGTTTTGTGATATTGGAGTTAAAATATTGTGCTTTATACACTGAGCTCCAACACGGCCCAGTGGCATTGGACTGACTCATTTATCCCAGTCTTGCGCAAAAAAGCAGATTGTAACATCTTTCAGCTTTTCATCTGTTTGCTAAGGCCCCAAACTCCTGCCTCCCCCTGGGCATGACATAGCAGTAACCCCCTGCCCACAGGTACTCCAAGACAGTACTAAGTGATTAGTTACAGGCTTTGTAGCACAAATGACAAAAATAATACACAAATAAGATAAATACATAAATGCTAAATACAAAAATACTGATCAGTGAAATATTAAATAATCTGCTCATATAAGAACCTACTTGCGGCAGTCCCCTGGACCCTTGACCCTTCGGGTCGTCCCGGCTAGCTCACCTGCGGACGGCCATAGGATACAAACGGGATCTTGCCCCCAACTCCCAAGCCCGGGGAGCAGGAGAGGCAAGGCAGTCTTGCAGCGTTTGCCAGGCGCAAAGGAGGAAGAGAGGAGTCAGGCTGCCGTATAAGTCCAAGGTAACTGCTCCACTTCCCGAACCACGGTCAGACAGGACTGACCAAAGAGGGGCTCAGAACACAGGCTTTTCAAGGGGGGTGGGAACAGGGGGAGTCAACGAAATCCAACCAATGGAGGACAAACAGAGGAGTGGTTAGGGAGGGAATACATTTGCATACAACCAATGATACATCTACATAATAAATGACATTTTACATAACAAATGGGGTGGCGAATACAAAGGAATCTTCCAGAAGAAAGGGATGGGGACAACCAAGATTGACGTGTGTAAGGNCCACTTTATTAACTTATGGGGGAAACGACAGAATAAACCAACTGTGTATGCACCGAGTTTATCCGTTCTCAGCTTTTTTGCACCACCACACCTACTAAAATATTCTGATAAAAAGATATTTTCTATTATTCAGTTTGGATATCTTAAGGAGCGATGAAAAGAGATCAGAGATTCAAGAGTGACTTTTTAAGGGAGGTGGAGAAATATTTCTATTAAAGGATGAAAAGCAAAATTGTGACTCCTCTCAGGATATCAGCACTTGAGATGGATGTTACCCTAAAATAACACAGCTGCTTGGTTCTTCTCACATTTCTCTACTTCCAAATACTTAAAAAGGGCTCCAAGGATTTACTGTAAAGCGAAAAATTACAGGAGCAGAAAGGAACCTCTGCCATCTACGTTTCATTTATCCCCTGTCCAATATAATTATTATGAATGGAAATGACATATGAGAGCATCTGTGACAGTCTTGCATATTTAAGGACCTTGCTACATAGAGAATACTCTCCTGTGCTATAGTGGTGCTATAAATCTGCTTTTGGGGGAGTATTTCACTATACTTTACAATAACAGTGTCAAAATTTGGCAAAGCATTAGGAAGTTCTTTAAGAAAGAGTCCATCCAGCTAAAAAATGTTTAGCGTGATAGATCCAGTTCCCATTTAGTACTTAGTAAAGTGATAACATTTGAAATATGTGAGGAGGAAAGGCTTTCAAGGAAATACAGATACTAAGGGCAAAAAATTAATTAAAAATATAACTTGAACTAAACAAAACATTTATTTACAACCATATACTTTTGTTTAGTTATGTTTATAAATTCTAGCATTCGTTGTATATATTTTCAGTAAGAGAAGCATTAGGTATAAACAGAATAGTTCAGAAACTATTTTCATTTTGCATCCACTATTAACAGCTCATGACTTCCTCACTGCTTAAATAATTTCAAGGTAATCTGATAAGCACAGATTTTTTTCTCTCAGAAATGGAAGAAAAGAGTGAATTGGACTGTGTTCAACAGGTAATTAAAAGCAGTATCTTTATAACTGTAAGCTCAGAAGAGGCAAAATCTTCAAAATGATCTCAAGAAAAAAATATATATGTCTTGACACAGCTGAGAATTGTCTCTCCTAAGCCACAGACTCTTTGTCACACGAAAAACACAGAGTTATTCCAGTAATTCCATAAGAAACCGAGGTCAAGGCACTTTTGACTACTTAGGCACAAGGTGCTCTCCCTTTCCTCAGTGGCACATCTTCATTACAGAACTTTTACACTCAGAAGTCTGGGTTTCAGGACGTTCTGAGTCCAGCAATACAAATCACCTGCCCAGCTGGAGGGATACCTCATGCCTGCAAGGAGATTAAAAAAAAAAAAAAAGCTACAGCAAAAAAAAAATAGTTTATAGTAGTAACTGTGTTAACAGTAGGAAAATTGTCAAAGATTTTTACACGAGAGATAAAAAATCTTCTTAAGTTTGATTTTCTTTCCTCGTCCTTCATACTGTGTTTTGCAAGGCTCTTTAAGAAGCGCCCCAGATTCCTGAATTCAGTGGAAAGTTAATCACTGACTTCCGCGTCAAGTGCTCAGTAGCTGAATCACTGTGAAAATCCCACTACACTTTAGTTATACACAGTAAAGTGAAAGCTTTTTTTTTTTTGGACTATGCATCTTTTTAGCTTGTACGTGTGAATCACGCACGTGGATTCCACAGGTGGTTGGTTCTCTTGGTGAAATGGCAGGAAAAAATTCTGGTACTAGGAATAAGAGCAAGAGATTTTTATATTTTCAGAAAAATAAGAGGAAAAACTTCTCAGATTTTTTTTTCTGTTTTTGTTTTTCATATCAGTTTTTGCTGTTTACAATGACAAGAGGGTCATAAATTTAAATTATCTAAAGTGGAGGAATAAACTTGTTATAAAAAGGCAACAACTCCTGGAATTACCATAAAAAGGTAATTTATTTAATTAAAGATTGATTACGAACAAGATAGTATAAAAATAGTAAAATAAAATTGTAAGATAAAAACCCAGGTGTGAGGATCAAGAACTCTTGTGCCGAACTGGCTAAGAGCCTCAGGGGTACAATCCAGCAATGCTGTGTTGGCTTTAGCTAGTCTGAAGCCTTGTTAAATTATCGGCATCTCTCATGAGATAAGGTGACCAAGAGCCACAGCGTTGGATCTCTCCCACGGCTAGTCCTAGGAGATAAAAAACAGTTCCTCATCTTGTGCAGGAGCTTTTAAGCCCTCTCGTCCCCCACAGGCACGCCCACAGTCCGCCCATTGNAATCATTAACAACATCAGTTTTAACTTCTTATAAACATTAGATAACCTTTTAAAATGTATGAAAATGACTTTATGTTAACTGGTGGGGTACAACAGGTAGAGAGTATTTAAGAAGGGTTAGGGATAGGTTCTAACACAATAACAGTTTTTTTAACAGCTTATGCAAATGATTAACTTCAGGTAATTAACTTGTGCAAAAGTCAAACTAAGAATTTCATAAATGACAAAACTGTTCTTTAAACACAAATAACAAAAGGAAAACAATATCCAAACAAAGCCACCATATAGAGTCTGAAATCATTTTGCGGAGTTCGAAATACTTAACAAAGAAAGACATAGTTATGTGGACACTGAATTCTGATTCCTTAATCACACTTTGAATCTTGGTGTCTTTTTGAATGCTCATTTTTACAAAAATGTAAAAGTAAATTAAAGTACATTTCAGATTATTTACTTTTAATGTTAGCAAAAGCTAATTTTACCTACAGTATATGGTACAAGATTAATCCAAAGCATATCATAATCATTTTAAAGATTTCAGCCAAATTATTACTGTGTGGCTTGTTCTGCCAAAGTACGAGCCACTTAGCAGTCAAATAATGCGGAGATATTTATTTTCTTTAAGATTAACAAGCTTTAAAGAAATTTAGTAAAATTTTGAGTCATGGGATAAAATCTAAAAATGAATCTATAAAGCTTCATGTGCATATTTATGTAATTAGTCACGGTTAAAAGCTTAAAATATTTTTGTTGTGCTTTCTTTTCATAACAGCATGAAGGAAATTAGTATTTTTCTTACTTTCCAGAATTTTAACAACCTGCAGAAGAATTTCAAGCACAACTTTAGAAGTGTCATACCAGAAATGGCAAAGAATACGCTGGATATTCAAACCTTAGAAATACAGAACAAAAGATTTTTTCTGAATATGCATTTCTCGACATTATCCAGAAGAATAATAGGTAATTGAAACAAAAATATACTGCAATAAGTGGACTTTTGGTCAAAAAATTGCACATTTTCCTCTAGGAAGTGCTATTATGCATTGGGATTGTGTCACCTGAGGGGAAGGCATGGGGCAGTTGAGCAAAGGGGGTGGGAATAGACATCCAGAAGGGAAATAGAGGCAGGTGAAATGAAGAAGAAGGTGATGCAGGACTTATTGACTTGGACTGGACAAGACATCCCAGCGATCACAGGTAAAATGAGATGTACAAAAACTAATTTTTGCTGACCTGAGACTCATCAGCACATGACCTGATTGTGAAATCTTCTTTGTCTTTTTAAATTACTGGGGGAAAAGTTGTCATTTGGATATTTATATGTGAGTGGAGAACAGAAGGACAATTTCTGAGGGTGGGATGATCATGCCTGGAGCACATTAGGAACTTAATTTTTAATTTCATTTCAAGTCACCCTACATTCATTTAAAATAAGCTATTTTTCATGGAAGAATACCCTGCAAAAGGAAAAATAAAATGTTAGAAGTATTTCTAAAGCCAAAGGTTTTTAATTCAACAGATATCCAGAAAAAGAAAGAATAATGGAAAACTTTCAAAAAAAGGTGATAGACATAAAACTTAGTAAATACTATTCTGTCAATAGATAAAGTATTTTCCAAGTTCATCTTTGATATTCTAGAACAATTAGAGAAACTTAAAATGTGAAGTCTCATGAAGCCATTAATTCCATCTTAGAGACAAAGAAAAGAATGCCAGATCTACAGATGAGCCCAGAAAAGGGAAGGGAATCCTTTAGGAAGGATTTTTATATTTTCTCTTCAAGGTTTTGACTGCCTGATTAATTAAAAGAGGAGCAAGAATTCTGCTGTGATGTTATGGCTTACTTAAAAAACTTTCAGGATTCAGATTTCCTTTCCCTCTCTAGAATGGTTGGCTTTGTGGTGCTTTTTTGTTTGTTTCATTCTTCCTTTCTCATTTTCTTCTGCGTCTTCAGGTACAAACTTTCATATGCCTATAAATTAAAAGGGATGGAGTTTTTGCTTTGAGATTCTGACCAAAGATTTCAAAGGAAGATGCATTAAACATGTGTTGAATCCTATCAGTTCAGAATGACTGAGTTTGTGTTTCAGAGGGCATATAAGCAAGGAAGAACATTTTGACTGTGGTTTTATTTTTGGTTTGGG
>WEIT01033541.1:0-12192 GCA_013389985.1 Dryoscopus gambensis
TTTTCATGTTTTCGTATCCAGTGTCACTCTAGTGTTACTTTCTTCTCTGTGGGAAGCTTGAAATCAGAGACAATTGCCTTTTACAACGAGTGTGAACAGAACTTCTCACACCAATAGGCAAGATGGCTTTGGAGGCCTGTGTTTAAATTTTCTACCTCTTTATCATTTGTCAAAGAGTTACTTCTCAGCTGACAATCAAGCAAACATTATTTTTACCCATATATTTTTTCAAGAAGGTGACTGTTAGTGACATTCTGGGATGTTTTTGGACTTTATCAGGAGCCCCTCTTTCACTGCAAAATCTTTAGCACAATTTTTTTCCTATTTTTAAAATCACAAAGTATACCAAATAGACACTATGTCCAAACTTCTGATTTCCCAAGGTATTTGGAAACAAGCAGAAAAATAAACAAAAAAAATGGCTGAGTTTCCTGAAGAATCAAAAAGCAATCTGTTCATCTGATATGACTGCTCTTTATTTTTAAAGATGTCAGAAAGAAAGTCTTATCAGAATATTGTTAATAAACAGGTTATTGCTGAAGTGTACTTTTTTGAATTTATTTTCTTACCTTGTTTGCGTATCTTATCCTATGAAGATAAGAAATATTAGCAATATTTAAGCTCATCAGCTGTTTACTTGGTGGAAAAACTTAGCTTATGTCTCTCATTACACTACACAAATCTGCACAATTTACCAGATGAATGCAATTCATATATTTGAAGGGAGCCTAGAAGTTCTTAGAACTGTACAGCTATTCAGTTTTAAGTTCACATGCAGCAAGTCCCACAATGAACTTTCACTATTTCTAGGCTAGCTGAAGTATTAATGACAGACATGCAAATGCTTGTCTGTGGGTGTCTATATGAATTAATCTGTCAGGAAAAGTAAGAAAGGGACTATTGAAGCTCTGGAATTTTAAAACATTTTTCTGGCCAATAGTAAAACCTCTGGTATTCTATTTTTATAACCATAATATAAAGGCTTTGCTTTGGGAGAAAAATGCAAACTAGATTCAGAGCACCCAGACAAAAAGTAAATTCATGGAAACACTACTGCTTAATAAAAATCCCTTATCAAAACCAAAAAGGAGTAGCATTTGCAAGTCCGTTTTCTATTTGCTACAGCCTCTATGACACAAATTTTGCATCAGAATTTCTTTTATGGTTCCTGATTCACAAAGTTCAACATTGCAGAAACATGTGAAGCCACATGCATATTATTTCCAGGTACAAACAGGGGTTTTTTTCACAGAGCAAATACTCATGCTTTATTTGTATTCTTTCGTAACAGAAGCTTAAGCTCAGACATAATTCCTTACTACCTGTTCTAGAATAATATGTTTGACACTTGCCTGCAATAAATTGTAATCAAACCTATGGCCTTACTATTTCATTGCCATATTATATGAACCTTAGAACATCGATTTATGTTCTGCCACATCCTTTTTCAGTTTTTCTGGATTTTTTTGAGAGTAATTAGCTTGGATTTGTGATATGAAGCCTGCATGTTAATCGTATTTTAGAAAGCTTTTATCTAATCTTCAAATGTCAATAAATTCTAAGGACAGACCACCTGAGTAGAGAGGCAGGAAGCCTGAGCAAATTTTCTTCCATGCCACAGCAATGGACAGTTCTCTGTCTCAGCAAGTTAAGTGCAGGTAAGAACACTGGAGAAGTAAATGCTAGATGGGTTCAAAACAAGGGCAAAAAGGGCTGGGAGCCAGTACGGCCAGAGGAATGTATCACACCAAAAGGGACACAATCTATATCTTGGGCTGCTGAGTATGATGAGCAACCCTACTTTTTCTCTCTACCCACCCTCCTTCTTTCATGATAGATCCTTTAAATTTTTTTCCTCATGATGAGCTCCATGATCAGCAGAAGAAAAGGAGAGACAGAAAAGAGGCATAAGGAATGACAGCTGAGTTCAACACGCAGAAGAACAGGGCACTGGTTACTGCTGTCTTGGTAATCAGCTACCACTCTAGGCACGCATTCTCCTGAATGACACTGAGCTGCCCTCAGCCTTGCCTACCACCCTTCTCAAACTACTTCAAGATAGAATGCATTTCAAGACAAACTTACTATGAGGATTTTGAAGCATTTGGAACATTTCACATCTTTAAACAAAATTACCTCAATGATAAAAGAAGTAGTGCTCTGCTATGATAAACTAAACTAGCCATGTCTAATTCACATAATTTTCACATAATATCATCCTACTTTGTATGATAACATAAGAAAAGCCATACAGGGATAGCATAAACGTTCATGTTGCTCAGTATCATGTGGAGTACTATCCTCCCAGTGGAGATAAAAACAGTGACTGAGAAGGTAAAAAAAAAGAGTAATCATAAATAGATAGTGCCTCCTCCTCCTTAGTACTCTGAACTCCATCTATTTTCAGCCCAGGGAACTTTCTGAGCAGAACATAGTTCCATATATGTCACCACTTCTAGAGATTTCTTTTCCGTTTACTTGACCTGTCTCTGCTTGAATTCTAATGGGTCATGAACTGGTGTCTGCTTGTGTATTAAAAATAGAATTTGGCCTATTATTTTCTTCTGGGTGCACACACACTTCAGCAGCATTATATGTGCATTTTGTCTCTCAGCAGAACTCGAAATGAAAAGGCTCTTCCTTTCAAGTATGTCGCACTGGGAGTTTGAAACTCATAAAACGATAAAATTTAAGACCATGCCCTCTTGAAATACTGATAAATCTGCACCTACTCTGTAGACTTAGGTTAGTATCTGTAAGGAACTCTTTCTGTGGACTTTCAAACAGAAGCATCAACAGTACAGACAGTTGCAAAAGTACATCCAGATTGGCTATGCTTAGAAAATATTTACTGTTTCTTTCTTATTCAGTCAAAAATACAGAAGTATGAAGCTCTGTATTAATATTTATTCCACATAAAGGAATCTTCATTAGAATCAAATGTAAAAATATTGTAAGTCTTATTTCTTATGGTCCCTACTTAAAGATTCACTACTGGACAGAATATTGAAGGAAATTTACCCAAAAATATTATTGCTGATATTGGTTCAACTATATTCATTACCTAGAGCGGCGTTTAGCAGTAGGCAGGTTAAGATGACCTCCAGATATCTCTTTAAACTTGAATTGTTCTATAATTCTGAGTGTCTAAGTAGAAAAAGTATCCCAGCTAACTAAGCAAAACAACAACAACAAAAACCAAAACCAACCAAACAAAAAAACCCCAACCAACCAATGCACAAAAAAACCCCAAGCTATGCCCAAACCCAAATCAATTTATAAAGTGGCCTAAAAATGCTGATAAATGCTAAGACACTATCTTATATTCTAAATTACCAGATTTTATTCAGGCAATCAAGCCTTGACGTTAAGTTGTGAAATTGAATATGAAGATAATCTAGAAGAAAAGCTTTCTTTTGAAGTCCTTGTTACTCTAATCAAAAAACCACTAAATAGTTGTAGTGTAAGCAGGACACAAAGCGATGAACTGAATTAATCAAGTGTTCAAAAGTAGAATGAGTAAACAGAAAGTCAGACACTGCTTTAAACAATATTTCATGTTGAATTTCTCGGAAGACAAGAGTGTACAGATGTCGATGGAACTTCTAATAGACAATATAAATTTCCAGTTTAGGGATTACTGATTTCTAGACTAAAAATTTATTTAGTTTCTTGTCCAGAGAAAAGATTTAAAATTTTGACTGATTTTTTTAATAGAAAAGCCAAAACAAAATAAGGAAAAAAAGACAGAAAAATGAAGGGATGTAAAATGCAAAACACTAGATAAGCTTATTGGCTATATTTATGGATTTATTTGCAAATTTCTCCTGGTTCATGAAAACAAACTTAGTGTAACATTCAACAACTAGCTGTGATGAATACTGCCATTATTCAGTGTCACCTTTAATTATAACATGTGGCTTGCTATGGGGCGTTCTGTTGGTCCTTCAAATTGGCTGAGCATTTTAAAAAGACTACTGTATGAATAATCAATAGAAGTGCATGCTAACAGGTAAAAAAGTATCTACAGTATGAATTTTCAGTATTGCAGACTTGTAAGTATTTTGTGAAAACTATTAGTTGTCCAAATATTATTTATTGGAATGAAACTGACCCAGCTCTGTTATGTGCCACTGCTCTCCAAGCGAAACCCTTTCTTTGAAGGATTATGTGGAATTTAACTGGTGCGTAAACTTCATGTTTACTGTTAAGAAAAGTGAATATTGCATGTGAAGCAAATACCGGTCTTAACACTGTTACCTCATTCAATTACCAGCTGAATTAATTATCTTTCTTTTCCTTTTCAGTTATTAACTTATTATTTTTCTACCACAGCTTCCGATAGAATATTTTCCTATCTAATAAACACAACTTTCAGGTCCTTGATGGAGAATTGCTTGTTTGAAACCCCTTCTTTGCCACATAAAATTTTTATCATCTTTACTTTACCTCAAAACCTCAACTTCATTTTATGGGGTTAATTTATACAATTGACCAAGTTACTACTCTATGTATTATGCTATTTTCTTCAGTTGTTTATCTCACTGTAAACGATTGGATTTTGGTTATTACTTGCTAAATAGAGAAAAAAAAGCTATTTACATGTCATGGTTTGACACTGGCCCAACGCCAGGCACCCACAAGAGTCGCTGAGTCACCCTTCCCTACCACAGCTGGGCCAAAGGACGGAAAGGAGGAAAAAGGGTTAACCGAGGCTTCATGGGTGAGATAAGGAGAACAGGAGAAATATTTCAGGGGCAAAACAGGCTCAGCCTTGGTTGCTAAGTGAAATTTATTACTAACAGTATCAGAGGAGGGTAATGAGAAGTAAAATAAGCCCTTAAAACACCTTCCACACCCCAGCCCCTCCCTCCTTCCCACCAACAACGCAGGGAGGCAGGGCAAGGGGGTTTTGGGCAGTCCATCACCAGTACTTTCTTCCGCTATTCTGGGAGAAGAGCCTTCCCCTGTGAGGCTGTGGGGTCTCTCCCCACAGTTCTCTGTGAACTTCCCGGCATGGGTCCACTCTCAATGAGCAGCAGCCAAACCGCACCTGCTGCAGCGCGAGTCCCTCCCACTGGCACAGAGTCCTCCTAAAACTGCTGCCTTGTAGGTCTCTTCCCACAGGGTGCAGTCCTCCACAGACAGGCTGCTCCAGCCTGGAAGCCAGGGCCCTCTCTCTCTACTGGGTCTTCCACTGGATCACAGCCTCCTCCAGGCATCCACCTGCTCTGGCGTGGGCACCTCCCCCACGGGCTGCGGGTGGATCTCTGCATTCCCCATGGACCCATGGGCTGCAGGGACACAGCTGCTTCACCATGGTTGTCACCACAGCCTGCAGAGGAATCTTGGCTCTGGCGCCTGGAGCACCTCCTCCCCCTCCTTCTCCACTGACCTTGGTGTCACCATGTTGTTTTCCCTCACATATTCTCACCTCCTCCTCTTCTCTGACTAGAAGAAAAAACCTGTGACTTTGTTTTGATTTTCTTCTTAAATATGTCATCACAGAGGCATTACCAGCCTCTCTCTTTGGCCCAGTTCTGGCCAGCAGCATGTCCATCTTCAGAGCCATCAGCCACTGGCTCTGCCGGACACGGAGGGAAGCTTCCAGCAACTTCTCACAGGAGCCATCTTTGCAGCCCCCCCACTACCCAAAACCAGGCCGTGCCAAACCAACACATTATGGAAGTGTTTCAAAAGATTTCTTGTTATTACTTGCTTGTCATGAATGAGTATGGCTTCAGGCCTCTCTTCCCTTAGACCACTTTACTGTACATGTGTAAGTTAAGAAAACACTCAAGGAATTTTACATGGTGTGTACTTATGTTAACCTGTGTGTAATAAATAAACTATATTTATTTTTATACCATTAGTCACAAGAATATATTTCAAAAAACCCTGGAGGATGTCTCATATCTAATTGCAGTATGTAAGTTTATTCCTGTCTTTATAATTTTCTTCCATAATATATGCAAGGAAAGGTGTGCAGAATATTGTGACATTTTGTGAAAGGGAAGAATAATCAACCAAATTTTATCAAAAAAAAAAAAAAGACGATGGAAGAAAATTTCTGAGTGTTTTTCAAAACATATTTTAAAATGTGAAAGATTTTAATGGTAGTGAATCATTCTGAAACTAGGAATTCTGTACATAAATCTAGTATTTTCCTTTCTTTTTTTATTTTAAGTTCGAAAGTAAATAACCTCTGCTTGTTTTATGATATTTACCTTGTCTGTCATTATGAGCCCAGTTTGTAATTCTCTCTTCTAATTTACACTATACACATTCCAAACAATGGTTTTTCCAATTACGTTTGTTGAATTTTTGTAAAGAGACTTCACATTACTTTTTATTATAAAGTTTCACAAAACAGTTTCTCCTGCAGAAGCCAATCTTTAGCTTAGAGTAGCCAAATTCTTGCAATTCATTCTGCAACCTTTTATGAAAGTGAGTCAACTATAGCTATCAGAGATGGCACTTACTGTCATACTTCACTTTACAGATGTCCTAGCGCAAAAAAATATACATATGAGTTATGGAAAACTAAGTCAAAGTTACTACTGAATAAAGCTCAAAACATAGATCCCTTTTACATAAAATTTAATGAAAGAACTAAGGCAAGTTGTGCTATTGCTTGTTCAATATATGACTTTAAGAGTATAGTCACTGCAAAATTCAGTCATAAATGCTCACTACATCTTACACACGCTTTGAATGGTAAAGCAGCATGATGTAAACGTAAAGCTTATTAAATGCAGCAAGTCATGGTGCTGAGTGCACTCTTAGCCCTTGTTCTCCCTGTCCATCTGTCTGTGGCTCTCTCTAACTTTGCCCACAGCCTAGGATCTTGTATATGGTCACTGGGGCTGTCAGCCCCTGAGCCTACACTGCAGCAGGGCTGGCATCCAGCTCCCACTGCAGGTCAACATTCCAGCCAGGTGTCAGCCTATCCCAATTCAGCATTTTAACGTGTTAAATTTCATTCCATTAATCACAGCCCAAAACTCCAATCTATCTAGACCCTCTGCAAATCCTCCTGTCCCTCAAGAGAGTCGACAGCACCGCCCAGTTTGGGATCATCAACAAACTCATTAATGGTACATTCAACTCTTGCATCCAGATCATTAATAAACAGATTGAACAGGACTGGTCCTGGAACTGCACCTTGAGAAACATTTCTGGTGACCAATCGCCAGATACATGTAGCTTCATTCACCACAGCCCTCTGAGGTCTGCCCTTTAGCCAGTTCCTCACCCAGTGTACCATGATGCTTTGCACACCTCCACTAGCTCCTTCAGAATGCTGGGATGAATCCCATCAGTTACATGGACTTGTGAACTCTCAGTTGATACAGCTGGTCCCTTATAATTTCAGTGTTCACAAATGGAGAGTCACTGTTCCCACAAATCATGGTTCTCCAGCTTGGGACCGGACAGCCCAAGCTTTGCCAGTATTGTTAAAACCTGAAACAGAAAAAGCATTGAATGCCTTCCCTTTTTCTTCATCCCTATTTGTTGGATGACCATCCTCAACAAATACTCATCCAAGGTTTACATTCCAACTCCTCTTGCTACTAACGTACCTCAAAAAGTCTGTTGCTGAATCAGCAACCATGATGAAATCATTCTCTTGGACTGATGCATGTCCTCTTCCCAAGGTTATATCAGATACTACACTGAGATACTGACCCCAAAGGTGCCACCATCCCTCACTGAGTAAGACGTACGGCTAAAGTCAGTCAAGCTCCACCTAAACATAAAGAAATAGTATAAAAGTGAACCAAGAATGGGGAAGAGTTGGGGAAGACTCCATTGTAACTTGTGGGATCAGTCGACAGGCTAAACCTGTCTTCTCCCCCATACCTCTTAGGTAAGAACCATACTCTGTGAGCGCTGAATGATTATCTCGCACCAGTTTTTATTGGGTACTAGAACTTGTCTGCATAGTGCTTTGAATTAGTATCTTGCTTTAAATATGTTTTTGCAGTCAGATGCTATCACCAACAGTCTTTGAACCTTAAGCCGTCAACATTTTATTAATCAAGAGAATTATTCTGTAACCTATTAATGAAAGTCCTTCATGAGCACTGGCAGTTGCTGGTAGTGGGTAAAGGTGTGGAGAGCCAGGAGGGGGTTTCTCTGTTTGGAGTGTGACCCTGAACAAGTTGGTTGAGCCACCCTCTGATCTGTGAACTGCTCAGTGAACGGTCCCCATAGGGGGACATTGACAGAATGGTTGGGCACAAGGGTCTCGAATTTCCTGGGGCTCTGACAAACTGATCAAACACTAAGAGTTTGAGTAAATCTACCCTTCTCACGTGACAGAGCAGTCAAAGTAAACTCACTTAACTGAAACAATTGTCTTTAGGCTCATGGGCAAAGCTTCACTGACTTGAAATAACATGAAAGGAAAGATTATTTTCCCCCTTTCCTCAGTACTTCTAGCAGTCTGCCAAAATCTCTAAACTATCAACATATCAGTTTACAACATTTTCATATCTCAGTTGTCCTGACTGAAACCTAGTAGCCTCTGCTCATATTCTTGTTGCACATACTGTTCCAAAATTAGAGATTATTAGTAACTACTCATACTGTTATAGAATGTCTTTAATCAATGAATATATTATAATCCAAAATATTGTGAAGCTCTCATGTAATAAATCTATTAAGCTCTCTGAGAAAATATACTCTTCCACAATTCAGAAAAAAATCACTTCTCAAAGCCCTTTTCACATTCAAAATACAGAATAACCTGTAAACATACATAATTCAGATATAATACCCTCAATAAAGCTGATGAGACAGCCATAACTGTTTCAAGAATCTACCATTCTTTCTTGCTTGTTCCCTGTTTTCTGTTACAAATAAGCATTTCTATTAATAAACATTTCTATTAAAATGAAATTTACTATGGCAAAGTTTAGATATATTTCTGAATAATTTTAATGAAGATTAACTATGTTAGTATCAAGGCAGAGAACTGATTTTTTTTTTTTCTGGTAAATATTTGCAGAAGGGTCAACATCTACCACCACAAGTATTAAATCCTTCACTACTGAATTTTATACATTTTAATAGAAAATTCACAACATAAAATGAAGAGCTAGAATTCTAACCTTGAACACATACATAAAATACATTCATTGAACTCATTTGAACTCCAAATTGATTTTTACTAAACATCACTCAAGGCTAAGTGAATTTTAGTTAAAGAGTTAGTGTGGCATCATCTGTCCCTCTAACAAGAATGTCAAAAATAGCCTCTGGTCTGCTTCCAACTGAGCCCTTATCTTTTGCAGAAACCCATCTGCTGTAACATCAATGAAGATGATTTTTTTCCCAAAGTATTTTTCAAACGCATTGATATTTACCTTAGGTACTGTAATATCTATGTGTATTAAATTCACCTATTACTTTACATGTGTACGTTAACTGTAGACAACAAAAATATTTTTTTTAAGGTCCTTGTAATTAATTTAAGGAAGATTTGTAAATCAAAGCAATTCTAAATATTTCTTTCCTTTGATATCTGAATTCCTTAATAGAGTGACTAGTTTCTCTAGTGAAGATTATAAGGGAGGAAAGAATGCTACTGGAGATACTGGATCAAATTTAGACCAGCAAGAAGAAAATACAACTTCATTAGGTATTACGTCCAGTTTCATTTGTTGCCTTTCCCTGGTCTTAAAATTAAAAGCCAGACATGTTTAAGGGGAAAAGGGGTTTTTACCTCGGTATTTATTTAAGGATCCTTAGGTGCACCACTTCTGCCAGGTGGAATGCGCTGAACTGCACACCAGAATGCAGACAGACAATAGATTGTGTATACAATTTATAGGCCTTGCAAATTAGCATGTCTATCAAAGATTCCCCAATGAGAGGCTCGATTGAACTCCCCATTCTGAGGAATCCCCCCCGGATGGGCCTTTACAACAGGATGTTCTGGGGAAGATCTTGGTTNTCATCAATAGCACCTGAAATAATCTATATCTATGAAATTTATGGTTCATAAACACAACAAGAAACTCATGCCATTGTCACAACCGGAGGCAATGGGCACAAGCTGAAACACAGGAGGCTCTGTCTGAACATAGAGGAAAAGTTTTGACTGTAAGGGTTATGAACACACATACAGGTTACCCAGAGATGTTGTGGAGATATTCAAAAGCCATCTGGACAAAACCCTGGACAACTGTCTCTAGATGGCCTTACCTGAACAGAGGTGGGGTTTGAGCAAGATGACCTTGATGACTTTCCAGCCTCAGCCTATTCTCTGAATGAAGTGATGACCTAAGATGTTCATGTAAAGTAAGGTAGAGTAAAAAATGGAAGATTACACCATACTTGTCAGCTGTGTTGTCGGGTTCGAAGATCAGCAATGTAGGGATTAATTTCACTTTTTTCGCCAAGTTTCATGATGATTTTTAAAATTAAATCAGTTCCTCTGCTATTCAGAATTCTCATCTATAAAATAGGAAGACTATTTGTCTCTCTTACTGGCATGTTGATTAATTCATGCACCTGAAGGTATTTTACAGAAGCAGCCAGAAAACTAAATTTATTAATAGTAAAATGAATACAAAGTAGTTGTAGTAAAACTGGAAAAGAAGTTAAAATAAGAGAGATTCAGTGGGAACAGGGATTGCTCTGAGATTTGGTTGCACAGCTGAAGATTTCTTCCTGCACTGCTAATTTGAAGTATAACATAAATATTCCTTATTTGCCATTGTACACACATAATATATCAAAATAGGTTTGGTGAGACAAGTTAAGTTTTTCTTCAGGATGAAGTACATGTACATCTAGACTCAGTACTGAAAAAATAATGAGTCATGCTGTAGTCCTATGGAGGTAGCAGTAACCATTTCACCTCCAAGAAAGACCAGACTACCTGCTGCATCTCTCTTTGGATGACACAGTATCTAATTAAACAGACAATTATTCTATCAACCAGCAGGTCCTTAAATTGGATGTCTGATCCATCCTTAATATCCTGTTTTATGCAATTTAGACAACATCTTAGGTATATTTATATACCTTACTGCGTAATGGAGACACACACTTACTTTTAACTGTTTGTTGATTCTCTGACTTAATTTTTAATCCTTTTAACAATTCAATTTTAGGCCCAAGCAGTAGATATTTATCAGGAAAATTAAAGGAATAAAAACTCCCCCCTCTCATTATTAAATATCTTTTTTCATATTCAAGGGGAAAAAAGTAATGTCTTCACAACTTCTTCAACATAATTATTCTTCAAGCTTTCTCAACATTAGAAGTTTAATAGATAGAAGATACTTTACAGATCAACATTTCCAACTAATCCATGGCAACTGTCCATTTGTCATAGAAAACATAATGTAATTCAGTTTAGATTAGCCTCTCACTGAGGGAAACTTAAACTAGCATCTGAGGGTAATGGGACTGCACAGTCAGGAAAACAGACTAGAAATTAAAAACAAAGGGAAACAATGCCATTCTAAAGGAAAAAACAGCATTCCAGGAAAAAATGTTTCTCAGATTGAGACAAGAAGTGCTTGGGGTGGGACACTTGATTGGGGTGAGGAACAGGTGCATAGGTGCGGCTGAATGCTTGGAAGCATTGGAATCTGTGATGCAGCAGGTGCCAAATATTATTTAAGCTATTGCTATCCAGAAAAAGAATGGTACTGGCAAGCCACATAGCCATACTTTTTGTAAAATGGGGGTGATTACATCATCATTTGTTGCTATCAAAATAGTAGGAGTTCATCTAAGAATAATCCATCTTCATTTACCCCTGGAACAGTTATCCTGCTCCATCCCTCCCCCGGTAATTGTCCATTGAATGTGGGAGAGATCCAGCTAAAAAGATTGCTAAAGGGAGGTGAATTTTCCTTCATAAATAGTAATAAAAAGTTGATAATTTCTCTGCATGTTTTTAAAAAGTGCACTTATTTTTTTGATTTAATGAATTAGTCAAAAAATACATAAAAGTCTTTTCAATGCTTCAAATGAAACAACTCAGGAAGTATTCCTTACAAAAAAGGGTAAGAAATAAGCTGGGTAGAAGAAGCTTGGTTCTCAATATATTTTAATCCCTATTGCATTCAGAAGTGTAAACTTAATTTTATACTTAATGTAATACAGCAGGACCAGACTGAGATGCAGGGACAGAGATGCAGCACCTGAAAAATTTGACTTATAACTTCT
>WEIT01033545.1:0-10981 GCA_013389985.1 Dryoscopus gambensis
CAGGAAGTCCTGTAGGTGCATTGATATTTATGTCATCACTATGTTGGTTATTCATGCTACAGGATCAGGAATTTCTGAGGGTTTCCTTCCCTTATGTACAAAGGTAATGAATTTACAACATGAATAAAGGTGACACATAAAATAATGAGATAGAAAGCATTTTTAATTTCACATTTTTACATTTCAAAAGACAAATATATGCCTCATTTTACAGATGTAGAGGTAGACATTTCATAGGTCATTTTTACATTTAAAAAATAATTGTTCCTCAATCAGTTTGCATTACTCTGATGCAACAACCCTCAGCAAAAACTATTTTGAACTTCTTTGAAATGTTGCACAGCCAAGTGATGCATGATCTAAAACAGGCCAACAAATACAGGGTCATGCCCTTGCCACCACAGATATGCTAAGCACTGCTTTAATGGTTGATTGCATGACTATCACGTTCCATTTGGAAGTCTTCACAATTGCTGTCAGATTTCCAAATATACAGTAGAAGGAAGAAAGAGACAAAAAATCTGTCTGAAATATTTAATAAAAAGCAAGGTATAAATTACCCGCTGTCAGAGACTGAGCATCAATCTGAAGTGTACTTTAGTGCTGAACAAATAATTCTTGTTTGCAGTTACTGGTAGTGATCTGTAGCACTATTGGAAATATAGAACCATGGTGTGATTTGAGTTGAAAGGAACCTTAATGTATAGAAATTGTATGTTTCAGTCCTGCTGACCTTGATAGTCCAACAACGCTTCCATGAGACAAATTGGAAATTTTCCCATTTCAACTTCAGGGAAAATCAATTACTAGGAAGGACAGGAAAACCAGAAGCATGAGGATTTATTGTGGCAGAACATAAGTCACAAAGGTATGATTCTTGTTATTCTATAAATTATTTGCAAAATCAAGAATCAGAAGAAGTTGTTTTAAAGAGAATATGTATTGGGAAAAAACACTATATATCTTTGGTTTTGAACAGTAGGAGTGTAATTTATATTTATTATTCTGTGACTCCACTTCTGTGATGCAGCAATGCCATTACTTTAAGTCAGTGAAAAACTACAGTGACCAAGGGGCAGAACACACCTGATGTTTGTGTGAAGCTTAACAAACTAACGCTCTGACATCCATTCTCTTCACCTGATGAGTTAGGCACTGTGTCAGAAAACACTTGATGGGCATCCTTAGATACTTGTATTTGCTGTTTTCCCTAAGCTCAACTTCTACCTAAATTATATCTGTGAATACAGATGTAGCCATCTCTGGATATTTTCATACATCTGATATACAGGAAATGTCTGATACAGATGGGGTGAAACTCACTTTAAAAGCTCTTTTCTAATCTAGAGTAGAGGTATTACTTTTAGATATTTCAAGATATGTAAGAAAAAACCTACTTCTGTTTTACTCTAGGTTCCCTTTCCAAGAATAGAAAATATAATATAATTATAGAACAATTTAAAATTGGCAGTATGATCTACCCTGGCTTTTGTTAGTCTAGGCTATCCCATTATGTTCACTATGAAAGCTAACTGAGAATTAGATTATTACCAGATTTATCAAGATGCCTTTAAAAAAAAAAAAGGGGTTTTACTCAGTGTGCAAGTAGATCTTTCTTTGGAATGGAATGAATGCTTTAAGGGAAAACACTTATTTCTATGTTTATTAGCCATCACCTACCTTCTGAGTGCTAAAGTTCCAGCAGTGGTATGAAATAGGACACAGAGCCTTTTTCAGTATGTCTCCTTGGGTTGTTAGTTTTCATATCATATGACCATATTCACAGTAGGTATAGTATCTCAAGGATATCTCTGCCCCTCCTAGTTATGCACGGCAGATAAGAATGACCTGGAAGGCAACGTGGACAGCTAAATTTATGAAGACCACTATCTGACTGAGGACCTCGCCAAAAATCCACTGCTGGCTGGCTGGCTGGCAATTACATACAAACATGCTGTACCTGTATGTCAAATACAAACCAGCTGCAAGATCACTGGTGCTGATTCATCTGCCGAGCACACCACAAGCAATTCACTTGACTTATGATGAGATAGAGTTGAGCTGCGTGATGGCGAAACAAGAACAGTAAATCGGCTGCCAGTCAGCTATGCCTTTAACTGGATGGATATCCTTGGATAACACAAACACATGTGCTGTTGAGCTATTACCTACCTACAGGATCTTCAAAAGAGTGAAGGAAATAAACTACCGAAATTGTGTGCTGTCTTTCACACACTTAACTGATCAGAAACTAGCTTTTCAAAGGGTCAGGAAAAGCACGTGTTTGCAGCAATATTTACAGACATCTGCACCATTTTAACAATAACCACTGCATCTGTTTGTGTTGGCAAACCCAGACCCATCTTGGTCTGAGCTCTTCTGGATGGCAGTGTAAATCCTGCTGGGTCTCTTCCCCTCCATGGGATTAGAGGCTCACAAATCACAGATCAGAGCAGAGGTCAAAGCCACAGTATTTCAGAGGTCTTAAACTGAGCACCTCAAAATCTCTGCCCCTGAAGCTTATTCAAGTTATATTGTGTTAAAAGTTTAGGAAATGCTCTTTCCACCTTTCTTGTGCTCAAATGTTAATCAGTTTCTAACTAGAACCTATGAATTAGGTAACTATATTCCACTAGAACTCGATACAGTAACCCCCATCTCAAAAGAGCTGTCAGTGACTCCAGACAAGGCTGAGAATGAAAACCCTTAAACCAATACCTTTTATTGCTAAAAGTTGTGATAAAAATATGCATTATAATCATCTGTTCTAAAGGCAGCCATCTGTCCAGTTTCCCTAGTACTAAGCCACACTGATTATGCTCAGAAACCATGTATGTATTGTGTTTACATATCATGGGATCCTTGTTATCTTCAAAGGATTTGGGTTTATGCCCTGAAAGTCCTAATCTATAGAACCTTTTCTATTTCCTTTGGGACCCAACTCTTCTACTAAACAGAAAATGTTATCAAGAAGCTATTTTCCTTTCATTCATCTTCCTCTTAAATTTTACATTTTTCTAACTTAGCCGTTTTGTTTTGTTTTGTTTTGGTTGGTTTTCATGTTTTTATTACTGTACTAAATAACTCCGCTTTCATTAATTATGCTCATCCTTGGAAGAGACTCTTCAGCCACTGCTTCCCTTATCTATATACGTTAGAATTCTTAATATTTAAAAGGTTAATTTTCTTTGCAACTTTCCCCTTATTTTCACATTGTGCCTCTTTATACCACCAGGCTAAAGACAGGACTGAAACAAGAATTGTTGAAATACCACGAGTATTTACAGTGTCTGGAACTTACTGAAATACTGTGAGAAAACCCATTCTTGTGAGATTTCCAGCTCAGTCTTAAGATTCAGATAAGATCAGTACAACAATCCAAACTTTTTAGTGATATTTGTCCACATCTTCTGAGATTTCTTCATCCCTATTAAAAGGAAATATATATTATATAGTGTATGCATCATTGTGATACATTTTGTCCTCCCATACTTTTTCATCCTATATTCCATCTAATTAAGTTCAATGTCCTTTAGCATCAGTAATAAATTGAAACAGATTTAGCCTGTTGTAAATGATTCCAAGATAACAAAACACACCAAAAATTTAAGACCATATTCAGACTCAGAAGGCATCCACTTTAGCTTCTGAGGTGATAAGCAAGTCACTGTCTACACAGTCCGGTCCTAGCTTCCTACTCAATTCCTACTCTTGCACTGCTTCTTCTGTAGCTCTGATGTCTAAACTTCCCCTGCTTAGTAACAGACCAGAACTTGGCCCATAGAAATCATATCCATCAAATTTTGGCAGAAGACCCATCAAAAAAGATGGTTCTTATAAAAATGCAGCACAAAATACGCGCCATCACCCAGCATTCTATCTCCCATGTAAGCCAATCTACAGTGAAGAGGTAGTGATCATCCATTCTTCCCCACTGCACACATCTGGATAAGCAATTATGAAAATCAAATCATGAAAAACTCCACATTTTTATGCCTGCTTAAGCTGTCACATCTCAACATTGTGATGCCTGGCACTGTATAAATGTCAGATGCAATTGACAATGTAGGTGCATTCATGAAAAGCACCTTAGTCTATCGACATTTTGAGGGGGAAAAGCTTCATTTTAGAAGACAAGACTTTCAGAATGACTGATAACCAAATAAGATTATGTTTTAGCTGCGTTTGCCACCATCACTATGCCAGTCTCCTGTGGGGAGCTTGTCTGGTTTCTTTCCCTTTGGCTGTTACAAGCATTCTTTCAAAACAATATACTTTTAGAAACCTGAATGTCTTACAATCTCCTCTACTTATTCTTGGCAGCTTCTCTTTGTGCTGAGAAAAATGGAAAAAATTAGCATATTAAGTATATTTTTGTGTCTTGTTCCATTATAATACATTATACTCTATCTTATCTCAGCTTCCAAAATTGATAGGAACTGTATACCCTGCATTCTCTTTCAGCTGCTAAAAATTATTAGAAAGGCCTAACCTGTGTATATAGTGATATCTATCCCATTGATTTTCATTGAAACAGATTGGTCCTCATAAAGATAATTAACTAAGCAGAAAAACCTGGGTCAAATTTCAGCTGCACTTTTTTTTTCAGTGGTACATTATACCTTTGTCTGGTTGCAATATCATCCAACAGATTTTGAATATTAGGTGGTGAAGGCAGGACCTCAAAATGTTTGAATGTTAATCTCAGAAAAACACTTAGAAATCTGGCTGCCTGGCATATCTGCTAAGTCTATAAAATAACACAAGTGGAAATTTAATGTCAGCAATGTTTACATGAGATCTCTGGTATATTGCAATTCTCACTGGATTTATGTAGTTCTTTTTTTCTCTTCTTCTTTCCATGCGTTTTCTTTGCCTTCATGCTGAATTTAGGAATTTGCAGCTGTTTTTTGGGTGAAAGCTGATGAGAGGAAGGGGCTACTTTCTAGGCTTGATCCTTTAAATCTCAGGCCAGACTGTGATCCTCAAATCTGTATGATTTTTCAAATTCCTATCCATTCTGAGAAAAAGAGGACTTAACCATTTCAGCAGAACCTTTCTTTTCCTCAGAAATCCTTTGGTATAGGCTCTTTGTAGGTTATCTTTTTATCATGAAATGATATATGAACACACTAATTTTTATGTGCACCAATCAGTTTTGGCATTAACTTCTTTCTAAGGTCCAAAACCAATTTAAGGCCAAAAAAAGTTGTTTGTACTTCAGCTCCACAAAAAGCACATGGTTTAAATACCAAGTCTTTTTAAAAGCTGATTTTTCTCATATGTTCAAAAGCATGGCTTGGACCACATCTACAGAGAACAATTTGGAACCTGTTAATAACAAAGAAAATGCAAAAAGGTTTCTAAATAAGAAAGATGCTGCAGACATATCATGTACACTCCTCCAAAATGTGGAGAGGCCCTTTATTCACCAGCCTGATGTGAAGTTTCTATATCACGCTGCTGCTTCATCTTGGTTTCATCTTTCCACTCCTCATCCACCATTTTTTGGGACACAAAACAGCCCAGCCAGTACAGCTGGAGAAAAGGATTTGATCTAGGTGAGAGAAGAGTCATTCAGACTCCTGCTGGAGACCGCTGCAAAGGACTTCAGAGGAGCAGGAACATTAATAGGCCAATTCCACTAGGACAGTGGAAGCTCAGAAAATTTAAATGGGTTCACAGTTTCCAGAAATGAATTCCCTTTGCCATAAATCATTAAATATCTTAGACCCAGGTCCTGATTTAAAGGATATTTTATTTCTATTTCTCTGGGGTTGCCAACATTTCTTTACTCAAAGATGAAAATTTATCTGGTTTTGTATTATTTCAGGACTGGCGCTGATTGCAAGCTGCGCAGGGGCCCGCGCAGCGCCTAACTGCAGGAGGTGTCCCTGAGGACAGGATTTTGCTGCAGTACAGCACACAAAGCTGGCTTCCTCGCAAGGAGCAGGCTGCAAGCAGATGGTATAAGGAGCACTGGCAGGGGTAAAGGATGAGAGAGGGGCTCTCCACGTGGTTCCAATCCTTTACTGGGACAAAGTCAGAGGCAGAAGAGCGAAAAATGTGGGTGTGCAGAGATTTTCGTATGGGGGTAAAAAGGGATGGAATAAAGAGTTACAACCAATGGGGTTCGGTAAATTGTGGGGTGACAGGGGAAAACATCCAATGGGACGAACTCTGGGGAGGGTTCTATTAGAATTAACAAATTAGATACCGAGTAAAACAGAACTTTCTAGAAATCATACATATTCCATAAGGGATATGCATAAACATAAGGACATACATAAAACTGGGTGGGGAAATCTTGAACCTATGACAGAACAATATGCAAAATGCAGTTCCCTGGGAACATGGGAACTCGCTGTGACCACGGTTAGATTCCAGTGCCCTGGGTGCCTGACCAACAATAATTCGTTGAAGTGGGCACTGTGGCTAATGCCACACACAGTGCAACACAGAACATGCTCAAAAAGAGACAGTTCTTATACAGCTGTGATAAAAACTATGTAACATATTAAATAGGAGAAATTGCACAAGTAGATGCAGAGATCAAAAGCTAATTTGCAATCTAATAGTCAATTAATTAATCAATCACTATTATTTGTGTAAGGAAGGGGTCCAAAGTCCTCTGTCAGACCTGAAATGTTCTGTGCTATGCATATTTTTATGGACATGAGTAAACACAGCCCATGGTCCAAGGAAACAACACAAAATTATGTATACATAGTAATTGTAAAGAAAAAGAGAGAAATCATAGGAATAGAAGAATCACCTGAATTGTGGGGAAAGTATTTAATATTTAGTTGTTCTGATTAATTGCATGCCAATGGGTGAACTAGCTCTGTTCAGCGTAGCCAGTGAGAGCAAGTCAGCTACAAGTGAAGGAACAAATCACAAGAACATGCATGTTCACCAAAATGGGCACTAATGTTGGGTGTCATACAGGATTCCTAAAAATCATAATTAGAAAAATGTATTCATTTGATTTCACTAATTTTCTGTCATAACTTTGTGCCAAAGCACTTTCTTTGAAACTCTTTGCTATTATTCAGAATTGCCTTTTCCTTTATCCACAAGTGATTTGACACAATCTTGGTATCAGCCTGATAGCTCAATATCTTCTGATTTGCTAAAAGAATCAACAATTTGAAATAATCAGCCAGTGTTTTGTGACCTGATTTGCAAAGAGGAGCAGTGAGTTGGATATGCCATGAGGGAATTCTTTTTCAATTCAGGAGTCTCGTGCAGGGATGATTTCTGCATAGGATATACAGTTCTTTATCAGAGACTGAAAATAACAATTCCTCAGTAAAAATAATTCTATTTCTGTTTTTACAGTTGTAAAGTGTAGCTTCATGTTTCACAGTTTGCCTTTATTCCAAAACCTGTATTCACATGCTTCAGTGTAAGGATAATTAAGTAAATGTCTAAAGTATAGAACCACTCAATAATTGAATACACACATTAAATTCTGTCTGATGGGCCTTCAAATGCAATCCACATATCAAATTCTACATAAAGTTCAAATGCACACCTTAAATTCTGACTGCATAAAACTTTGTATATGTGCCCATATGCACTGGGTACACAAAGTGTTTCTAATATATGGTTTCCTACCCTCTACTCAGAAACTTCCACATAAAACAGTGCAATAGCAAAGCCTCTAAAGCGGTTCTTGGACACTTGTTCTTCCTCCTTACTAGGATATATAAGTCTCTGTTGGAATGGGATTAAAAAAAAAAGTATAGCAGCTATGTGATTTATATTATACACATAGAACTTGTAGCAAAATTGTTATCAAAGAGGAAGGGATCGCAGGTTTGTTTTTTTTTTCAAAAGGCACTCAGATTCCAGAATCAATTAATCTTCTCTGGAAGTTCATGCAGCAGCCAGATACACTCAAATGAGTGTGCTCTGTCCTCTGGTCTCCTATGGCTCCTCCCGGGCTCCATTACGTGCTTGGGCTCTGACAGGAACAGCCTTGGCGGGTCCTTGATGAAAATGCAGTCTTAAAGGAAGCTTAGACCTGGTTCATTACTAGTCTTGAAGGAAAGAAGTTACATCTGGAAATTGCAGAAAGGCTGTAATTCACACTGAAGATAAAGTTGGATGTATAACATAAATAGAATTGGAAAGTTTGTGTTGTTTCAACAGATTGGTCTCTTAATGTATGGCCTGGTGTAGCTAGCTGTATATTAAAATATATATACACACATGTATGCACATAGATATGTATATACTTGTAGACATTACAAATCTTAGAATGACAGAGTCAATCCTGGAAGTGAAATTCAAATTAAAAAGACACACTTTTGTCTAGCTTCTCACTGTAAAATATAAAGAAAAAGAACCTTCTAAAGTAATAAGTTTTTCCCTGTTACTTATTAGTAACTATATCATTTTATCATTATTCCTCCTTATTCACTACATAAATGTCCTCATTAGATATTGACTCTAATAGTGGTTGAAAGTCTGGAAAGAGAAATTTCTGACCCTGAGGAACCAAGAGTTCCAGAAAGATTATTAAATTTGGAGAACAAAATCATTTAAAAAGTAATGTTGTGGCCATGTGTAAAATGTTCTTTTATATTCCATCTGAACACTAACACCTCATTTGCCAGCACAGTCCCTGAAAAGCTGCCTCAACTGTAAAGAAATAAAAGCCATACCAGACCCTGCAAAGCCAGAGCTTAGTTCACCATACAAATGTATGCTTAAATAAAAACTTACTAACAAGTTTCTCAATCAGACATGAATGTGTAGGTCTTGGTACTGAAATTTTAATAAGTATTTAAAAGCTGCTTTGTATAAACTGGTAGGAAATGCTCACTTTAGGCTTAATGACTTTTCTAAAATTAAATTTTACATGATTTATAGCAGATGAAGGCCCCTTGCTGACTGTCCCTTACTGTGTGGTCATGCCCTACCTTGTATCTATCCAAACATTCTTTTGAATTATCCAACTGTTAAACTATTTGGTGTCAAAATGTTTCTGGATTGGTACTTAGAGTTTTTATGTTTCTTGCTTAACATTGGTCTGCAGTTTCTCTGTACATAAATACATCAACCTGCATTAAAAATGCAGCCTTTATCTACACAAGTTGCTTGGGGAGTAACTTTCCCTGGTCCACAGGACAAGAAAAATCATTGTTTTCTCTTTGATTTAAACAGTTGATTTATAAAGGTTTACTTTTAAAGCTTCTGTTTCAAATGTGCTAACTCCAGAGTTTTTATATATTGCCCAGATTTACGTACCCATGTTTACAGTCTGATTTATAAACTGCATGCCTTCTGACTCAGCAGGAATCTTTGATTTAGTACAACGCATTACAAACCAGTAAGTTTTTTAGTAGTTTAGTATTTAACTAAATTCAGAGAAATTACAAATGAGTGAATGCATAGTTCTTGTTTCTGTTCTGTTTTGGTTTTCTGTTTCAGAATTTTTATTCAGCTGAATATACAAGAAAAAAGTCACTGTGAGAACAAGGGAATTTCAAAAAGTAAAGTTCACCAGTAAAGCCTTCCAGTAATTAGAGTTTCTGGGTTTTAAATGTCAGTGAAAGCAGGCTTCTAAATCACCTAACTACATTGGAAAATACTACTTTTTACCTCTGCAGTTGAATAAAGCCTTCTTCTGTGTATTCAAACAGATGCACTGTCTGAGCTTCCAATTTGCTTCTGAGCCATCAACATTTTGCAAATGGTTTCTCCAACTGGGGTTATATACACATCCTTAATTCTCATTATTGGCATAAAAAGTCCTTGTCAGAGATGTCTGGGATGTACATTTATGTTAAGTGATTTAGAGGAAAAAGTAAAGAACGGCACAGAGTAGAGGTAATACCATATTCATTGTTTTCTGCTTATTAACACAAAAGTAGAAACGTAGTTATCCAGGACATGAATTATCCATAATTGTCTATGTCTCTTTCTGTTTGCTAAATAGACATTTCAAAGCTATAGGATCTACTTACAGTTTGATATGTTCTGTAATATGAATGGCTAAACCAGCTTTTGGGGAGTAAAATTTTCAATAACCTCATATGAGAATTCTTATTCCTCAAAACAAATTCAGTTTTAGGTCACTGATATGTGAATAGAGAAAACCCGTAACAAAACAAAGCCATAAGAAAGCAGTCCCATTCTTAAAGGAGTTATGCTGGGATTTGAAAAAAATTTTCATTGTGTTCCTGGTCTGTCCACATTCCCTTTGTGATGCATGTGCAGACAATCTGAGTGGGAATGTGTGGCCAGGGTGACTGTACACATAACCAGGGTAATTTTGTTGTAGCCAAGAACAAAGAATCAGAGAATCATAGGATCATTTATGTTGGAGGAGACCTTTAAGATCATTGAGTCCAACTCTTACCCTTGCACTCCCATGGTCAGCACTAAGCCTTGTCCCTAAGTCCCACACCTCCAATGATGGTAATTCCACCACTTCCCTGGGTACCCTATTCCAATGATTCGCAACCTTTACAGTAAATAATTTTTTTCCCCAATATCTAATCTAGACATCCCCTGGCACAACTTGTCCTAGACGTAATTGAAAACAGGCCATGTCCCTGACCTCTTCAGACAATCTCACTGTCATCACTATTTATCGCCCAAGTGTTTCGCGGGCAGCAGCAATCACAGCAGAATCAAAGAACAGGGCAAACAGAACAATACCCTTTGCACTGCAATTATTCCCCAACAAATACAGAAATTAAAATAAAAAAGCAGATTATGGAGGCCAGTGGACCTGTTGACTGATGGACCATGAGGGTCCCCTGGAGAGAAGAGGCCTAGGAGGCACTCCTAGGCTATAGTGACAGAAAAGCCCTCTCCCAGGATGCTTTCTTTCATTTTGTTAATATAGCCCACTTCTGTTTCCCTGGTGGCCCGTTGGCTTCCCCACCCCTTTCTACCTTATCTGGAAGGTTCTCCTATTTTCCTGTTGCCCTCATTGGCCCTTGCTCCCTCACCACTCCCTCAG
>WEIT01033545.1:11015-31094 GCA_013389985.1 Dryoscopus gambensis
CCTGGGTATAGTCCCCGTGCCCTCAGATTATTGGTCCCTGATGCTCTCTCTCTCTGCCCCTACCCACCCCATATAAAAGTTTAGACCCTTCCACTTTCTCTTTTTGTCTGCTCTCTTCATTCTCTCCTTGTCTCCCTGCCTGGATCTGCTCCACACATGTGGCTGGAATAAACTTCTCCTGTGGACTCTTTGCCGTCGACTTATTGAAGAAGCTGTCCGGTTCGTGTGTGCATGTAGTAGCCTGCTGAGTGCCTCCTAGCTAGAGACGCTTTTGGAAGGTTATGGCTTACCACCACCGGACCACCGCCGTAACAGCAGATATGTGTGAAAACCTGTGCGCTTAAGCAAAATTATTCAGAAATTAAATACAACCATCTGGTGATATCACATGTAGTGACAGGAAAAGGGGGAATGGCTTCACATTGACAGAGGGCAGGTTTAGACTAGAGAATAGGAAGATATTTTTCCTTTTGAGGATGATGAGGCTCTGGGCCTCATCTTGCCCAAACAAGCTGTGGATGCCCCATCTCTGAAAGTGTTCAAGGTCAGGTTGGATGGGGCTCTGAGCAACCTGGTCTAGTGGAAGGTGTCCCTGACCATGGCAGAAGGTTGGAACTGGATGATCTTTAAGATCTCTTCCAACCCAAACCATTCTATGATGATTCTATGACTTTAGGAATCATAACTTAGTTTTAAATGTTAATGATTAAATTTTTGGGAAAAAAATTGATTCAGAAAAGTAATCTTTGTTTCATGCAATATTTATTAAAAATTACAATATATGTAGGAAATAATAAACTTGAAAAAATATTTGTGTTTTTAAATAATCTTGTTTTGACTAAAAATGCATCTTAAAATCTATTTTAATGAGTTTTTGCAGCTCCTCAGTGATCAGTTTTTTCTCCAGCTTCACTTGAATAGCAGGTCTTTCTAGATCATAGAATCATAGAATGGTTTGTGTAGGATCTCCTTATTTGTCTTAGCTATTCAACTGTTTCTAAATCAGTCCATGTCCTTGCCATTAAATTGAATACTGATGAAGGTACAAAGACAATAGAAGCTGTCATTTCAGCAATGACCACACACACCATATCCTGTTTAGAGTTTTTTCCTTGGGGATGAATGCATTTAAATAGTCTGCAGTTGAAAACTGCTTTGTGGAAAAGAAATGTTTCTAAATGGTGTTCTCCACCATGTGATATAAGCTAAATAAGTAAAAATCCATTTTTTTACACAAAAGTACAGGGGTCTTGAATATTCTTCCAATCTTTTTTGCCTGCTCATACAACACCATCTATTCATTCTGCCAGGTCTAAACAAGCTCACACTAGACCTCATCAATACTTGTGTTCATTGCTTGTATGCAAATATTTCAAGCACGAGACTTGTTTATATATGAAAGTTGCTTGAAATCATTTTGCAGTTTTAATGTGAAGTCATCAAAACTGAATATACGTGCAGTAAGAAAATTCAATCCCTCAGAGCCAGAGAATGAGGCGAACGTGAGAAAACATCCCCATCTAGTGGTGTTCCTCAGGTTAGGAACACCTCGTGCCTGCAATTCTTGTGCCATTGGGACAGTAGTGATGCCTTCTCCAGCTACCTAGAAACAGAGACTAGACCAGCGTAAGGGAATAAACGTAGGTATTTATTTGAAAGGCCTTCAAAGGTACACCCTGGCGAGCCAGAGGCCACTTCCAAAAAGGACCCCAAGATGGACAGCAGGTCACAAGTTCTTCACACTTTAATAGGTTTGGTCCATTTGCATANCTAACAAGCTACAAGAGACTTCAGAGTTACACACTAGGCAATACAGGATTTGAAAAAATATAAAAGTTAAAACCTAAGGTATCAGTAGCTCAGGAATCATGACAGTAACATAACAAGGTAGATTACATTAGTAACACCAGTGTAACTATGCTGGTATAACTGCTAAAAGTTTCACGTGTAAGCAAAACCCGTGTTAACGGAAGGGAAAGTCCCATGATAAAACTGTGCATTATGATGTGACCCTTCAGGTGCTGCTCCAACTCAGCTCAGAACCAGGAAATTTTACAAACTTAATTCTTATGTCCCACTGTTCTCATATCGAAGTATTTTAATTGTTTTCGACAGACTCAATCATGATTTCACTTCATGGAAAAAAAAATACAGACACATTTCCTCAAAATTTCAAATATCACCATTTAGAGAAACTGGCCCATCTCTCTTTTAGAATGATAATAACTATTAGGAACTCAAAAGAATATCTGTTTAAGAACATGCTAAATTAAATTAGAATACACATTAGAGTTATTTATTACAAAGGATTCAAATTACAAATATAAAAAAATAAAGGAAGGTACAGTGCATTCAGACTTGGGTCCTGACACTGCTTCATTTCTTTAAAACATCTTATTTTATTGATCCAAGATGGCAATCCCTTAGAGCCCTTCTACAATGGGAAGCAAACAGGAGCAAGAGGAATGGTTTCCTGGTTTCCTGTACCCATAGCTTGGTCAGTGGAAAACAGGACCACAGAAATTTCACTGAACTCAAGGAAATTTTTTGATTTTTCCACATTGTAAGTGAAACCAAAATTTGCCCTTTGGTACCAAAAATTATCCTGAGAGATTCTCTTCTAAAGATCTAAGTTCATGTAGACACTACAGACCCCTGCACATGCACTGAGAAAGAATTTTCTACTTCAGATGTGAAAACACCTATTTCATAAACTGTGGTGGTGTTTCTTAACATGCAACAGACACAGCTATGAGAGAAAAACAGGCAAAACATGAAGTCATCTCTATTCCACAGTGGGAAAGGACTAAGAAAATTCAGAAATCAAGATATAAAAGACATAGAGGAAAGTTACTTACAGACAGGATAAGTCAGTGTCCAGAAAGACATGAAGAGTTTCACACACATTTCACACTGTGTGAGTGTGAGTGTGTAAGCCCACTTACTCCCACTTCATTTCTTAAAATATTTTTTGGGTTTTGTATTTCCTAGATCCCTTTGCAGGATTTAAAAAAATTAAAAGTTAGGAATATTCTGTTTTTTTCTTGTTTCTCTTAGCCTGCTGAGTTCATTGTTCATGTGCTCTTCATTAAACATAAGTCTTTATGATGTAATCGTTCAGAATGAGCATTTCTACACAGTCAGCCCTTCAATGGACACTTCAATATACACTTTATGGCTCTAAAGTGTATATGTTCTCCACAGAATTACACTAAAGATAAACAACCCACTCTATGCAAACTGAAATTATTTTCCTGAATGTGTTGCATTCCATGCAGTAATTTAAACATTTTCTGCTTTAACATCTTTAATAGGAAGCAGCAATACCAACTTTTAAGGAGAGAGAAGGAATTTTCTTGTCCAAAGGTTGCCTGGGAAACAGTTGTCTTAGTCATTTTTATCCAATGGCCAAAGCACAGACTTTTTGGGTTTCAAAATCTGAATTCTAGTAGTATCAATGAGTCACTATCTACTGTGATTCTGGAGCTGTAATCCAAATTTAATTAGCTTTTCCACTCTGAGTTTACTTGTTCATTAAAATTGGAGACACTTTGCTGCCAGACTGTGTAATCCGCCCTCAGCAAAGTGACTATAAACAATTGCCAGTAAGTTATTTGAAGTTGGGTTTCTTGCTGGTAGGCATCACTCCTTAGTGCCAGAAAGTAAAAGCTTGAGCTCCTTGGAGCCATCAGAAGAACTTTTTCTTGTTTCTATGGGTTTGTGATGTTATCTAGAAACTTTTATCCTGAAGTATCATAGACTTTATAATTTTACCCTCTTTTTTCAAATTACAGAAACATAAAGCCATACACAGCGCATAGCTTAAATTAATTTACTACACAAAGCAATACAACAGTGAAGAAGGGGAGATTTCAAAGGGTCTTTTGAAAAAGCTGTACAGCTCCTGAAAAATTTTAGACCAGTGGTTTGCTGTTATGAACGTGGATGTGAATTTTCATAATCTTGTATTTATCCAGTAGTCGATACTGCTGTAAGGACATGGAAGGGACAGGAGAGGGCAGTAGAATACAGCCATAACCCCAGAGCTCAAGCAAATGCAAGGATTTTTAAAGAAGCTATGTGTATGCTTGGTGGCTTTGCAGTATTCTGCTACATTCTGGCCCAGTTTATGTGCCTGACTGAAAAAAGTGTTTAACTGTATCTATTAAGTTGTGAGTAGAAAGCCAAGAAAGATACGAAGCTCTCTGAAGAAATCTAAATTCAAGATTTGAGAAAAAAACTCTACTAACATTAAATTTGTCCTTTATTTAATTTAATTAGAGGAGACATAGGCTCAGGCTTACAGAAGAGGTACTATATCCCTATTCTGTATTTTTTGATTCTGAGGAGAATGCATCTTGTTTTACTTTAGGAGAATATTTTAAGACTTTTTGTCCTGGTTTTGACTGGAATAGAGTTAATTTTCTTCATAGTACCCGGCACACTGCTGTGTTTTGGATTTAGGATGATAACAATATTGATAAGACACTGATATTTCAGTTGTTGCTGAGCAGGGCTTACATAGAACCAAGGCCTTTTCTGCTCCTCACCCCACCAACAATGAGGCTGGGGTTGCACAAGCAACTGTGAAGGGACACAGCAGACACAGCTGACCCCCAACTGACCCAAAGGATATCCCAGACCACACATGCTCAGCATATAAACCAGGGGAATGTGGGCCAGGGGCTGCTGCTCCAGAAAAGGTTGGGTATCAGTGGGTTAGTGGTGAGCCATTGTTTTTCTTTTGCATAACTTATTTTTCTTGGGGTTTACTTCTCCTTCTTTTTGTTATTTTTTTTTAAATTTATTAATAATATTTCTGTTACTGTAGATATTATTATAATNTATTCCTCCTGGAATTCATTGGTATGCTGTTTGTTTCCCTGCTTGTGCAGAAGGGAGACAATCTCAAGGCCTCTGTGGTTCTGCTGTGTGGTAGTGTGAGGTGAGGTCCTGCTGCAGGTGCTGCATGTGCCAAGCTCAGTCTGGGCACTGTCACTGCTATTTGAGACTAATACCGACTCTTATAACTGTTGTGCCACTGGCGTACCTATTGCATAGGAATGGACAATAAACTTCCCCTGTAAACTTTGGTATCTGAATTGGTTCAGATTTATTTATACTGACGAACTAGTGACTTACTGTACTGGATGTTTGGATTTATATCACGAGTCCTCAAGCCACTAAACCAATAAAGTACTCCTTCTGGTCACCTCATGTTTCTTTTTGACTGAGACTGCTGTTATCCAAATCCACCTAGAAGCCTAAATCCATGATCAGAGCTACAGCCTCTGTCCAGATTCCCTAACAGATGTAATTCACTCAGTCTGTGTGCCTGGAGAGCACAATACAGCACAGGTTTGTTTACCTCAGTCCCAAATTTAATGCCAGTTGGAAAAGTCTGGAGACAGAAATTCCCTGCACATTCTCAGAACAAGGAAAGGCGTAGCAGCAGCTATGTGACCACGGTCTTCTTCAGTGCACCTTACATACCATGGTGAGGGCAGAAAGGGCATCTTTGTCATCCATTAAACTCTTGGCCTCACTGCTAATGTGCTCAGCTCCATCCTTCCTTGTCATGTTGCTGCCAGGTGAAAGCAATGTTTGCACTGCAAGCTGAACTTTTCTGCTTCACATCACACATAATTCAGTGCCACAATTAAATAATGCTATGTACTGATTATTAACCACTTGGCCCATGTAGTCATGATGGTATGAGGAAAATCAGCGTAGACAAAGCAAAATTACCAATTTCCAGAAATGTTAACAGCCCACTTTGGCCCTTGGATCGGGCATCTAAAAAAAGCTTTATTAATAAAATAAATCTGACTTCAGTGTTATCCCTGACCAGCACTACTGGATCAGCCTAGAAACTCATCTGTCCAAAGGTTTGCTCAGTGGTAACAACCAAAGGAACTATTTGGGGAGGAATATAAGGACAGACAAAGCAAGTATATTGTGGCACACAATCTTCCCATGTCCCAGCATTCACAGTTTAGGTCTTCCTGAGATAAATGTGGCTTCTATGTACATAGTAACTTAAGTGGATTTCTCCTTCATAAACTTCTCTGAATTTCACTTGAAGTTCACAAAACTACTAAATAATCCAAAACAAACATACCTAATTCAGTTTTCTATCTACTGGATATAAGGTTCTTTGAGCACAGACAAGGAAAGAAAGAAAACACTACAAATAATTGACAGAGGTGTTGCTTTCTCCTTGTCAAAATAAGCAGTACTTCATCAACTCATTATTTACCTCTAAATATTTGAGCACAATCATTTTGCCTAGAATTTAGAATAGCTTTTTAGACTGATCTAAAGACATTCTCCTAATCTTCATCTGCTTTTTTAGAACCAGGTTCAGTTTACTCAGGTAGATCTCTTTTTTTCCTGTTATAAATGAAATGGTTAAATTGGCTTTTGCATACTTGCTACGTTACAATGTTTTTTAATTAAGTAATTGAAAAATTAAGAATTCACTAATTTTGTTGTAAATCATTTAACAGTTAATAATTAAAAATCCTGTTATCAACAAGTTGGAAATTATGTTTGTACCCCTAGTTATCAGTTTAAAAACAAACCCAAGTTCTTCACCCCTAGTTATAATGTTAAAATAATTTAATTAAAAGTAGCACTCAATGTTAGTAGTTAATATGTTGTAAGGAAACACTGTTTATGTCAAAATACATGGTCTGTAGTAATTTTATTTGGAGTTTATAATTGTTTTTAAGTGTCCCTATTCCAGAGGCAGCCTGAGTTAAGCTCTGATATTAGAGGGCCAGAGCTATTTTTAGCCCCTCTCCAAGGGCCTGTAACTTGCATCCACGACAACGATGCATACTAATGAGGGACTGTTCCCTCACTGAGCAGAGCTGACATCATCTACTTTCAACTCCTGGCAACCTACGAGCCATTGGCTAATAAGGACTTATGTCACCACCAAGTTATCCAACCAGAGAAGATCAGAGAGGCGGAACCTTGGGCGGACCGGAGGCGGTGCTGAGCGTCTCAAAAACCTATAAAAGACTGAACCGACCAGCACTTGTGCCTTTTCTCTTGTAAGCTAGCTATGTGAGAGACTCAGTGCTGTCCTTCGGTCAGCCTCCCTACCTTGAGACTTTATTATACCACTCAACAGCACTGACTAGTGACTGTGCTCGGGCTCATTGCCCTGTGGGACCCAAGAGTCTCTGATTCCCGCCCCGGGATTTTATATTTTTATTTCCTCTTTTATTTTAATGTAACCAATAAATTATCTTATTAAGATAATTTTTGAAGCTGTCCTTATTTATCACATTCTTTTCTCTTTTTTCCTTTTCTTTTCTCTTTTCTTCTCTACCAGATTTTAAAATACTTCATCTTTTCATCTTTTTTTAACTTACTCTCTGTGTGCACGCAGTTGCTTTAACTCTAAAGATCTCTTTCTAGAAAACCAAGAGTAGATAGAAGCCAATTTGTGTCAACAAGATGTAAATTAATCTAGTCTTTAGCTTCCTCTCAAGGTACAAAATAGTCAGTCATTTGAAAATTTGCTTCCTTGGAACACAATCAGGAAGCAGATCATGACTAAAGAGATTCACATTGTGGACTTAATCTTCTGAAGATCCAGGAAGTTTTATCAATGATTGCTAAAACTGAGAATGACAGAGCATGAATCATACACATAATGACTTCTGTCCTTTGGGATCTCAGTTGTGTCATTAATGGATTCTCAGACGTGTGATTTTTAATCACCTCAAAAGACAAGATATGCCAGCATGTTACCCAGTCCCCTCAGGCCAAATTGTTTTGATGTGCAGCAGTGAATTTCCACTGACTCTGCTGAGCAGCATTTTGAGAGTGTGGCAGCTTCACGGGCTGATACTTGTCATTCTTGCATGAGAGTTCTCCTGAACTAATAAAGCTGCCAAACAGTAGCTGGAGGAAGTCCTGTGAAAGCCTTGTAGAAAAAATACCTCACTGGGTCCATGAAAAAATCATTCCTAATGTCTGATAGAATTTGAAGAGTCCGAAGTAGAAATTCAGGGCAATTCTCAGCTGCATGGAAACACATTTTGAAGGGGTAGAAAACACCTTTATTTTTCAGACATTCAGTCAGTACCAACAAATACTGTCTACCTTTATTCCGTCTCACTGAAGAAGAAAGAGTTTAGTCCTGTGCTGATTTTGTAAGAGAAGGTGTGTTGCTATAGGTAGGAGCAGACAGATTTATAGGAAGTGAGAGAGATGCAGGACTAAAGGGATGAGGATTCTTCCCCTAAAGGGTCAGTCAAGACACTGTGATAACTAAAAGAATGGTTTGAGTCTCCTTTTTACCTAAGTATAATCTTTTGACATGGCATATTTTCACTTCAGCCTTATGAGACAGAAGGTAACTCTTTTACTAGCGGCTAGTATTGCTCACTTTATATGATTTATTCACCTGGCTGAATAGACTTTGCTTTCTTTTCTCAGATAAAGTCCAAAGTCAAACTTAGCTTCAGTAGATTACTTGAAGATAAAACAATGTGGTACTTGACAGAAGAATTTATTAAGGAAGAAAACCTTGCACTGGGGAGTACTGGAGTTGTGTTTTCTTCTTTTCCTGCTCTGATGAAGCCAAGGAGACATCAGTTCAACAGGGTGGAAACTGGTCCCTCCAGCCTTTACATTTATTTAAACAGTCAGGTGAATGGGTCTGTTCCCAAAGTTTCTGAAGCAGAGGGGGAATTCATGGAGGTCTTCAGGATATAACTCAACTGTCTATGGCAGGCATAACTATCCTAGCATACTTACCCTGTCAGTGTTTCTGGAACAAGAAAGCAGACACTTTTTCCACTCTTTCTTTAAGAGAAACATTACATTATGACATTAACATTATGGTTTCACTTCTTATAACCACTGCAGAATGGAGCCTGATGAATGAGTTATGCCTTTGGTGCCGGCTGACATTCAGCTGAACTTGCAACCAGAATTTTAACATGGTCAGCAGCAGCATGCTGCTGTGTGTTGCAGCAGTTCTCAGTTTCAAACATTTAGTTAGAACAGTCATTTCTCTGTCAATGGCAACATCCAGAAACAAATTTTAAAAAGTTCGCATGGTTCTAAAAACAAAACAAAACAAAGGGACACAAAATTAGTAAAAAGCAGAAAATTTGTGTACATGTTAAAAATAACTGAAAGCCAGTTTTCTGCTATAGTGCTTCATGCTGTACAACTTATTTAGAAGCAGCTGTTGGTCCTGGTTCAGGGAAAGGAAATTCTCTTTAGAAAATAATTTACCTCTAGAGGTGTCAGTAGCAGGTCCCTGTACAGCAGCACTCGCGCAGTTAAGTCAAGGTCCAGCAGCAGTTCAACAGTTCTATGTCACTGCCTTTTAAAGATTACTGTTTGCTTGGCGTAGAGAAGTACATGGCAAAATAAAAAAAGACCTAAAGTTTCGGAATGGAGAGGAAAACAAAAATATTGCCAATAGCTTTTTTTTTTCCCCCTTTCACTAAATCAGGCTCTCAGCAGCCTGGTTCTTTGCTTCATTACCTAAATGACTGTTCAGTAAAATCTAATTTGTATTTGTGAAGCTGCTTCTGTCTCATCTATAGATCTTCAAGCACATTTCAGACACCCAGGTGCTATGTATAAGAACAGACAAGGATTCTAAATTATTGTTTTGAGCCCAGACCATTTTAATTGGTTAGCTTGAAGGGGAACATGAAACTTGAGACACGAGGGAGGCTGGAATGTAAACCCAGGAGTACCTGAGAGAAATGAGGTTTGTCTTGTCTTTGTAAACTATTTTTCAAGGGTTTGTAGCTTTGTGTGGCTCACAGCTCATCATCAATCTAAGGATATGGGCAAAGATTCAGGCTAGTTGTCAGGAAAAAAAAGAAATGACAGAAAGAAAACTTTGTCTTCTAACTTACCCTGCATGTTTGCAAAGCCAGCATTTAGCCACATTGCTCTGAGGAGCTGTTTGTGTCCTGCTGGAATCAAACCTGTTAACTTCTGGGAAAAGGAGGATCACAGTGTCCACCAAGAACAGAGGGTGAATGTCTCTGTTGGCCTTTGTGCCAATATTTAATTAGAGTTACATTTAGCCACGCTTCTTCCTCCCCTTCTATGCATCCTACATGGAGTATTTACTTCTGTTAGTAGCTCCATCAGGTGTCTCCATCAGTAGCTCCATTGGTGTCTTTTCACACAGATGCTCAAAATTATGGGTTGAATCGTGATTTAGACATTAATCTACAGACTACTTTAATGTGCATGTGCTGAAACAACAGGGAAAGAAGACAAAAGATCATATATATTCATTAATATTTCTTGGTTGCTCAGTAGAACTTCACTTATCAAAAAGATTAAAAAATAAAACAAACCAGGATATTTATCTCACTACTAGTCACAAATCAAACATCACCCCCTCAAGTACCGAGTGCCCATGTTGCAATTTACTAAGTCTGAGAGATTATATGCTTCGATCATTTAATAATGATTCTGAGGTGAATAACATCACTAGAGTTGCTTTTGTAAAACACTAACTACACAACATCTGCCTGATTTAATAGTATTTAAATTAACCGTTGTTCTATGGCCAAAGATGGTCTTCTAAATTGTAAAAAAATGTTCCAGAAAGAAGAAAATGAGTGATTGCAATTTTATTTTCTCTGAGCTTTATAAGGAGGCTTTATGGTTCAAAGTAAAGAATTATTTGACTTCAATTTTCAGCAATGTAATTTTATGGTAACTAGAATTAATGATTGTCATTTTTAAAGCAAACAGGAAAAAACTCTTTCAGAGATCTTTACTGAAAAGTTCTCTTCTGCTTTAATAACTACATTAACATAATAAGTAGACCTGGCTCTCAAAACTTAGTGAAAAAGGATGAGGCAAGCAATGGGAAAATGGAGAAACATTGGTTTCAGCACCTTTTATCATGCCCCCAGAGAAAACAGAAGGATGAGGCTATTTGAGTCCCCTTCTGAGACCCAAGTGGAAAGGTATCAAAAGAGGAGCAGAACAGGGATCTCCTGAGATAATCAGTGTTATTAGGACAATTACTGGAATTGGCAGTTAAAACCATAGGTGAAGATGGGCATCAGCAGAAGAAAACAGAGGAAAGTTTAAGAGAAATCTATGTATAACAAAGAGGGCACCAGAAAGTTAATCTGAGATGCAGTACATAAAATAATCAATCATCAAGCTTTTGACAGCATCCAGAATCCAGAAAACACACAATGGTGTTTTCTACACATCTAGGAATTCTCATTTGTTGCTCATTAATGCTTAGCTTGAAAAACTGGCACTGGACAAAAAGAACAAATCTGGGTGGTATTACAAACAGAGTTTAACATGGATAGGTGCAATTTTTAAAAGTAGAATGTCCAATGCTTTGAATTTATTGTATCATGACAGATTGCTTAATTTAAATATTATGTTGAGAAAAGTGAAAATAAGAGTTCAATAATTATCTGAAGTTGTATTGAAGGACTTTTATCAAATCCTGGTGTGATTAATTGTTCTGACTTTTGTCACAAAATTGGGCAAAATGCAATAAAAAGCAAATTAAAGACTAATATCTGGACATCTTCGAATGTGGCGGAAAAAGATTCCCTGATTTCATAAGCAATTTGACATTCTTTAAGTAAAAAGAATAATTTCCCATCTTAGAACAATTAAGACATTTACAGAATATATTGTGATATAATTTTGACCCTTGTGATTCCATTCTAGTTACCTGATAGAACTCCATATAGAAATATTTCTGGCCCTTAACAGAGCACTCAGATCAGTGCTGCCTTAAATGCAGTTCTGCTCCTAGTCATTGTGTCCAGTTCTGTTCTTATGGTGTTCAGCCTCTTTCAAGTAGCACTAGGAAACTGTGAGAAGAGAGAATGATCTCTCCTCTCTGTTTATAATTTACTCACTCTTCTGTGAGTGACATGTTCCATCAGGGCATCATGGAGAAAAATATTCAAGTTTGAAAGTCTAATCTGAATATATAATATTAAATACAGATACCCCTTCCGGGCCAGTTTTGCAATGGTTTTTTAGCAGCTGTCTGCCAAGCAGTGTGAGTGGGCCAGCGATGTTTGGATGTGATTTGGTACAATGCTGGGTTTAGAGGAAATGAGCTGGTAGCTAAAGTGTACTGGTCTGCAGTGATAACTCTTACCTGTTTCTGGCAGGTGAGAAGACAGGTCAGCTACTCCTACAATATCCCAAACCTGAATCAGCAGTGAAATTGGGTCTAAAATTTGCAGCACTTCTCAGGGTGGTAGGCATGAACAAAGTTACACCTTATTTTAACCGAGGTGAGCTTGAAGAGGGGAATTTTGACCAAAATGTTTTTTTGTGAGGAAATCTCCCTTTGCTACTATAGATGGAAATACACTCTCAGAGCTTCCAACATGCTAGGATGACATTATAGTAAAAGAGAAAGATAAACTGGAATATGGCTTAAGTGCATATGGAAGATCAAGATCACGTTAACTACTCTGAAGCAACGGCATGTTTTATGCTCATTACTCTCATAAAATGTTTCAAAAATCCTTGAATTTTTCTTGTGCAAAACAGGACTCCCTCTCTCCTTCCCTGCCCAAACCTCCCAGTTTTTGAACCTCCCAGATTTTGAAACAAACTATTTATTCTTATGGCCAGCCATATGCAGGGAGGGTTATGCAGATCATATGCTAAGCAGTGTTTTTAAGTTACAGGGATCTAAGACCAGTCAGCTAGAACAGGGCAGATTAGTCACTTTTTACCTAAGACACTAGCAAAATGTTTGAAAATAGAATGCAGTAGGGACTGTAGTCCAGACTATTCTGAATCACACTGATACAGAAAACCCAGAACAACTTCAGTGACTTTTCATTCTGTAGTGGTAGCATTAGACAGCAGTCTTTAGGAGTAAGGATAAAGTGTGGCTTCTGGTGAGAGATTACAGAAGAAATTGAAAGCTTAAAGATGATTTTACATCAGGGAAAAAAGCAATAACTGGAGTAAAAGTAAAATAAAATGAAACACTTAAAGTGGAATCAGCCAAACAACAGTATAATATTAATGGAGACTGAATTTTATGTGGGTGTGGCTTAGAAAGTTAATGGATTTTTGGGTGCCATTTTCTAACACACGTTGTTTTCTTTCCTAGGACAGCAGGGCTGATCTCAAATTGTGAAGAAAGCCTCTCATAATAGCTTTTTATATTTGAAGAATCAAAATCTTCAGTCTTAGACCAATGACAATTTTCTGAGGTAAGCACAAATAACTGGTATTAGAAGGCCAGAGTGTGTTTTTTCAGAGTAATCTACAACATTATTTGGTGCCTGTAATACAGAAGGAGGAAGCATTATTTCATATATCCCGTCAGAATTCTTCCTGAGGATGGATTTGGCTCCAGCTGTTCAGACAAACCATTTTGGGATGTAGTATCCTATTGGCACATCAGTTTTCTATTCCTAGTAATGCATAGTCGTTCCATGTGCATTTAGACAGAGAAATTTTGAAGGTAAGAGCAGAACTTGGCTACCGCCTGACATTTAGGAACAGTGTGTACTTTTGACTTTGAACAATAGTCTTGACATCCTGGATGTCACTGAAGTAATTCACTGTCTGAGGCAGAGACTGCTGAAGCATTTATAACAAGAACAAACAGTAGAGGGAAGAATACAGGTACAGATTTGATCCTTCTTCTGCCATTAGTAGATTCTTCCAGCCAGGCAGAAGAAGAATTAAAAATCATTAAGGGAACATCCTGATGGTTGAGTATCAGCCTACTGATATATTTCAAGCTCTTGTGACTTAATTTTCAATATGTAATTTTAATTTCTCATTCAAAAAGACAGATACGAGGCAGCAAATCAAGATAAGCAATTCAGAGTAAATCCAGACTCTGGAGCAATCCAGCTCAGTTCTGCCTTCAGTCTCTAAGCTTCCTTCCAAATGTCCAGCCTTCCCTTGGCTCATTATTTCCCTCCTGTTGTGGTTTGACACTGGCCCAACGCCAGGCACTGGGAATCGCTTGCTCACCCTCCCCTGCCACAGCTGGGCAAAAGGAGGGAAAAGAGGAAAAGACTTAACGGAGGCTTCCTGGGTGAGATAAGGAGAGTGGGAGAAATATTTCAAGGGCAAAACAGGCTCAACCTTAGTTGCTAAGTAAAATTTATTATCAACAGAGTCAGAGGAGGGTAATGAGAAGTAAAATAAGCCCTTAAAACACCTTCCCCCACCCCCCAGGCCCTCCCTCCTTCCCACTGACAGCACAGGGAGGCAGGGCAGGGGGGTTTCGGTCAGTCCATCACCAGGATTTTCTTCTGCTACTCTGGGAGAAGAGTCCTTCCCTGTGAGGCCGTGGGGTCCCTCCCACGGGAGACAGTTCTCCATGAACTTCCCCAGCGTGGCTCCACTCTCACGAGCAGCAGCCAAACCGCACCTGCTGCAGCGTGAGCCCCTCCCACGGGCACACAGTCCTCCCAGAACTGCTGCGGCGTGGGTCTCTCCTGACGGGGTGCAGTCCTCCAAGGACAGGCTGCTCCAGCCTGGAAGCAGGGCCCTCTCTCCACCGGGACTCCCACTGGATCACAGCCTCCTCCAGGCATCCACCCTCTCTGGCACAGGCACCTCCCCCAGGGACTGCGGGTGGATCTCTGCATTCCCCTGGACCCATGGGCTGCACGGGCACAGCTGCTTCACCACGGTCTTCACCACGGCCTGCAGAGGAATCTCGGGTCCAGCACCTGGAGCACCTCCTCCCCCTCCTTCTCCACTGACCTTGGTGTCACCGTGTTGTTTTCCCTCACATGTTCTCACCTCCTCCTCTTCTCTGACTAGCAGCATAAACCTGTGACTTTGTTTTGATTTTCTTCTTAAATATGTCATCACAGAGGCATTACCAGCCTCTCTCACTTGCCCCGTTCTGGCCAGCAGCACGTCCATCTTCAGAGCCATCGGGCACTGGCTCTGCCGGACATGGTGGAAAGCTCCCAGCAGCTTCTCACAGGAGCCACCTTTGCGGCCCCCCTGCTACCCAAAACCAGGCCGTGCCAAACCAATACACCTCCCTTTCCGCAGCTGCAACCCCTCCAGAGGATCTGTTCTTTTCTCTCCATAACCCTTGCCCATGTGTTAATTCTAGTTATTTTGAAGTCTTTTGCAGTCCACTGAAAAAAAATAGGGCATTCAAAGCAAGCTCTGGGAAATACAAGCATTTTGTGGTAAAATGGTGCAAAACCATAGTGATGGCTCTAGTGTTCAAGGAATGACTGAAACAGTAAAAAAAGCAGTAGGTATTCTGAGAGAACAGAGGGAGATATGACAAATAAAATAGCATAGAGAAATTCCAAAGGCCACTGAATGACAGCACTTCTGACACTGACTATAAATTAAGAAAATCTTTTTGGACATCTTAGATAGGTAGATTGTTGCACGAAGAAATTCTGGGACAGCAGAATACTGTAAGCAGTTAGAGAGCTGCTCAGTCTGAGTTATGAGTTAATTTTCAATTTCCAGGATACATTTTAGTTAGGACAGTAGATATGAAAACCTCCAGATCCAGGCTAGCTATACTGGAATGAATTGAATGTCATTGTGTGCAGGGCTGTGATTTTTTTCTTGTAGCTTCAGGCAGTGTTTTATATTTTGAAGGAACGATCTTTAAAGCAAAGTTCACATCCAGTGATCTATGGGCAAAATATCACAAGTGGGACTGTCTGAATTGCTGGTTACCTTGGGACAGGAAATTAGTTTAAATTGAGGCTAACTAGGAAAGTATATTTTCATCTATTTGCTCACCAAAGCAAGATTTTAAGATGCATCCAAATTTCTAAGTTACTTGAAATTATAAAACTAACATGGGACACAGCTGTTTCTTTTGCAAGTAGAATATTTTACTTTTAGCTGATATAGTATTAAAATGTTGTTTCTCTATAGATAAAGAGCTATCATCTTTAGAAGTGAGACATTGCAGAAGTTGTGTCACACCCGTTATAAAAGGAGGGTTTGCTGGCAGGGCTGTTCATTTCCCATCTTTCACCAGTTCTCTGTTCATGCCTTCTAATGCAGTTGCGAGATGGCATTTTTTATGAAGCCTCCTACACTGGAAGGATTTTATTTGATTTCTGTTTATAAGAAAATCATTAATTTGCATTTATAAAAGTGATACTTCTTCTATTTTATAGAAAGCAATGGGATTTCTATAAGAATATTCCTTGAGTGACTTATAAGATATGTAGAAACTTGGCATTTATTGTGATCTATGGGCAAAATTTGTTCTACAAATTAAGTCATGCTACCAGTCTGTTTACTTCATTAGTAGTGCTGTCTTTTTAATGCTAATATCGGTGTAGAACAAATACTTCAGCCTTCTGCTATGCTGCAGCCTAAACAATGAGGGGAAAACTGGTGACAGACCATTTCCCTCCTGTGCAGAGGGACTATTTCACAATAATTGACTCTCTCTTTGAAGATGCTGTTCAGGTGATATACTTTGACACACAAGGTAATTTTTTATAGTAGAAGATGATAGTAATTTACTACTTATGTGTCATGCTTAGGTTAGAGCCCAAAATAAAATTACCTCTGCATTCTTCTTCCTGTTTTTAATTAAAGCAATATATGTAGAAAGGTAATGTTCAGAATGAATCAGCAATTCTTGTGTTTTAAAATTAAAGTTGTGTGAAAGAAATAAAGTGTCAGATAATGTTGTTTGGACAACACTGTGTTTCTGAAGCATCAGAATTTTTAAAAAGGTAAGAGAGAGGGGAAAAAAATAAATTATTTTCAATGCCCAGAAAATCTAACAAAACTGGGAGAGCTTTTAAACCTGTTGTACTTCCAACAGATTTCTGGGAGACAAATAAACAGGACTGCACCAATCTTCTCTGCACTCTTGAATCTGTCGGTGTGTAGAATCAAATTGGAATCTGCAGAAACTGAATCGCATGGATAAATGGGTTTCGATCAGAGCTGTGTGTTATCCTCCACTGAGAAGGCCAGTAAACGATGGAGGCTTAACCATGTAGGAGCACAACAGCATGTGGGAAAAATTTCTTACAAGGATAGTACACTAACTAGAAGCCAAAATTGACCTTTCTTTCCTGAATTTTTATTTTGTTTGGATTTCAAGATTTTAGGTCCTTTAACTGGACCCACTGCAGAGCACTCAACCTCTGCTTTTGTATGTAAGTTATATTGCCTGTTACTCCCTACATGTAGATATGCTTGTGAAGATTATAAACTCTTTCAAAGCAGTCAAAAAAACCCTTTTCTATTGCTTTCTGAACTAATTTTACTGCACAGGACAAATACAATTGAGAGGCTTCATCACATACAGCAGTAAAGAAAGCAGTTCATACTGGCTCATTATTTGATTTACTATTATAAAAACAGCTTCCAAAGATAACTTGTAATGTGCTACAGAATAACTTCCTAATGACCTAACTATGTGTTACTGTGAATAATTGGGTAATTCTTCAATCTGTTCCAAACCTTGAAGGTACATGTAGAAGTTCGTATGTTCAACACTCTGCATGTCCTCCTACCTGGGCAAAGGAGAGGCAAATTCTAATTATGATTTGAGGGGTATTTTCTACTAGGTGCAGGCAAAAGCAATATGGAAATAAAACAATTTTCAGTACACAATGAAAAAGACAATCCATTGTTAGTATAAAGTCAGTGAAAAAAATTCTGTAATGGAGGACAACATGATACTTATGATATTCAAAATTTAACAAGGATTAGTTATTTAGTGATGCTATATTGCTGTAAAGAATAATTTCTCTATTTTCATCCTTGTATTTATCCTAGATAATATCCACTGACAATTTAGCTCATATTTCAGAATTAAGTTACAAACCATTAATTGCAAAATAGTCAATGTATCATTTTTCTAATTTCAAAGACAATATAATACAGTTGTGCTTTTTCTTGCCCTGGAGATTCATGCAGTTTCTAAAACAGAATCAAATGCAAAGTTTTTCAACATCTGGAATGTGCATACTCAAACACATCCTTATTTGTAAGAGAAGTGCTGTCACTTTTTAAAAAAGGTTTTTTAATGGACAAGAAATAATGTATTTTTCTCTCAATCTTTTCTTCAAAGGGAAGTGAACAATTACAAAGATGTGACTGAAATAAGTAAAACAGAAAATCCTGATACGTGGGCTGATTCTGTCTGTGTGCATCTGAAACAGACTGACCTGGCTGTCTACAGAGCTCTTCCTCTCACATATTCCCACTCCTCTCTTCTCTGAGCACAATTGCTTCTGGATCCTGGCAGACTGCAAGTGAACATGAGTCAGCAGAGAGCCCTCACAGTGATACACGACAGCTGTACATGAGGCAGCTTTTGTAGGAAAGTAGCCACAAGTTCAGGGAAAGCTTTTATTCCTGTGTGTTTGGCAATTAGGAGACCTCATTTGGAGTACTGTGTCCTGCTTTGGGCTCCCAAGAGCAAAACTAAAGTACTCTCATACTGAAGTGGTTCCCACAGAGGCCATCAGCCCACGGGATAAAGCACCCAGTGTATGGGGAGAAGCTGAGAGAGCTGAGCTTGTTTAGCTTTGAAAAGCTGNTTATTTGTAAGAGAAGTGCTGTCACTTTTTAAAAAAAGGTTTTTTAATGGACAAGAAATAATGTATTTTTCTCTCAATCTTTTCTTCAAAGGGAAGTGAACAATTACAAAGATGTGACTGAAATAAGTAAAACAGAAAATCCTGATACGTGGGCTGATTCTGTCTGTGTGCATCTGAAACAGACTGACCTGGCTGTCTACAGAGCTCTTCCTCTCACATATTCCCACTCCTCTCTTCTCTGAGCACAATTGCTTCTGGATCCTGGCAGACTGCAAGTGAACCTGCGCCAGCAGANTGAGTCAGCAGAGAGCCCTCACAGTGATACACGACAGCTGTACATGAGGCAGCTTTTGTAGGAAAGTAGCCACAAGTTCAGGGAAAGCTTTTATTCCTGTGTGTTTGGCAATTAGGAGACCTCATTTGGAGTACTGTGTCCTGCTTTGGGCTCCCAAGAGCAAAACTAAAGTACTCTCATACTGAAGTGGTTCCCATAGAGGCCATCAGCCCACGGGATAAAGCACCCAGTGTATGGGGAGAAGCTGAGAGAGCTGAGCTTGTTTAGCTTTGAAAAGCTGAGGGGCAATATTTTTACTCTTTACAACTTCCTAAAAGACAGATGGAAAATGAAACCAGGCTCTTCCTGAAGGTACACAGCGAAAGCACTGGAGTCACTGAACACAAATTACAGCAAGGGGAATGAGAGTTATTAAAAAAAAAGTTTGTTGAAGGTAGTAGAGCACCAGAGCAGAGGCTTAGAGAGGATCTGGAAGTTCCATCCCTGTAAATATTCAAAGCTTGACTAGAAAAGAGATCCAGCAATCTGATCTAATTTTCAACTTATCCTTGGTTTCATCAGGGATATTGAACAGGATGACCCCCAAAGGTGCCTTTAAACCCAAATTTTTCTACGATTTTACGTATCTAAACAAACCAAAGGATTTTTTAGCCTTTAGGAAAGGGGTGCTCAAGGTCCCCAGAGTACGGAAAAAATCTTTTGAGGGGAAAAACTGAGCAGTTCTATTTTAACTTTCTCAGAAACTTCTTTTTTGTTTTTGCAGCACCTGATCTGGAGATAGGAACACTTAAAATACAGCTCAGGACAAGCAAACCTGGTGTCCCTGGTAACCAAAAATTATTTCAATGAAAAAAATGGCAGTTTCACAAGAAACGTGTGTGTTTTTCCTCACACTAGAGGTTCCCATTTTGATTGCTGTTGCTTGATTGCCTTGTATCATATCATTGCTAACGTAAGAAGAAATATGAAACTACCCACACAACAGAGAAAGGCTATGAAGTAGCAAGGGTGATCACATCTCTTGAAGGAAAAAGCACTATGAGAGAAGAGAGCACTACAGAGGTGGAGGTAGGAGACAAAGCCAAATTTCTATGGCATACTTTGAGACTTGGATTCATATTCTGAAAAGCTTTTTGTATGTGAAATGTGTATTGACCACTGTATTAACAGGAAAAATGTAAGTTTGCAATGGGCTTCAACTCCAGCCTTTTTTAATTAAGCTGTCCCTATTTACAGATA
>WEIT01033551.1:2283-19944 GCA_013389985.1 Dryoscopus gambensis
AATCTATTATAATTCCAGATATTATCGAGTATGCTTCAACTATTTGGAGTGAAGACCTAATCAAATTCAACTTTTTTGCATCACATCATTTTAAACATTCCTAATATTTTTATTACTTTTTCACATTAAAATAGGAAAGCAATACCTCAGTTTAGTCAACAGACTTTTATCTAACTGAATTTTGTGTCAAGTGTTTCAGGTAATTTCTCAGTATGGTTTTATTACTTGAGATGATCAAGTCACCCCCTCTACAAAAACTAAATTCTTTGAATGTTAATTAATTTGGGATATTAATCTGATCAGAAGAACCTTACAAAACCTAAGAAGCAAGGAGGACAATGCAAGAGCAACAAGCCTTTAATGGAACCATGTGTTGACATGCTAGATCCCTCCTCCCATCCTCCCACTCTGCTGCTAAGGAGTGAACGGAGCCTCACACAGTGTAATCATCTTCGCTTTCCATAAAAGGTAATCTTATAATACATTTCCAAGAATGAAATTATATTAAACCAGTGAAGTGAGCCAACCAATTGTCAGATTGCTACAGAAATGCAAGGATTTGCTAAGCTACAGACAAATCTCAATCCTACAAATACTTTTGCACATATTTAACTATTCCAATCCCTCACATCAGTGAAACAACATCAGAAAATTTAATGATTTTTTTAATTCAGAAGTGCATGCAGGGGTGGGGTTCATCTCTTATTTGCATGATTCCATCTGACTAAACATTCAAAATGTTTCATAACAATGAGTTTTAAACAAAGGGATCTGCTATTCTACTAAAAAGGAATTAAAAATTTGCCAAGGGTGCTGAATTTGAAAGATTAATTGAAACCCCAAATACTCAACTCACATCACTATATACAAGAGAATTTTCTTGTATAATCCAGAGTTTCACACTGATTTCTTTAAAAACAAAACAAACCCACAAAATACCAAGATACACCATGTAAGAAGAGAAATGTGTGATGAAACTATAAACAACAGACGAAAATGAAGACACTCTTTAGTATATTGCCAAAGATGCAAGATGTCCATCTCTTCTTTCTGACATCATTAAAAATAAAAAATCAGGATGATTCCAGTGACAAGAACACACTTCCTGCATCTAGAAATGGCATTAAAAAACATAATCTTACTAATAAAAGACAGTGTGTTAAGAAGAGGCCTATGTCTCTATGATGCCGGTGGCTTAAGAAGAGTTACACTGGGTATTAGTTTGAGCTGAAATGCTGAAGGACAAATATTGCAGCACACTGAATCTGCTTAATTAGAGGTATCAATTCAAGTAATGAGCCAATTTTGCATGCAAGCCTCTAAGAAACCTGAAACCAAGCACAGCTTGCCTGTATAAGGGTTGCATTCCAGAGCTTAAGCTCAAGCCAATTTTACAGATCTGGAGTTGCAACTAAACATAAATCACCTGATTCACAGCAGAATGTTTTGGGTGTGTGAACCTGAAACGCTGAGAAAATTTCAGCAATGTGGGCCAAACCATGACAAAATTCAAGATCTGCACAAACTTCTTCATCCTCAAACCGCTGATGCTGGCACAGTCCTGTTGTGTACGTATCTGCATTTGGCTGGGACCTTACAGCTTCTGCTCCTCTAAGCTGAATACAGGGTACCTGTAGCCTCACAAATCTGTTGCCTTTGTTTCTGCATTACAGAAAGATTTATCATCTAAGAAAAGACTCCCCAAACCTGTATTTCTGGCTATGCTGTTTCACTTGGACTTGGGCAGTATATGCGGTAATCTTGTCTAAATATAAATAAAATTTAAATGGGGAGTGATACGATTTCTTTATTACACTCTTCAGACAGCTAAATTATACTTAAAATACATTGACAATACCTAGAGCACAGACAGATGTTTCATGTTGCTATGTAGATTCTGTTGCTACCACATGGCAAAAAAATTTACATTTTATTTCTCATTTAACTGATAATTTAAGTTCACAGAAAGCATCAAATGACCCAAGTGTTCAGCTACAAGAGTATTTACAGCTCCAAAAGTAGTGAAAGTTAAATAAATCTGTGTCCAAGGTCAAGCATCAACTGTATTAACAGAACTCTTATGAAGTTCTTCAAATTGCATGTAGAACATTGCAGCAGGGATACAAAATAAAGCAATGCAGAGCTCACTTTTAGGTTGCTATACCGGGCACCGTTCAACACATTTTTGTAGAGCATTGCCAAGACCAGGCCTGGTCATCCTACTAAATTGGTAAAGTCAAACTACCAAGACTGGTGGAAACCCAAGAACAGCAAAAAAAGATTGAAAAAAAGTCAGTGTAATTCAGTGTCTGGTAGCCTGAATTGAATAGGCCACTTGCTGAGAATTTGGTTCCCACCAAATACCCATTTCTTGCATTTATAAGACCCTTCAGTGTTTCCCTACAATTTCCTCTGCAGATATAATGTTGGGGTCACCCAGCCCACTGAGGGCTGTGACAGGGAATTCTCCCCCAGGCCTGAGTGACAGGCTTCTCCTAAGACACAGTTTGTTCCCAGTTCTGTTCCTTTGATTGATTTGTTGTTCTCCCTGTCCCTTTATCTCTTCCCTGTTTTCCCATTTGCCCTTGTAACCTAGTCCCTCCTTATTGGTTCCCTTGCCCTGGTCCCGTCTCTGTCCAACCTTGCAGCCTGATACCCCGTGGAACACTTACAGAAACCCCAAACCCCTCCCCCATTTCGTCTTTGGCCTCTGGTTCTCTTCATGATAAGGTGATGCAGGGAAGCAAAACCTCTTCTTGGAATACCATGCTAAAGATCCTTCCTTGGCCCTTTTGTTGCCTGCAGCGTGTGTGTGTGCCAGCTGCTTCTCTGACTAAGCTGGTGCTCCCTGCTTCACCCGTATGGGAGTCTGACCCCTCCTGAGCTGCTCCCTCTGGGGAGCCACCCAGAAATGGAGGCTCCACCAACAGGGCAGTAGGGGGGCCTTGGTGCATACGAGCTTGTCAGTCAGAAGCGCAGTGGCTCTGCCAGAGCAGCTCCAGCCCCTGTGGAGATGTTATTTGGAGGGTCGCAGCACCCCTCATCTACCATGCCGCAGCAATGCAAGCAAGTTGGTTTTAACCCAAAGTTAAAAAAAAAAAAAAAAAAAAAGCCAAAAGAATACAACTAGAAAGCCCCTGGTGTTAGGTTTACCACGTCACATGATTTCAGGATTCTTTCTGCTCATTCAATGCTAGGAAAAGGTGGTATGAGGTATTTCTTAGAGCTATCACATGCTGAAAAAACCCCATGGAAAGCAGTAAATGCACATACACACCCAAAGGGACTAGAAACCCTTTAATTTTTTCAAATGGAAAGCTATTTTTGAGAGTATTTGCTTAAGTTCGTGCTCTTGCTCTAACAGCATGGGCAATGGCCTCATATTGGACATGATTTAGTACAAGATTTTATCTCTTTCCCCCTAAAATTCACTATAAATTTCAAATTTGCTATATATTATAGTAGTATAATGTTATTTGGCCTTTCCAAAATGACACATTCAAAAGTCAAACCAACATTCTAATTACAAATTACAGTTTCCTTGTCACTAGAAACTATTACCCATATACCATTTTAATACATGTCCATTCAGTAGCTCCAGACATACAACTACAAATGTCAAAATCCTGATGACTAGAAATGAACTTCTCCCACATGCAGCTTTTTCTGGCTGAGCTACAAACCCACAGAAATGATAGCTTGATATGATTTGTGGTCGTAAACTTCAACAGAGCTGTATGAGATGATGCTCTAAGAAAAATGTTAAGCCTCCTCTGCTAGTGAGGATGTGGGGTGGGGGGGAAGGAGGTGGGGAAGAGAAGAAACCTCAGATTTTTCTTACTGCTGTTCTTCTGCTTAACTAGTTAAGTCTGTTAACTGAAGGAGAATCACCATAAACTACTACACTATTCATTGAGTTGTCTTGATTTTTAAATGATATTGCTAATAATGTGCCTTAATGAGGCAAGAAAGACATCCCAGTTCAACAAGGCACTGGAGTGGTTGCCCCCAGGAAACTAAATAAAACTTAAATACGACTTACTGTGAATTAAGAGATACTCTACATAACTTGAACATAACCAGGAAAGCTTGCAAGCTACCATCCTATACACATAGATTAATTCCTTGCAAATGTACACCTAACAGGGAATTGCTGTGGGCCTAGGAGTGTATAGAACCAAATAGTTCAGTTGACTTAAGAGTGTCATATTATCCTTATTGGCATAGATGACTTGGTAATGGAAATTAATAAGAACAATAATGACTATATTTGTTTGCAGCAGAAAGCTGCAAGAAAAGAGGCTGGTGGTTTTAAAACCTTCTGGAAAGAAAAAAAATGAGGGTAACTTTCACTGCCTGTTGATTCCTGAGCCTTTCTATGGAAACCATCAAAGCTGAGGTGGACAAGGGAATGATGGACTCTTGCTCCACAGGTGTGCAGAGCTCCTCTAGCATGGCGAGACCTGCAGCACTGCATTTCCTCCTGCAGGTGCATCTTCCCATAAGTGGAGCTCCCCACACGAGGCCAATGCAATTCAAATTATCCAACCACCCAAGCTCATATTTTCATCACATTCATTGCCCCTTCTGGCAAAGGTTCAGAGAACAACTGTTTCAAGAGGATCTGCAACCCAAACAGCTAAATCCTTTGCCATCACTGGATCATGCTGCCTCCACCCCAGACCTGTTGCCCAACTGGCTGCCATAGTTTGACTGCACTGCTGATGATCAGTTTTAGGATTTTAAAGAGCATTTAATTCACATTTGAAATTATTAGAGACATTAAACACAACTGCTACAAATTATTTGGCAGTTACCTTAATTAAAATAAGTCTAGTTTAATATTTCTAACACAGCTGAAACTCTGACTTTTCTGGGGGCCATGGAAGTTTCCTAGGATGTTCGGTCCAGTAAATGAAATTGAGTTCAAGAAAATCTCTTAGCACAGTCCAACACTTTCCACTGTTCATTACAAATAATAATTACTTTCTGAAACCTCCTCCTTCTCTGTGAACAGATCTGACTCAGTAAAAACAGTATCAGTGAGGAAAGCTCAATTTTTTCTGAAAGATTCTCGGACTTGCAAGAGCTTTTTTTGATACCTGCTAGCAGTTGCCATCCTTACATTATACCAACAGTTTTCAAAAGCTGCCCAACTTCTTTCAGACAAACCATCAATATTACCTCAACTAATTTACTACCAAGATCAGCCCCCTACATTATTTACTAGAACAGAACCTGGCTACAGAGACAGAAAAACTTGCAAAACTAAAAATCTGCCCATCACAGGTACCTTGCAAATACTTCTTAAAAGATTAACTTATTTATGATGGTAAACATTCTCTGACAGCATTAGTCATCTATTGCTGTGAGCATCTAGAAAGGGCTAAAAATTTATAATTACCATTATTTCTTCTTATCTTTGTGATTTGGAAGATATTAGCTCATCTGGAGTCTCTCAAACAGATATTTGATATAAAATATTCATAATTCATTTGACTATATACTGAGGTCAGATGGCAATATTTCTCTTTTCAGATGAATCTGAAGTGAGCTTTGTATTGCTGAAAATGTGCTGGCATAGCTTTTAACATAAAAAAACCTATAATAAATTACAATAGAGTATCGTGCAATTTTTATCTTTGTGAATGTTCCCATGAAGAACTGTTCCTACTAGAAATGTACAAAAAACTTATACAAATCACATAAATATTGTTAGAATAAACTGAGGAATATTTCAGGATTATTAATTGCTAATGTTTTTCAATGCTAAGTATGATCAAAGACTGCCTACCTGAGACAGTTCTGTTCTGTTTTTCTTCACTACACTGAATCTTTTGGATATATTAGGCTTTAAAAAAAAAAAAATAGGGCAGGGGATAATAATAGGTAAAAATAGATTAATGTTCTACACATCTGCATTTTCTTCTGAAAATCTGTGGAGTTTTCTGGGTATCCACAGTGACATATGGCATTATCATTCATGGTCTTCACAATGTTATTTTCAGACTATTTAAATATATTTTCTTCCCTGTGTGTTGATGATAGCATGTGATGACAATTCTGCTCAAGCTAGTCAGTATGGAAAAACAGAGCAGTTTTGTTTGGTCCTCTTGGAGTGTTTGTGAAGGGTGGTGCTGCCAGTACCATTTTGTTGCAGCACCAGCAGGCCACGCCACTTCACCTGCTGCCTGCCTGCCTTTCTCTGCCAGCAGAGTTTACATACATTTCACACTCTGAGTCTTTCTACAATCACATTTTGATTGTATCTACATTGCTAGAGAGATCGCCAGTGTTGCTTTGGTTTTTTTTTTTTAATGTGTTTTCAGCCTTTTTGTGTTTATTACATTCAGTAAGTTCATTCATGTGAAGCAGTGTATCTGTATGAGGATATGTGTAGGAATGTCCCTCTTTAAGGCCACTGATTCTTTCAAGATTGAAAACCTGAATTTTTTCATGCAGGTAACCTATTGCATGTGTTGTTAGATGTGCAGAGCTGAATGCTAATATGGATGGGCTGCTAATTAGCATTAAGTAGGTTTGTCAACTATACCTATGTAAGAATATATCGTTTATGTTCTACAAAAATACTGCAAAGGATTGGGAGGGGGAAATAAGAAAGAAAAAAGGGAAAACCATTAGGAATCTATAAATATAACAAAAATTTTTTACCTCAACCCAATTGAAAAGAAAAAGTTATTATTTTGAAACCTTCCTTAATAAAGAAAGAATGGGGAGAGAAAAATCTTACCATGTAGACCAATGCAATTTCCAAGTACTCTGGGCTAGTAAGACTTAAGCCTAAGAGTCTAAAAGTGTTATTAGGAGGCTGTTGCAACTGCCCTAGCACTGCGTGTGGAAAGGAGGACTAAACAACCAGTTTCACAAGGCAGACAGTCTGTGGTCAGGATTGGCGAGACAAATGTTTGTAAATGATTACCTCATGTCTTGAGTGCTAAAATCATGTAAGGATACTAGAAATAATACAGTTCAGTGACTTTACAGTACCTATGTTTGTGTGGCTGCCATGCCCTCAGACAGAAGGAGACAAAAAGTGAAAGGATTTAAATATATCCTTACATATGCATACACAACTTTTTGTGGCCTGTTTGGCTGGTTAGAATTTTTCCCTTACAAACACAAGAATTACAAAGTTAAATAGGAGATTATGTAAAGTTTTATGTATGTCTGCAAAGTTGTTACTTTTTTCTATGCTACCTAAAAGCAGACAAGCCATGCAACTTCCCCTGTTGAAAAATTTGCTGCTCACAGCAGCACAACTTACCAGTAATAATAGAAAAATAGAGGAACAGTGTGCTTGCTACATAATAGTCACATATCTGGCAAACTGAATGCACCTGTTACATTGCTGGTTTTGACAGGAGGTGAGTGGATTCGCTATCACAGGTAAATACCAGCAAACAAAACCTAATTTGCTAAACATTGCATTATAGAGACAGTAGACCCTCGGGTCACTACTGAAAAATGACTTGGCTTAGCAAAAAGAGCACTGATATTCCTTGCAGTGCCAAGACTGGCTTTCTCCCCACCTGCTCCTTCCTTTTGCATTCACAATTGCAGGTCTTGTCAAGGTTCTGTGTTTTTTAACTTGTTTGATTTTTTTTGGTTTTCTTTTTTTTTATTCAGTATTGATCCCTAGTGCAATGATGGGTAACAATATTGGAAAACACAGCCATTATCTCCCTCTCTCTTCATAACTTACTACACTCCATAGTAAACAAACTGAGTAAACAAGGTCAACAAAAACAAAAGAAGCTGAGAAAATTTTCATGGCTTTCATTTGAATGAATTGTCCATCTGCTTTTTCAATTACAGCATAAAAGTAAATAAATAAGAGAACCACTATGAAGTAATACTCAAAGAGAAAATTAAGCCTAGCTTTTTTCCTTTGTTCTCAAGAAAGCATTTTTAATATTCAGAGGGGCTTTTCTAGCATAAACCCGCTTTTTAGGTTCTATCTTGTTTTCTGATGGAGGAAATTGGGGAAGAGACTGTTGGTTTGCATTAGAATAAAGAGAAAACATAAAAAACACACAGTATAAAAATTACCAGTATGAGCCAAAGCTCTTTGAGACCCTAAGCATATGCTAAAATTTCAAACAGCCATACCCAGAGTCAGCAGACACTCATGGTCAATCTCATTTTTGTATCTCCTGTAACTGCTTCAGAGATGAAGATACTATACATTACCGAACCCCAAGAGCTTTTCAAGCTTTACTTGAAAAGCAAGTGGTACATTATGGTTTTAAATTCTGAAAGCTGCAGGGACTACAAAACAGAGTAAATTAGTTGGCTTGGTAAAAGAGCCAGGACCTTATCCCATAGTGATGAAAGAATTTCTCATGATTTCCAAACAGCTGGTTCAGCCAGCTAGCAGAGGTATAGAAAAAAAAATATATTGATCTAACCCCACCTTTTAAAAATAGATGTAAACTTTCCTAAAGCAGAAATGNCAGAGGGAGAACAAGTACTTTTGTTTAAACATCAAATAAGGACTCAAGATGTCTTACCATTTTTTCAAACCTAAAGAAATTTTAAATGGATTTTATTTTAAGCATCAAAAGGGACAGAACTGTATTATCATAGATGTTAACAAGAGGCAAGGGTGTATAGTAATTGAACTTTCAAAAGAGCCTCCCTTACAATTCCAATTTGAAATTAAGGTTGCGTTTTCATATTTTACATTTGATCCAGACCTTTCCCAGTTACTTTAAGCTGTCATACCTTACTTAAGATTGCAGTAACACTTTATGGTGCATTAGTACGTAGAAAAAAAAGTCTAAGAGAAACACGTTTGTGAGCATGAGACTGATGAGCTGAAGGAAGTGGTCAACAAAATGAGCAAGGAGGTCTAAGTATATAAGCATGCCAGTAATGCAGCTGTGTTTATTAGATTTTTCACCCCTAAGTCGATTTCTCAAAGAAGTGTTGCTAAAATAACTGAGCATACAGGCTGACCTACAGAATGTGGCTTTGCCATATAATGACTTAGCCCTACAATAGAGAAAAGCTTCTTCCCACTTTCATCCCCAGCAATTTAATTCAAGTGCAATCTCAGACGCTTCAAGCTTTGGTATTTCTCTTTTTTGCTGCATTTTCTCTGAATGTTACCAATCATCTATGCAATTTCAGCTGTAAAACTAATCTTTGCAGTATATTACATGTAATATCTCCTTTTTAAAAACTGAAGCCCTTATGACCTCTATTGTATTTCAAGAACTTTTCATGATCTCATAGAAAATTGAAATATTTCCTTTCCCCAGTCCAAACATATTTCTCCTTTTTCAAATACCACCATCTTCTTTAGTACAATGAAAGGCAAAATCTTTAAAGGGATTCCTGTAACCCGATTAACATTTTTGTAATTGCAAGAATTTCTAGAATTGCCGCTAGCTTATGAAACAAAATCGAAATAACATGGAAGGATATTTGCACACAGGCACATAAGCCATATGACTCTGATATAATTCAGTCAAAGGCTCCCATTATTTTAAAATATTTTGTAAAAATTTATATGAATTGCCTTTTAGGGAAAAAAAAGAAAAGAGACGGAAGTATGATACCACAAGGAAAATTTTTAAAATCTAGTTTCTTCTTAAATTTCATTTCTTAACAGAAGAAAGACATTCGTAAGGAAGGCATGCAGGATTAGATTCTACAATCATTCCAGTTAAAATATGCACAGACACACATTCACCTGAGCACGTGAGCGCACACACACTTTGTTAAAGGACCTTCAGCTGAAGCAACCGTGATCTAACCTACTCTAATGAAGCAGGAAACCACTGATTCCAAGTTTGGGTTTGGAGCAATTCTGTCACCCGCCAGAAAAGTTACACTTGGAATGACTTTTTTTTGTCTGTGAAATGGCAAAATGACCTTTTTTTTATGGCAACATACTGGATATATTTAAAGGCATTTTAAAGGAATAGTTTCTGTAACAGAAACTAAAAGGGTCCCATCTAGCACAGAGCAGTTTCTGTAAGTTCAAACAGGATTTTTTTATTGTTATTATGTATACATGCATTAATGATTATTCAGTGCTTCAAGATAGGAACTTCACTGCCTAGGAGGCTGTAATGTTCCAAATATAAACATCAGGCTCCTGCAGTTTTCAAGATCCTATACATTGGCTTGCTCAGCTGAATTCTTCTGTCACACACAGCATCCATTATATATTAACTACACTTTCTTATTGCAGATGGCTGGTGATAAAACACAGTTAGTAATCCAGTATCTGTGCTTCTCAAAACATGTTAAAAGAACAGCCTTATCAACAGATTCATCCTGACTTAAATGAAAACAGAAATGGTACTAAAGGCCTCCACAGTGTCTAACTTAGAAGGAAATATAACCTCCTAAAAACAAACCAGTAACAACCTAATATTTTCATTGAAACAAACAAACAAAAAATCCCTGGTTCAGCAGTTGGTCGGTTGGCTTCTACGATGTGTGTTTTCTTTAAAGAGGTGATGGGATTTCGGGTGTGTGTGGGGGGGTATTCTTTTCATTCCATGACTCATCCAGCATGAATTTCTTCAAGAAAGTGTTCCAGAAATAAAAAGTGATATTCAGAATAGTAGTACGTATGGAGATGAGCTACTACATTCTACAACACTGACTGAAAAAACCCCTCTGAAAACTGAAACAGCCACCACACAAACAGAAATATTATGACATTTTCAGGCAAAAATTTTTTGTTCATTTCCCTTAATGTTATATTTTATGTCATAGCATATTAATTTCCATCCCAATATATTAATTTCCTATATAATGTGAAACATTGAGAACAGAAGTTACTTAATACAGTAATAGGTTCAGAGGAGGGAGGGAAGGGGAAAAAAAAAAGAAAAGTACAATGTTTTCCTTTTTTCCTCTCCCTTTTCTTTGTAAATTTTAATTTTAGAGGTTTTTTGGGTTGTGCTTCTTCTGTAAGGGCATGGTATGGGGGCAGTGATTTTTTTTGGTGCTGGGGGTGGCGGATTCGCTTTGCTCTCAGTTCTAGTCAGGTTCCCCAAGCCTTCAGGACCCGTGTTCACTGTCCCAGAACTGCAATATCACTGCGGCGTTTCCTCCAGCTCGACAGCCGTGGTGTGTGAAGCGGTGCAGGACACACACCAGCAGCTCTGCCCCTTCCCCTGGCCAAGAGCACTTTCCACCTGCCCCAACCAGAGTGGCAACCCCAGCCCCAGAGGCGGCCGCGGGGCCGCTGTGTCCCAGGACAAGCCAGCTCCCGTGGCTGCCGGCGCTGCCAGGCCCAGGAAGGCGCAGTCATGGCGAGGTGGCTGAGCCAAGGCAACAGTGGCCAGTGGGGCCTTGTAAAGTAGAGGTGCAGCGTCCAGCTCTGACCAGTAGCCACAGCAGAGCCCTCTCATTGAGCAGGACTAGGGGAGGCTCCCCCGTACCAGCGTGCAACATCAGCCCTGTGGCACTGACAGCCACCCACCATTCCTCCTCTCGGAACTGCTGAGAATGGTCACAGCCGACTTTTATCTTACGCTAAATTATTAACTCGGCGATAAATACAGGCAAAAGTTGCTCTGAGGTACATATGTATGTTCCTAAGTGCAAAACGTCTCAGTATGGTCACACTTAACAGAAATTCATTATTTTCATTGGCTTTTGGCTTACTCTATAAACATACTACATCATTTCGTAGGATTTTTATTACTATTATTATTACAATTCCATATTCCTATTCAACTTGAAATGATGAATGCAAAATCAATACAACAAGTAACAAATGTATCCACGGTGACCAAACAACAAACTCAAAAGCACAGCACGGTGAGTGAAAATTAGCAGTTCTTAAAACAACTACGTTAGAATTCAGTTGCAACGTGAAAGAAAGGCTCATGAATTTAGAAGGGTTACAATGAGTTTAATTATTTGAAGGCTCAGCTCAAATAGTACAATATACATAGTAGGACATAAGATATTTCTTCTTGGAGGCTACAGCTTTAAAGAGAGAGAGAAACATGATGACAAATTCCTGAATTTAGCAACTTCTCTCTCTGATAGTTAAAAAACTCACTTCAGCCATTAAAACTTGCTCCATAACAATAATACTGTCAGAGGGTTATGTCTTACTTTCTGTGGTAATTATTTTCAGTACTTATTTCAGCCTTAGTGCTGCACACATGCATTCCCACTATGCCACCTTACATCAGCAGCAAATGGACAAGAAGGCCCAGAAAAGATGCATACAAACATACAGAAATGCTTCCTTTTTCTGCCCTTGCTATACTTATGTGACCCAATAGTTGCATGTATGGATTGAAAAAAATAACCAAAAGCCCCAAAAAACACTACAGAATTCTTTACTAATATTTATAGGAAAGCATCTCTTTTTCCTTAGAAAAAATAAAATTCCAACATAGTCTATATGACGGCTGTAGCAATTTGAAATCAAAGTAGGTGCACGATGTACGCAGTCAAGCTTTCATCTGGCTCTGTGCAATACTGCTCTGTGCAGTAACAGGGACAGGTGAGATTACAGATTTTTCTGGGTTCTCATAGAGAGCAAGAAAATGCCCAGAATAGCAAGAAAATACGCAGAATAGCCACAGCTAAACATTATTCCCCAGCTCATGCTTTCTTATGCAAAAGACAGGAACAAGAACATTCACTTAAATCTTAATATTGAAGGAAGCTTCAGACTGAACACAGCAGACAGAGAACCTGCCTAGCAGAAACTTTCAGCTCTGCTCACAGAAGTGAAATTTCCTACATAGCAGAGAGAAAGCACAATACAGTTTTTTCCATTTAAAAACTTGTGTTGCACCAGAAAACAAATCAGTGGTTTTTATTTTTTCAAAGTAACACCAAAAAAAGTTTGATCACCTTTACATGTTTCTGAAAACTCTAAACAGAAAAAAAAAATGATAAAATTAAATACCACACAGCTAACATATATCTAATATAACTTCAGGAAACTGCAACTTCTAATCCTACACAAGAAAAACTGATTATTAAAAAAAACCAACCAACCCATCTTGCATTTGCAATGCTGTTAAAGGTACAAAAATACCTGAAAGAAATGACTAGCAAATTAACCTGACTTTTTTAATAGTGAAGAAGCTCAATCCAAATTAATCAAACCTAAAACCATAATGTTTGCCTATTCTTCCTCAGTCTTTTGAAAATGTAGTAAAGCTAAAACACTGAAAATTTATCTTTGAAAGGGACGCTGAACAGTTCTGACAACCAATTTTTATTTTTTTTTCTGCTAGGACAGTTTACATCAAAATCTATCTGCTTTCGTAATTGATGTATTCACTGTTAGAGACAAATCACACACACGTACATGCACAATCTTTAATTTTATGAAAATAAGAAGATAGTGCTTAGCATGGCACAAGGCATAGTACTTTTTTGAAAGGGCTGAGAATATTACAAAAGTTCTTCCCTTAAAGCTTGAAGCGAACTCCTGATTCAATATTTAATGAAACTGAGAAAACTGCTGAATGTCCCAGAAATCCTCCAACTCCCTGCTCTAGGCTCATTCTAAGTATTATGCAGCTATAAATTAACAGTGAGACTAGATGAGATTTCAAGCAGTCAAGAATAGCATTTTTCCATCACACCACCAAATTCTCTATTTTATTTTTCTTTGCTCTTTTGCAGCACGAACTTGGAGCATTATATTGCAATCGTGTATCCCAGCCCAGTACTGCAGCGCTACATTGCTCAGACATAGCTCTACACTCCAGCATGTTTTTAGGGTATGCAGCCAGCTCAGTTGTAAGCCTAGGGAAGACTTCCATCAAGCAACAAAACTAAACTCTGCACAAATATTTAACAGCTCCAAGACCCCTAAAGGCTTAAAATAATATGCATTTTGTGGCATGCAAGGAGCCAACCCCACACCGGCGATCTGCACAATGCAGAGTATTCGGCAATCGCAGCACTGCAAATAAAACATTGTTTCGCCTTTGTACCTTTGAATTCTTCAAACTAAGAGCTGAATGAAATACTGAGGTTCACTGTGCCTCCCCAGCACTGACAGTACAGTAGCAGCTCGTCCATTACATTAACTTCGTCTAAAACTTCCCATGCCTCACAAGCATTTCTCATCCCCTCTCGACAGATGAAACACAAGTTCATTTAAAACAAACCTAGCACGAGTTCATCTTATCTAGCTTGTTTTTCAAACCGCTAGAACTACGCAGTAGCCCACTCAAACAGAAAATTTCCCAGACAATGGAATCCTTTCAAACTGCACAGCCGGCAGGATTCCCCAGTTGTCAGTTTTAGGTGCGTGCCAGCACGAAATGTTCTTGAACCCGAAATCTGTAATAATCACTCCTATTGATAATGTGAGCAGAAGCAGAATTACATCACGGTTAACACTTACCAAAATACATTATGTTTCTCATTAATCATGCAGTCAGGATCCCACCGCTGTGTATTCAGCATTAGCTCCTGCACAGGGCTGACATGTAAAACAGACCTTTTTCATTCTACATTATGTGGAAATTTCCCAGCACGAGAAGCATGAGAGAGCAGCGTGCCTCCTCAGGATGAGTGCTTTGCAGGCAGTCTTATCCCTGATACAATCCCTGTCTGATTTAGCGTTTACTCCGGCTGCATGCTGCACTGCCCATTCTTACTGTAATCTGACTCCTCCTTCTGATGTCCTTGCTGTGCCTGTGACATCAGGACTCAGAGTACTACAAACAGATCTTTTCTTTAACGGGCTGGCAACGACATGCTCTTATATCCTGGTTAACCTAACTCTGGTTTGGACAAAAAAAAATAAGCCCTTCTAAAATTGTACGGGCTTTTTTTTTTCTTGGCAGTAAATGCGTTTAGTGACATAACGTGCTCAATTACATAATAGATGGGAAAGACAAAGCGTATATTGTTAGTGTATTTTTCTTTGAAGGGCAGGCTCCAGGAGAAGCTTTGAGTGCCTCAATACCCCAACTTCAATAGAAGATAAAGATGCCTGGCACTTTGCAAGATCATGTACACCTAAGACCTTTTTTTTTTTTAATCGATAGTTCCACTTCAATAAACAATTTCAATCCGAATGTTGGATAAAGCCAAGTCTGTTTCTATTTTTAAAAAGCAACTGAAAAATAGGTAGTTCAATTTCAATACAGCTGAACTGATTTTTTAAACTACAGTTTCTTCGCCTGAATAACAAAGCGTGAGGACAGGTGATATACGACAATGAAGATCTGTAATGGAGTTTACAACCTTTCACCCTCCAGGTCTCTAGTTGCTTTCTGGCCTAGGTTGATAAGTCATTAGCAGCTGGTAGGTATTTTATTTTTCTGTGGCAAAAGGAGTGGTCCGAAGTTTGTTGTAAATAGGTCCACACATAATCCCTGCTGCTATACAACCTAGTAGCAGTTTCAGAAGAAGGCAGGCCAAAGAAGCACCGAAATACTCTCCACCATGTATGTGTAGTGCCTCGGGATGGATGCGATACACACCAGTGCAGCAGTGCGGTGAAGACAGTGCGGTCTGTATTTATGCACATATGTCTCTTCTCTGAATCAACAGAGGACATTGGTTTCCTGCTGTCAGTCTGGCATGTATCAGTGATAATACACTTATACTAAATAAAGGTAAAAAACAATGGACAGTATGCTGAAGCGTTTATTTCATGATAATAGGATCTAATGGGATGAATGCTTTCATTCTACAGGAAGGAGGATGACAGGTATAATTCATTTAAAGCTCCACTTCTTATTTATAAAACCACCACACAGTAAGTACTATTTCATGAGGTCCAATCACTTCGGGCAAAATTATTGCAGNCCCTCACTGGCAGTCCCACAGCTATTCATCTTCTGATACCTAGCCTTTCTCAGTGCCCTTTCTTATTTCGGCTGCCCCTAGGAAGAGGCAAGCCCTGAAACGAGAGATCCGTGGTACACATATATTCCAAAATAAGCTTTGCTTCATAACTAAAAAGCACACAGTGCAGGAGTGTGCTTTGAGTCCACAGTGCACAAGGCAGGAAGAGCAAGACTTCTTGTGTGGGTCAAACTGATCAACAGTATAAGCTGAGCAAATCTTAAATCACAGTGAAGAAATGCTGTCTAAAAACCCCTGGGGAAAAAAAGAAAAAAGAAGCTGTCTAGAAATCATGGCCTATGTTTCAACTACACAGTGCGGACAGCAAATAACAGAGGGTATTCATGGCACATTCCTTTCCTTTATTTCATCATTACAATGCTCATTCACTTCTACAATACAGGGAAGGACACCTCACTATAGGGGAAAATACCATCTTCAAAGACTGGTTTAAAATGTCTCAGCTGAACCACTCTAATGTTCTTTGAGCAGTAGGTATAAGCTACTATCAGGAGCCTTCTGTAGCACAAGCATTCCCTCCTCTCCCTTCACCAGGGGTAAAAGCTCAGAGAATCAATTCTCTGTGAAATCCTTCAGCTCCTTTTCCAGCTCTGAAGTGCTTTTGCAGAGGCACTGCGTGACGTCCTTTAAGACAGTCTGCACCCAGGCACAGCATTTGCCTGCTAAGCAGCATTTACCTTATCACAGAAAAAAAAGGCTTGGGTTTATTCTGCCAGGAGTCGAACCCTGCAAGATGTAGGGTAACTCTGGTCTCAACATTCCACCGAGCCAATATGCCTGCTGATTCATGCCATCAGCTGGTCATCTGAGAGCCTGGGTACTGATGTCTGTGTAGATGTGCTCTTGGTGCTCAGGCCAGGACCATGCTGCCTTTAAACACCCCTTCTTGAAATGGCTGTTGTGTTACAAACCCGTACCAATTCTGTGGTGTCTGATGACAGGTCAGACCCTCAAACACCAAAGTGCCACATAGACTGACATGTTCTCCACACTTGGTTCTGAATGTTACCCCCAATTTGGCTTTGCCCTGTAGGATGTAAAACAAGCAGGACAACCTCCCTCCCTATTGCATCTTATTTGTGCTCTGGGAGTAAGTATACAATTAAAGCAACCAAAGAAACTGAAACAAAAATTTTAATTTCTTTTGTTTCAACTACAGAAATGCAAGGTAGGAGGGAAAATCACTGGAAAGCTTTCACGGCCCAAATTCACATACTCCATGACAAACTCTGCTTTCGTTTACACACATACAACTAATAAGCTGCAAAAAGAAGTATACTTTCAAACAAGGAACAAAAAATAAATTTTATTCCCTGACTGGGAAATTGTCACTGTCAGTGAAAGCAAGGTTTAGTTTAGTAATTGCAATCCCAAATGGCTGGTGTTTTAATGCAAGCATTGAGGGTTCTGCTGAAAACAGCTGTAGGGAAGCACAGTCAGGAGCAGCAAACACTTATGTGTGCCTGGAGATTTGACTAGACCCAGCCTGGGCATGCAGGATCATGCAGAATGAATGAGCAAATTAGTCCATGATGTCAGCCCATGGTGCAAACTCCCAATCATCAACAAGCCAGCACAGGCTAACCAGCATTTAACTTTGCTACAGATGCCAGTCAACTGCAAAATTATCATATTTTCATGCATGGTTCACTTGTAAAAACAAAACCCCCAAACCCTTGTGATTCAGCAATAGCATAAACATAATAATAAAAAAATTACCTTCTCCTAAACCAGCTACCCCTCATCCTTATTTCTAATAATAGAAACAACTTCTACTCCCTGAAATCCTCTTTTCCAACAACCTGTTTC